>CM053617.1:46585743-46677730 GCA_028646535.1 Procyon lotor | reverse complement strand
TCCACAACCTCTCCAACATTTGTTGTTTCTTGCCTTGTCGATTTTTGCCATTCTAACTGGTGTAAGGTGGTATCTCAATGTGGTTTTGATTTGAATTTCCCCGGTGGCTAATGACGATGAACATTTTTTTCATGTGTCTGTTAGCCATTTATATGTCTTCTTTGGAGAAGTATCTGCTCATGTCTTCTGCCCATTTTTGACTTGATTATTTGTTTATGGGTGTTGAGTTTGAGAAGTTCTTTATAGATCTTGGATATCAGCCCTTTGTACTGTCATTTGCAAATATCTTCTCCCATTCCATGGATTGCCTCTTTGTTTTGTTGACCATTTCCTTTGCTGTGCAGAAGGTTTTTATCTTGGTGAAGTCCTAAAAGTTCATTTTTGCTTTGTTTCCCTTGCCTTTGGAGACATGTCTTGAAAGAAGTTGCTGTGGCCAGTGTCAAAGAGGTTACTGCCTATGTTCTCCTCTAGTTCTTTGATGGATTCCTGTCTCACATTGAGGTCTTTCATCCATTTAGAGTTTATCTTTGTATATGGTGTCAGCAAATGGTCGAGTTTCATTCTGCTACATATAGCTATCCAATTTTCCCAGCACCATTTATTGAAGAGACTGTCTTTTCTCCATTGAATATTTTTTCCTGCTTTGTCAAAGATTAATTGACCATAGAGTTGAAGGTCCATATCTGGGTTTTCTTTTCTGTTCCACTGATCTGTATGTTTGTTTTTGTGCCAATACCATGCTATCTTGGGGATCACAGCTTTGTAATATAGCCTGAAATCAGGCAACGTGATGCCCTTAGCTTTGTTGTTCTTTTTCAACATTTCCTTGGTGATTTGGGGTCTTTTCTGGTTCCATACAGATTTTAAGATTGTTTGTTCCAACACTGAAAAATGCCATTGGTATTCTAATCAGAATGGCATTGAAAATATAGATTGCTCTGGGCAGCATTTAACATTTTAACATTTAACATTAAGACATTTTAACAATGTTTATTCTTCTGATCCGTGAGTATGGAATGTTTTTCCATCTTTTTGTGTCTTCTTCAATTTCTTTCATAAGTGTTCTGTAGTTTCTAGAGTATAGATCTTTCACCTCTTTGGTTAGGTTTATTCCAAGGTATCTTATGGTTTTCGGTGCTATTGTAGATGGAATCAATTCCCTAATTTTTCTTTCTACAGTTATATTGTTAATGTATAGGAAAGCAGCTGATTTCTGTACATTGATTTTATATCCTGCCACATTACTGAATTGCTGTATGAGTTCTAGTAATTTAGGGGTGGATTCTTTTGGGTTTTCCACTTAAAGTATCATGTCATCTGCAAAGAGAGAGTCTGACTTCTTCCTCTCACCACTCCCCTTTCCCCTAACTTTATAAATCTTATTCTTGGGTTTCATTTTTGCTGGGTTTTCTTGGTAGTGGCTTCCAATCACACTGAATTTTCCCAGGGTGCACCTTGCCTGGAACAAGGTTGATATTTTCAACACTGTACATTCCCTCAACCACCCCTCAACAGACTGACTCTGTGGAGGAACTCCCAACGAAGAAAAGAACCAGAGACAATGGCTTCTCCCACAGACCTAATGGATATGGATATAAGCAAGATGTCAGAAGTAGATTTCAGGGTTACAGTTATGAAGACAATAGCTAGGCTGGAGAAAACCATTAATGGCAATCTAGGTTCTCTAAGGGCAGACATGAGAGCTAATCAGGCCGAACTTAAAAATCCTATGAATGAGATGCTATCTAAGCTAGATACTCTAACAGCTAGGGTAAACAAGGTAGAAGAAAGAATTAGTGATCTAGAAGACAAACTGATAGAGAGGAAGAAACAGGAGGAGGCCTGGAATAAACACCCTGAAAGCCATGAAAACAGAATTAGAGTTATGCCATGAAACGTTCCAATGTCAGAATTACTGGGATCCCTGAGGGAGTGTATATATAGAGAGAGGACTAGAAGATATATTTGAGCAAATTGTAGCTGAGAACTTCCCTAATCTAGGGAATGAAACAAGCACTGGTGTCCTAGAGGCAGAGAGGACACCTCCCAAGATCAAGAAGAACAGACCAATGCCCTGGCATGTAATAGTAAAACTCACAAATCTCAGAACCAAGGAGACCATCTTTAAGGGCAATTAGGGGGAAGCGATTCCTTACATACAGAGCAAGGAGCACCAAAATAACATCAGATCTGTCCACAAAGACCTGGCAAGCCAGAAGGGCCTGGCAAGACATATTCAGGGTACTAAATGAGAAGAACATGCAGCCAAGAATACTTTATCTGGCAAGGCTGTCATTCAGAATGGATGAAGAGATACAGAGCGTCCAGGACCAGCAGAAACTGAAAGAATATGTGACCACTAAGCTGGCCCTACAAGAAATATTAGGAAGGGCTCTATAAAAGGAGAAAGACCCCAAAAGTGATATAAAACAGAAATTTACAGAGACAATCTATAGAAACAAGGACTTCACAGGCAACATAATGACAATAAAATCATATCTTTCAATAATCACTCTCAACGTGAATGGCCTAAATGCTCCCATGGAATGGCACAGGGTTGCAGATTGTATAAAAAGACAGGACACATCCATATGCTGTCAACAAGGGACTCGTTATGAGTGGTTTAGATAGGATAGCTATACATTCTGGTTACTGGAAATGGTCTCAGTTTATACCTGCCTTGCCATAATTACTCCCTTTTACTCTCAAAATTATGCTTGTTTGGACAATAAATTCTATATGTGGTACTGGTTATAGCTTATTCTCTCGGAGGCATATTCCTTCCTCAGCTGTTACATTGGTCCATGGTCCTACTAAATTATTACTCTCCTGGATGCCAGTACTTACCCCAAGGACATGGGTAAGGCAGTTGATATCCTTGGGTGGGAAACCCATTATCTTTATCTTTCTGCATTTTTATTCAAAGCAGTTGGGCACAAGAGGCAGTGAAAATCATAGAACTGAGATGCAATGGTTTGGTAGCCACTTTTTCTCTGTCTTGTTAGTGACGCCTCTATCTTTTTGCTTCTCAGGAGAAGAAAGCAAATGCTAGTAGTTTACTGTTGTCAGAAGAGAAAAGAGAGAAGCATAGGTATTAAGTCTGTCCTTGTATGAAAGATTTTCAGAATCTGAAAGATAAAAAAAACTTGGACAAAGTCAGTGTTGCAGGTCATTCTCTGAGTTCTTTTCTGTTTCATGTGGTGGTGAGCCTGTAATTTTTTTGTGTTTCATCATATTTTAGGTGGGTGTCATTGGTTACCTGGAGGATCAGATCATGTCCCTGCACACTGAAATCATGGAGCTGCAGAAGAGCCCTTATGGAAGACGTCAAGGAGACTTAATGGAATCTCTGTGAGTAAGGAAGTCTTGTGTTGCTGGAATGGGAGTCTGTAATTTTTTGTCTCAGATGGTTCTTTCTATGCTGATCTGGCAGAATAAGCCTGTATTTGCTCTTCTATAATTTTTCTTTCTCCAAATATATTGCCATCATAATTCTATTTATTTATTTATTTTAAAGATTTTATTTATTTATTTGATACAGAGAGAGACTGTAAGAGAGGAAATGCAAGCAGGGGGAGTGGGAGAGGGAGATTCCTGCAGAGCAGGGAACCCGACGTAGGGCTCAATCCCAGGACCTTGGTATCATGACCTGAGCCGAAGGTAGACACTTAACGAATAAGCCACCCAGGCGCCCCATTGCCATCATATTTTAAAAGGAAGTTTTTCTTAGTCACAGAAATTTTGGAAATAACTTCAGGGATGACCTTTGCTTTTTTAATCAAAGCATTGTTTCATGTGAGTGTTACAGGTTTTCAAGTATTCTAAGTTACTAACTACTTACCATAGTTATAGCCCAAGTTATTGTCCATTAAATGCCCTAAATGATGATAACTTCCTAAGTGTCTGGATAGAAATTTCAGATTTTTCCCCCTAATCACATGCCTTCATTTTGCCCATTTAAGTGTTCCTGATGCAGGGATGTTGTATATGTGAGGGTAGATCAGTGCAGATATGAAGTATATTAAACTTTGCATTTTTATTTATTTTTTAAAATTTTTTAAAAAGACTTTACTTTTAAGTAGTCTCTATACCCAGTGTGGGGCTTGAACTCATGACACCAAGATCAAGAGTCGCATGCTTTACTGACTGAGCCAGCTAGGTGCACCTAAACTTTGCATTTTTAGATCTTGCTTATTACTCAGTGAAATGCTCTGTAAAATGTTCATTGGCAATATGTACTTGCTTTAAAATAGGTTTATACTCTATTCAAGTAATACTGTTCATTTCAAGTTGTTGATTATTAGTCATTGAATCATCTTCACTTTTGGAAGCATGTTTTCTCTTTTGTAGGGAACAGCGTGCCATTGATCTATATAAGCAGTTAAAGCACAGACCTTCAGGTAAGACACTTATCACCGTACATAAAGGCATTTTGGGAAACCATCGCAAACTTAACAAATCCAGGGGATTGGATTTTAAAACAAGCTGCAGAATAAATTCCAGTTTGGTATTGCCATAGAGCTGTTTATGATAAAACAGCTTTTAAGTTGGTGAGAATCTGAGAGATTAGGAAGGCAAAGTAACAAAATTGAGATAGAAAACTTTCTAAAGAGAAGTGAAAGGAAGGAATGAAAGAGAAAAAAGGAATTCAGAAGGGGAAGAGGAAGCAAGAAAATGTGAGGAAAGATGGAAAAAATAAGTGCTGCTTAAGACAGAGAAGTTGAAAAGAATTTGATATGATGGGTTCAGTGTGAGTAATCAGAGGGAAGCCAAAGCAGTGTACCTTGAAAATATGCCTTCATCTGCACCTGGTTACTGCTTATTTCACTGGCAAAACAATTAAACAATTCCTGTCGAATATATGCTGAATACAGAACATAGTCTATTGACAAGAGCATTAGAGTGGTAATTGGAAGGCTTGGATTCTCGATTGGGCAGCTTACTGACCAAGTACTTAATTTTCTTGTATCTCATTTTCCTCTTCTGTAAAATGGGGCTGAAACCTAGCTTTCCTAACTCAGTGAGTGTGTGGAGCATTGTATTTGAGAGGGTGTTTGTGAAAATGCCTTAAGAAGTATAAAGTATTTTGTACCTGCAAGATATTATCCTTCTGTTAAAAATTGATTTGTTTTGATGGGTTATAGAAGAAATAAAAGGTGAAGCCTGTGTCTTAATTTGCTATATATACCTAAATTACCAATAAATAAGTAAAAGACATAAGTTTTATACTTTAAAATTTACAAACATATGCAAATTAATATCCACCTGTATGAAATTCTCTCTTAACAAATAACATGATCTCCTCTACATTGGTTTTTATTGGAGTGGAATTCGTTCAGTTTATTCCTACAGACATTTATGAGGTACATATAAGATAGGCACCTAACGCTGCCTGGAGTCAGGATGGTTAGAGGAGGTTTCTTGCAGGAGATGACATCTGAGATGAGCCTTAAAGGATAAGTAATAGTGAAAGGAGCTGGGATCTTGGATGTACAAGTATAGTGAGTAAAGACATATGTGTAACACTTAGCATGTTTGAGGAAATGCAGTGAGTGGATTGTAGAGTTTTGAGAGAGGCTGGATCAGATGTAGCTGGATCATAAAGGATCTGGTATGTTATGGTAATGAGTTTGGATTTCATCATGATAGCAAAGAGACACCTTAAAAAGTTTTAAGCAGGGAATGGCATGATCAGATTAGCATTTCAGAAGTACGACTTTGGTAACATTGCACATAGTGTGGTTGGACTGAAGACAGGCACTGGTTATGAGGCTGTTGAAATAATGATAACTCAGTATAGGGTGGGCCATGAGCTAAGGCAGAGAGCCTAAACTGTGGAGACTGGGTGAGAGGAGGATAAGGGCAAGAGAGACATTTAGGAGGTAGAACTGATAGTGTTGGGTGATGGATTGGATTTGGATGACTGGAGCTAGAGTAGGGAGTCATGATGCCTCCCAAATTCTGGCTGTGGCAGCTGGGTGCATGGTCAGTAGGACCACTCACCATAATGGCAAATATAGAAAGGATGGCAGACCTGACGGGAAAAGAAGATGAATTCATTTTTGTACGTGTACATATGTAGGTACGTATATGTATGCATGTATATGTAAATACACATATACATATATGTACACACATATGTATATGGGTTTAGTAGAGAAGTTGGGGTTAGATATTTAGCTCTTTGAGAATGATCAGCCATAGTACTAAAGTGACCATCTTGAAAAAGTAAGTTGAGTAAGGAAGACAAGGATGGAATCCTAGAGAATACCAACATTCAAGAAATGGCTAGAAGTAGAAGAGCTGGCAGAGAAGATTGAGAAAAGACAGAATATATAGAAGGAATGATATGATAGGAACAGGACAGAGAGAGTTTCAAGAAGAAAATGATCAGTGGGATGAAATGCTACAGAGGTGTGGGTAATAAAGATGATGATGTGTATATTCATTCAGCTTAGCAGTTTCGACCTCATTGTTGATCTTGGCAAAATATGGCCTTTTGGGAATAGAACTCAGATTATGGGAGGCTGAGGGAGGAATGAGACAGAAAGAAATAGAGAAGTCAGTCTAGACCAGCAATTCCCAAATCATGGTTCATGAACCACAGAGGATAAATGAGGACAAAACTATTTTCATAACACTAAGACATTTGCCTTTTTCACTATGTTGACATTTTCACTGATGCTGCAAAAGCATTGATAAACAGCTAATACTTTACTTAGCATAGATCATGGCACTAGTACCAAACTATGCAACTAGTCATACTTTAACCACTATGCAATCACAGTTAAAAAAAAAAAAAAAGGTTCATTTAAGCATGCACTTGATAAGTAATAAGAATTCTATTTAAATTTCAACCTTTGGGTACAAGACTTTTCAATATTCTGTGTGATGAAATTGGAAGTGCCCCTAGAGCACTTCTGCTCCATACTGCTGTTTTTCTCTGGAAAGCTACTGTGGCAGGTGTCTTCTCAAAACTTATTGAAGCATGACTGTCACTTTAAGGGAAAAAAACAACAATGTTAGTTGGCAATGATAAAATTCCATATTTCAGGCAAAAAAAATAGAATTTAGAAAAACTTGTATCCATCAACTGAAATTTGTACCTAAACTTTTTTGATGGGTGATATTAAAAAGATTTGCAAAATGTAAAACAAGGCCAGTTTTCTCACTAACATTTTTTTGAAAATAGTTGTTTTTAATAAAAATATGTTAACAAGTAATGAGTTTTTGTTATTTTTAAGCAAATAAGTAAATATTTTTAAACTTCTCAGTTTAATTCCCAAAAACACCATCGGGTTCTTAAGAATTTTTGAGTGTACAGGGGTCCTGAGACCAGTGTTTTAGAACTGCTTATCTAGGCTATTCTTTCCGGAAGCTTTGCTGTTAAGGAAAGGAGAGGTGAGGAGCTAAGAGATGTAGAATCTGGGGAAGTCAGTCTTCAGAAGGTGGACTTGAGCATATTTATGTGTTTGGGCCAAAAGCCTATGAAAAGGAAGTCCCTAAACAAGCTTGAGAGGCTGACTCAGTTAGGCTTGCTTCCACTGATATTAGAGGGATTGTCAGTGTGGATACTGACACTTCTGTGGATATAGGGATTAGAAGGTGGGGATCTTACTGTCTTGTGGCCAGCCATCCTGAAGTAAGAAGTGGGGTTAACTGTTGACAGAAGAGGTGATGGGATTAACAGAGGGACTGATGACTATTAAAGAGTATGCTAAAGATTTTTAAAAGGTGGTGTGTACAGTGGAAGATGTTGCTGATCCAGAATATTTATTAAGAATCCAGAGCGGAAGTGAAAACCTGTGAATTAGTAGTGACAACAGAAGAAATGGTAGTATAATATTTTTGTTGGTGGTGGTTAGTGGCTTGGCGGCAGAAACTGATGGAGTAGATGGTTAGACTGATCCAGGCTTAGGATTTTGCTCATAGAAGACAAAAAAGTTCGAGATATTGACAGAAAGTGATGTAAGTGATAGAAGTTATGGTTAGAATAAAATAATTAAAATTTAAGATTTCAATAGAGCAAGTCTAATTCTTTTTCCTCTTTAATCAATAGTCATTACTCCCAGTCTTCTGGCCAGTGAATTGAGTATTGCAGATAAAGAAATACAAAATTCCATCCATTGGATCAGTCAAATTCACTTCCTGTAGTTAGTGGTAGCATTTGTTTGGATGATGATGATGATGATGATGATGATTAAGGATTTTAAGTAATCTCTACACCCAACGTGGAGCTCAAACTCAGAACCCTGAGATCAAGAGTTGCACACTCCACTGACTGAGCCAGCCAGGATTATTTTTATAAAAACTTTGCAGTAGCCCTGTCAGCATACTAGCATATCATAGATCCTAGAAATAAATTTGCTATCTGGGTAGCTTCTTTGAACTGATGATTATCTTGAATGACAAACTAGTTGTAACAAGAAGTTTCACCTATTATTGGAGCTTATGTAATCATACTTGATACATGGTCTCTGATATCTTTTCTTTTCTTTTTTTTTTTTTTTTAAGATTTTATTTATTTATTTGACAGAGAGATCACAAGTAGGCAGAGAGGCAGGTAGAGAGAGAGGGGGAAACAGGCTCCCCGCTGAGCAGAGAGCCCAATGCGGGACTCGATCCCAGGACCCTGAGATCATGATCCGAGCTAAAGGCAGAGGCTTAACCCACTGAGCCACCCATGCGCCCCTCTGATGTCTTTTCCAGCTTAGAGTTTACTTGAGACTCTTGTTAAGCTAAAAATGGTGAAAAACAAATTTCTTCATTTTGTATGCTGGAGAAGGTGAATGTTCAGAGGTCTCTGATCATCTAGATGAGCTAGTTATATGGGGAAGCTTTTCTGTTCTATGGGATTTAGGAAGGAGTGCTGTTGGGAGAGGAGCCTATTTGGACCTCTGTTTCTGGTTGTTAGTAAGGGAGAGACAAAGAGGAACATGTGTGGGGAATAAACTTGAGCTATGGGGGAGAGGTCTTTACAGTGATAACAAAGGACCCTGAACTTTTTAAAAACCTTTTTTTATTCCCCTTTCATGGTAAAATGTGGGTAATAATAGTAGCCATCTCACAGGACTCCTATGAGGGTTAAATGAGAAGTGTTAAGTAGGTAGTAGCAAATAATATTTTTGCATTGAGATTAATTATTGTCCAAGGAAATAGCCAGCATGATCTATGAGCAGTCTTTCAGTTTTAAAAACTTTGAATACCACTTTTTGAAATATAGCAATGCTTTGTTGTTTTTGTTTTTTTGAGAGAGAGGGAGAGAGAGCACAGGCTGGACAAAGAGAAAGGGAAAGAGAGAGTGTGGAGCCTGACATAAGGCTCGATGTCATGACCCTGAGATCCTGACCTGAGCTGAAATCACTGACTGAGCCACCGAGGCACCCTGGCTTTTTTGTTGTTGTTCAACTAATTATGTAGTTTTAATTGAGGTACATCTCCTATCACTCACTGTTTGGTACTCACTCACAGTGAGGTACATCACTCACTGTTTCCACACAGCCATCCTATTTGAGGAATTTGTCATCTTCTAGTTTACATTATCATACTACCCTCAAATTGAACTTTCAGGGCATCTGCAGGTCCTTTTATTAGTGCATTGGATTTGCCTTAAGTCCATCAGTTTTTTTCAAAGTTGTCATGGGTGGTAAACAGATGGATAAAAACATGAAATCCCAAGCAACCTAGATGGGGCAAGGGCCTCCTTCTTTTGAGCCAGTGAAAGTGATGAAGTGTCCTACCACTGTTTTTGTTTTGTTTTGTTTTTTAAGATTTTATTTATTTGACAGAGAGAGAGAGCACAAGTAGGAGGAGTGGTAGATAGAGAGAGAGAAGCAGGTTCCTTGCTAAATAGGGAGCCCGACATGGGGCTCGGTTCCAGAACTCCGGGATCATGACCTGAGCTGAAGGCAGACGCTTAACTGACTGAGCCACCCAGGCAACCCGTCCTGCTGTTTTTAAATAAATCATATTAATCATCTAAGAAAAATCGATCTTTCGGCTAGAAACATGTATCTGGGATTTGGGTTAATATGAGTTAAAGATGGGTAAACATATTCCTCTCAAAATAGGCAACTAAGTTCTGTGAAGATACAGTGATAATTTTATAAATGCATTATACACACACAAACACACATGCTCTGTTTTTAGATATATAATTGTTTATATATTATATAATCTTAAATTTTTATTCCAGTTTTAAATTTAAATGGAGATGGTTATTTATTAAAACTAGTTCCAGATTTTTAGGAATTTTTTATTTGAAGGATGATATATTCATTCAGAAGAGAGGTTGTACCCACTGACTGAGATCTTTTATAGATAAGTCCTACAGCGACAGCACGGAAATGGTGAAGATCATTGTGCATACTGTTCAGAGTCAGGACCGGGTTCTCAAGGAGCTGTTTGGTCATCTGAGGTAGAAAAGTTGTTTTTTTTCCTATGGAAAAGCCAGGGTTTTATCATGTTCCTTTCAAACAATAATATCCCTTTTTGGTAAATATAGTAGATCTAGGAAGATATCTGGCAATACTTGGGGTAGTTTGACCCCAGTTGTGTGCATTTAGATGTCCTATTTGTGTACATCACTGTGGAGATCAGTCACTAAATCTGGTGCTGATTGTTCATTTTCCCAGCTGGGTGTGGGAGTATGGTGTACAGTCTTGGGGGGAATGTATAATCATCTGACGCTGATTTCATCTTTCCAGCAAGTTATTGGGCTGTAAACAGAAGATTATTGATCTATTGCCCAAGGTGGAAATGGCTCTCAGTAACATCAAAGAAGCTGACAATACTGTCATGTTTATGCAGGGAAAGAGACAGAAAGAAATATGGCATCTCCTTAAAATTGCCTGTGTAAGTAACTTTTAATGAATTAGTATTTTTTTTAATTTAAAGATTTTATTTATTTGACAAAAAGAGGGCACAAGCAGGGGAAGTGGCAGAGGGAGAGGGAGAGGCAGGCTCCCCACTGAGCAGGGACAGCACGAAGGCTTAATCCCATAATCCTAGAACCAGGATCAAGACCTGAGGCGAAGGCAGATGCTTAGCTGATTAAGCCACCCAGCACCCCAACTTTGAATGAATGAATGAACTTTTAATGTGACATTGATTTGCTGGTACTCCCTGCAAAAGGGATTTTTTATCAGCATGGCCTGGGTCCTTTAAAAGATGTGTGCATTTTGTGTTAGGTTGATACTCATGTTCTTTGCTTGGTGTTTCACTAGCAATTTAGATGCAGGACTTCCTGATCATCCTTCATTATTTCTCTTGTCTCTGGTCTCATGTTTATCCACTCCTCCCAGCCCTAGACCACTGTGGTATCCCAACCCAATTTGGGGGTAGATGTGCTTGACCAGTTAATGAAACTAACTCCTTGTTCAACTGGGGTTTTTTCCTCTAATTAAAGTGGAATGAGGAGTGGAATGACTAAAATTTTGTTTTAGTCAAGAAAGGGGTCAAGGACAGGATGGTTTTCTACAGAAATCTTTACATAAAGATGGGGATAGTTTTGTACATCTGGTTGTGATACTCTGGTTGTGTATAGAGTAGTGGCAGAAATGTAAATCTTAGGAATATTGTAGGAAATTATATGAATCAATGGTGATGCTTGCCTATAATCTTTTTATTTACTTTTTCCCCCTTCAGACACAGAGTTCTGCCCGGTCCCTTGTAGTATCCAGTCTAGAAGGTGCAGTAACCCCTCAGGCATCAGTATGGCTTCCCCCAGCTTCAGCAGAACGTGAACATCCTCTGTCATGCGTGGTAACTCCTCAAGATGGGTGGGTTCACTTTGCAACAATAGATAGTTGCTTTCAAGCATAGTGGTAGGAAAGAGGTAGAATAGAGCGTAGTGGTTAACACATAGTCTTTGGTGCCTTATAAACCAGGATTGAATCCTGGCTGTCCCTTTGTAATAACCTTGTAAAAATTAACTTGATTCTTTTAATGTTCACATTTCCTCACCTGTTATATGGGAATGGCTGTGAAAATTCAATTAGATGTTGTATGTGAAGTGCTTGGGAAGTAAATATCAGCAAATGTTACTTATTTAGCTCAATCCAAGTTGTGAGTTCTTTCTCAACTATTTCTTCTGTAACCATTTATCTCAGAAATTACACTCTTTTGCATTTATCATTTTGGAGTTCTTGATCATCACCCCTCTAATGAATTACTGAGTTTAATCTACTCATTATATAACTTAGTATTTCTAAAGTCAGACTTTTTTCAATGCCTTAAATCAGTTTTGCAAATAAGAACTCAAGTTTGAAGCCCTAGATTTTCTTTTATTAATTCCTACTCTTCTGCTAAAAGCTGAATGACTATCCATTTCTGTTATTTTTCTCAGCATAAGATGTGCCGTATCCAGAGCCAGTGGCTCTGTGCTAGTTTGTGTATTGTCGCTTTTTTCACAACTCATGGAGACCTCTACAGCAGCACCAGCATTACCTGGAAGCTCTGCCCATAATTAGTTTTGCAGAAGTGCAGCCATGTACATCACTGCTCAGGAGGTCATGCAGTTGCACATTCTGTACTCTACTTTTATGAGAGAAAAGCACATGGCAGGAAGGAAAGCTGATATCAGGTATTTTATTTTTTTAAAGAAAGCAAGTTGCAAGATATATCTTGGGGTCATTAGAGATTTGGCCCAATGTAATACAGCTACAGCACAGGCTGTAATTCAATTGACTTTAGGAAATATTCCATTAATCAGAGTTGAAGCAAATAAAATTTAATACATTACTAACCTTTTTGCTTTTATTAAAGGCATTTAGGTTTGTTAGGGGATACTAATGGTTGCAAATACCACCTCTATACAAGTAATTTCTAATTTGAGGTTGTGGTTGTTACCAAAAGCATGTCAGGAATTTTAAATATGTTTTCCGGTAGGAATACATTATAAAGTAAAATTGATTTCAATTATAATGTATACATAGTACTTAATCACCAAGGATTAGAATCTGTTGGCTTCAATTCTTCCATCTTTCGAATATAAGCTAAATTAGAATTTAGTTCTAAGCTTATAGTGGCTACCATCCATCCATGGCTTAGAACTGATTCTAGTAAGGTAGAGACAGAGGGTTGGTAAAAGTAAAGGATAGAGGCCATATGGCAGAGGGAAGTGGGGAAGGTAGAAACCAGAATCAGGACTTCCTTCAATTATAAACTTCCAGGGATACTTGTTGGTTCTGGGCAGCTCCCCTGTGATGCTATTTTCTTCTGCTGTCCTCAGGAATCAGCTTGCTTGTTTTCTTTTTCATGGCTATCATCTGTAGTTTCCAACCAGAGTTTTCACCTTCCCTCATCTTTGCAGACCAGATTGTACTTTTTTATCTTCACACTTACATTTGTGTCTCTGAAGTAAGCATGCTGATATTTCTACTACTTAGAAGGAAAGAGAAATAGTCCAGAAACAAAAAGAGATTTTTCATGTCTCTGCTACAATTATCTTCCCCACCTCCCAGCAAGCATTTTCAGTGGGGGAAATGTATGTAAGTTCCACTTACATTTCAGAGGAAAATGAAATTGGACTTCTAGTGGACTTCTTATCATTTGAGCTGGGCAGAGGCAACAGTTTGGGGTAACAAGTGGTAACAAGTGGGACTCTGCCTCTGGGCAGGAGGGAGGAAGAAACTGAAGACCATAAGAATCAGTTGCACTGGGGTGCTGGCTTGCAGGGCTGTGGGAAGGGCAGTGATCATTCTGACCGTGAAGACCAGAAGGTAGAGTAAATTCATATGCCCCTTTGCTGCATTTGAAAAGGTTTTATTTTTTCATCATATAGGGAAACTATAGCACAAATGATAGAAGAAAATTTGAACTGTCTTGGCCATTTAAGCACTATTATTCATGAAGCAAATGAGGAACAGGGCAGTAGAATGATGGTAAGTTTTATATGGTATGGGTGTTTTAGGTTGGTTGGGAACAAAGGGTTTTAACTTTTCATGCTAGCCTCATCTGGCATTTGGGATGCATATGGGGAAGAGAAGAACTCAGGAGAAAAACAAAGAACATTTGAATTATATCCTTGACCTCAAATCCCTATCTTCTCTTACTCATGGATATACTGGGATTATGTCATTGATAGTCTTCAACAGTAGTGTATTTGGTCAAATTAAAGGAAGGGTGAACTTTTTTTGCAATGTGACCACTGAAATTGAATGGTGTGTACCTTTTTGGTTCAGCAATCAATTTTCTCCAATAAGATGGGACAGGATTTGTACTATAATTCAAATATTGTAACTACTGTAGGCAAAATGAATAATGTTAATACACTTGTAATTAATAGAAGTGTTAAGAAGATTTGGTTACTGTCAATTACTGATTTGTTAAAACTTGGAGAAACCACAATAAAATGTTCATTGAATTAACTTTACTATAGTTAGTCTCAAGGTCAACTGAACTAAACTCTCTAATTGTAACTTATACTTTCAGTTTTTCAATTTTTGATTATAAAATGTCCAAACACACAGAAAACTTGCAAAAAGTAAATAAACCTACTGCTTATAGTCAACATCTAATTGTAACTTTTTCATGCCTGGTTTTAGAATCTTGATTGGAGTTGGTTAACAGAATGACTTGCTACTTATTCACTGTCCCCAAACCTATGGAAGTTGTTGGTGCACGTGTTGGAAATTTGTTTTTCTCCCATGAAATCATTCTTCAGACACCAGCAAATGGAAGAAATGGCTATGATCAGAAAATATGCATGATTTTACAAGCACAATATTTTGACTTTAGGCAATTTTGACGTCTGAACAGACAAAATTTTATGTCAATGGACTTGTTTAAATATGATAGCTGCTTAAGCACATCATGACAATCCCTTCGTCTTTAAATGTGATACAACACTTAACTGACTAAAATAACTTTTACCATTTAACTTTTGGGCATAAGGCCAAATGTAATATCTATACGTGGAAAACAAAACCTCAACTAATGTATGTATTCTCAGTAAAAGAGAGTCTCTTCCACTGTTTCTGAGTCTCTTCACTGTTTCTGTCACAGAACAGTGGAAGAGACTGCTCTCAAGTAAAACTGTACTTCATGAAGAATAAACTCTACCTCCTTGTGTTGCATTCAGGAATGCTCTTCCTTGCAACAAAAGGAGTTGGTTTAATCCAGTTGCACATTTGACAGTATCCTTTTCCTAGAGGATCTGTGCCTTTAATACCAGTTGATTCTCACAAATCTTGTTAAATGTGCTATGTGTATATGTATTTAAGATGTACATTTAATAATATCAAGAAGATGCCTGTTAATTTATAATGTGTTTGAAGACTGTTATTTTTTCACTTGTAAAAATGGGTCTTGTTTAATGAATTTTTCATGTCTTGTCCTACAAAGTTATAAAGATCTACACTCCCTTATCTGTAATTCTAAAAATCTAAAAAGCTCTGAGAGCAAGGTCTTTCAAAAACTTGGTAACAAAATTCATTTGCTTGTAAATCTAACCTGAATTGACATTGAATCTACTTATCCCATTTAGTGTGAATATTCATTTATTTTGCTGTGGAAATATTAACATATTTGATTACTGAGGGGGTGGGGCTGCCACAGACCCTGCTGGGTTTATGTAGTATGGTATATGCACTGAATTACCTTTCTAAAATCTGAAAATTTCATAATTCTGAAACACTTGCCCTAAGGGTTTCAGATAAAGGACTGTGGATCTGTCATCTGTTAAATAAATAATTTAGAAGGTATGTGTTTTTTAAAAAAATGTGAAATGCTTTTATATTCTACACAGTTTTCCACTTTGTGTATTAAATGATTTTTAAATTTCTTTTAGAATCTCAATTCATTATAGTCAGATTATGATAGAATATTTGAATATGGTTTAGGAAAAGGTTCCATGAAGTGGAACTGGAGCACGGAATAATGTTAATGGGCCTTCAGTAATACTTTCCTTAGGAATTAAATAGGACTAACAGTAAAACAGAATCGGGAAGCTTATTTTAATATAGTCTTTTCTCCTGAGATGTCCTATCATCACTTTCCATGTCTAAAAACGATGCTCATATCTTGCTCTATAAAGTGAGGTCTTAGTCACCCCACCCTCATTTTGCTAGTAGCGCAACTTTCCATCGTCTGTTTTGAAATCTTGGGGCTGTTTCCTCCTAACTTTTTGGTTATCTGGTACTACTGTTTCTCTAAACATGGAAATTCTGACTGTCAGCTATTTCATTTTTAAAGATTTTATTTATTTATTTCACAAAGAGACAGCGAGATAGGGAACACTAGCAGGGGGAGTGGGAGAGGGAAAAGCAGGCCTCCCGCTGGGCCGGGAGCCCAATGTAGGGCTCCATCCCAGGACCCTGGGATCATGACCCAAGCCGAAGGCAGACACTTAACAACTGAGCCACCTAGGCACCCCTGTCAGCTATTTTAATAGGCAGTTTATCTCTTGCTTCTCTAATTTTAGAAGGTTTTATCAATAGAACACACATTGGGTACCTGTTGCTTGGAAGACAGTGAGCCAGATGGCAAGATTAAAAAGTTAACAAAGGCAGTACAAGAAGAATGCTTATCTGGGAATCTGAACATTGCAAACAATTCAAACATTGAAATGATTGTTAAAAGAGTATACTATTTAGATGACTGCATATTTTCTAAATATCACTGTAATAACTGATAAAAGATCTGCCGTAGGGTGTGGCCATTTTATGGTGTGGCTGGGGTGATATGGGCAGGTACTTTTGAGTCAGAACAGGTTATAGTGAGAGATCACCTAAGATTTGTTTCTATACTCTATTTTTTATTGGGTAACACCTTATCAGAGTTGAATGGCAACTGTGAATTGTATAAATTTCATTCTTTAATTCCAGCAGTATTATGAAAAAACGAGAATCCATCCAGAAAATGGGCTGTAGCAAGTTGTTTTTCGTTCTTTTTGCTTTCTGAAAGTAAAATAGCTAAATTTTGCTAATATCATTTATCTGGAACAGACAAGGTCCCAGATATTTGTAGGTAATAAAAGTCCTATGAACAATACAGGTAAGTGCATTTATGGAAGGGAGAAGGCAGAGTGGTCTGAGAGGACTTGCTTTAATGAAGACTTGAAATCCTACTTAGGACTTCCCATTGCCACAGTTACTACCTTTGTAACCTTGGGGCTGCAGTTTCCTAACCACTTGGCTTCTCTGCTTGCAATCTGTTTCCACTCTCAGCCATTTTGCAGACTCACCAGCCCTAAGGTACTGTTTTCCCATACTTCCCTGCTCAAGGTTACAGAGCCCTGCCATGCCCTCCCTTGTCCAGCTGTGGTCCCACTAGCCTTTCAAGGTTTACACGATTACTGCCCAACTTACCGGAAATATACTGCCTTTATTTCCCTTGTATTCACCAATTTCATTCCCACCTCTGCTCTTTAACTTTGTCCATTTTGGTCTTGGTAATGTATGCACGAAATCTGTAACTTAACAGAAGACTCCGGTAAAAAACAACTGTTCACTAGTCATCCAGCTCCCTCTCCCTATGGGAAAAATGCATGCAAGCCTTTCAGAGTCTGGGCCTGGTGTAGCCTATTCTGTTCCTTTCCGTTACATGGGCTTCAAGGAAGCTGCAATGTTCTTTGAGTCTACCTGGAGGCCCCCCGCCCCAACACACATACACCACTCTTAGGTGCTTAGCTCATTCTGTTCCTGTTTGGGATGATCTTTATGAAGCCCTCACTGGATCAATATTCTGGCACGTTATCAGTGCTCAGAAAAATACCCGATAACTGAAAGACGTGGTCAAATTGAGTATCTTTCTCTTCTGAACTTCCACAATACTTTTCTTGCAACAGGTCTATTGCTCCTGAATTCGCACAGGATCCGTGCCTGAGGTACGGCATAAACAAACAGCTACCACACTGAGAGTGCAGAAGTGGGTTTCTGCCCAGGAACAAACTGACCAGTCCCTCGTCCCAGGCGCCATCTCCTTTTCTCTACATCCCTGCTTACTCCAGAAGGTCCATTTCCCTTCTCTTTCAGAACAGGAAACCACTGCGCAGGCAACAGCGCACGTACCTCCGAAGGCGGGCGGCCGGGAGAATTTTGTCCCGCGCGCTCCCCGTCTCTCTAGTGGCGCGGTGAGCGCAGCGTCGGCGTGCGTGGCTGCGCAGCCGCAGTGCCGGGCGAGTGGGCGGGGCCGGCTGTTGGCGGCTGTTGGCGCGGCCGGGGAGGCGGCAGCACGTGCAGGCGGGGGCGATGCGTCACTGATCCGTGAGGCGCGGCCTTAGGGTCGGCCTCCCTGTGGAGTCTGCGGCTGGCCCCTTCTCAGTTAGTGCTTTCTGCCAGGTTTGGGTGGGTGGGAAGGTGGGGAGCGGCCGTTGAGAGGGGGTGTCAGGACGCTCACCCGGTAGGGGCGGCCCACGGTCCTCTTGGGGCTGAGGGGTTGGTTAGGGGGAAGTAGGCTGTTTGAGGAGGGAAGAATGCGAGACAAGGGGCACAAGACTCTGCGGCTCCGCCTGCCGAAGGACGCCAGCTCTCCCGAGAGACGGGGGGAAACTGGTGGGGATGGGCCTGTCACTTAGGGAGCTGGGGATCCTTTCCTCCCTCATCTAGGAGGAACAAGGATGAATATGACTCAAGCCCGGGTTCTGGTGGCCGCAGTGGTGAGTCTGGTGGTTGTCCTTCTCTACGCCTCCATCCACAAGATTGAGGAAGGACACCTGGCTGTGTACTACAGGTGAGCGGCGTGTGCAGTCAGCTCAGGTCTAAAGTAGGTAGAAAGGGGACTCCCCTTGGAGTGAGTCTACGAAGTTGTACTCTTTTGCAGCATCGGGGAACTCTTCCAGTCTTAGGAAGTGATTTTCGTTGCAGCCGTGGAGGAATATAGGGGCTGAGCACCCTCTAGGTATTGGTTCTAGTGCTCTGTGCATTTTGTGCAGACGTTAAGATGCCCTCCAGAGAAGTCTTCCTAGTAGACCGCAAACTCAGTTACTTGTGGGAAAAACGAAGAAGGAAGAAAGAAGGGCAGTGGTCACTCCACTGTGACTTAAGAGGATAATTACATTCCATACCGCTGTACAGGCTTTTAATTTGTAGTTAGAGAGGTCATTTAGGAACTCTGGACCTGTTTGTCGTTGTTTTTTTTTTCCCCTCTAATAGTGGAAATAGTGACCGATTTTGGCTTAGGAGGCCATGATGACCGTGACATGGGCATTGTTATATCCCTGGATCTGGTATATCCCTGGAGAGACAAATAGAGCATTAAGGGGCCAGCCTTCTCCCACCTTACCCTTAATTTTCAAGTTGAGGAAAGGAATAGTGTGGATGTGTTGCTCTCTAGATGACGTGGATTAGTTTTTCCTTCAGCATAGTTCCAACCAGTTCCTTTTGGTGTAGGCAGAGGACATTTTGGAGAAATTGTGTTTATAATGTATTTGAAAGAGCTTCAACTTCCTGCTGGTTTTTGTTATCCTGCAAAACTGATATTTCTACTTTCATATCCATCCTGAATCTTAGAAATGGTCTTCCCTGTGAAGTGCTAGTTTCAAATACAATTTTAGTGATAGGTCTTAATGGATGGAGATCTAGCATAACAAATGACAGATTAGTCCATATTTCCACCTAGTTCAGCATTGTCTTCCTGACAGTAAAACTGAGGAAAGAACATTTCAAGGTATGGCTCTCAAAGAATTAGGGATGGACCTCACTTCATCTTTTCTTAGTTATTTTTTTATGAATTCTTTGAAGCTTATTTATGTTTTCAAGATAAGAAAGTCAGTCCTATAAATGTATTATTCGCTATGTAAAATAGGACTTCTTTTTTATACTTGCCCCCTAAATGCCTCCTTTGTGGAATTTTTAAGATGCACTTTCATATTTCTCACATTCCAGAAGTTGGTGAACAAGTCCACAGTTATATACTACCTATTTATAGTCTTATCCCCTTACCCTTCATTTTTCCATGCTAAGTTTTTGTTATTTTTAATAGAGACTTTAGTCCTCCAGTATTTTAATATAGGTAGGTAGAGTAAGAGTCTTGAGCGTCAAAAATTTACTCATTCTTTGAAACATTGTGTTCTCTTCTTTTTTCAACCTGCTGGCTAAATGTATTCTGTTTTGATTTGGTTCATGTTGTGTACAATTAAAGTACAACAGCTGAGAGCCATTAGAATTTTTTTCACAATTATTTCTCAGAAGGTTAAAGACCAAGGAGAATCCCTTGTATGTGAGAACAGTGCTGGAGACCCAGAGGTATCGTTGTTGGAGCTTATGAAACAAGGTGTAACATTGGCAGTTTAATTTGATCTTTTCCACCTTTGGCAGATATTTTAGGGACCTGTAGTTGTTCATAATGAATAACTCATATTAGTGAGGCTTTAGTAGGTCAGTAGCGTGAGTTAAGAGTGAATATTTATTATAGCTTTTAGATTTGGAAAGAGGATTTCTCTCTATAATCTTGTCGAATTGAAACATCTTTTTGCAGGGGAGGAGCTTTACTAACTAGCCCCAGTGGACCAGGCTATCATATCATGTTGCCTTTCATTACTACGTTCAGATCTGTTCAGGTGAGTGATTCCTAGGGAAGCCCCCACACTGGATAGACAGGTGTGACAGGAACAGTTACCACATTTGTGGGTGGAGTTGGATTTCTTTATTGCTTAAGCAAACAGTGGTATTTACTTAAATACAGGAGTTACAAAGTTCAGAGTACAGTTGTCACAGTACAAGTTACAATTTTGAACTACCTCACTCTCTTGAAGTATGTTAGAAGCCAGGCAACTTGGAAGGACTGAGGACTTTCCCCATTTATATAGTGCTATACAGCAGGTTTTTTGTTTCTGCTGTCAGAATAAAAGCAGGACTTTGAAACACAACTAGAAATACAGACCCTTGATTACTTCATTTGAAATGATGTTTGGTTTCCCTAGAGACCAGTTCCTGGACTACTGTTAACATGGAGGATCTAAATTTTTATACACAACTTTTCTGCCTCACATTTTTGCCTGGGACATTAAGCACAATTTTATGTGGAACCTTAGTGAATATTCCATTTTGACAGCATCCTAGAATATTTGAAATAAGCATCTGTTTGTTGAAAACAGTATCTTGGCCATGGGAGACTCTTAGTAAATATCTTTTGATGCAACAAGATGACAAAACAGGATTAGATCCTGACTGCTTTTGCAAGCTCAGTGTGATCATAAATCTTTGGACTCAGAAGTTTGTGTATTTGAGCAGACTCAGAAGTCTGCTGATTTTTCCAGGACTGAGGAAAATTCAATGTATTTAATCTTGTAATTTAAGTCTAGGCTCCTTGCTGGTGAGAGGTTTTTTTGTGAATACTTAAGTCCTCCAGATTTCCTTCCAATTCCCTTTTAGATGGCTTTGGGCAAGAATTGTGTCTGTCGAAGTGAAATGTAGTGTTCTTTCCCTAGACAGACTGATTTCCATATTGTTTTCACATGTTTATTTTTTCTCTTTTGCCTTGGTTCATGTTGTCACCTCTTCTCTCACTATCTCTCCCTTCATTACTGCTCTCCTATCTCAATCTTGCCGGCCTTTTAAAGTCTCATTGCAAATCCTTCTTCTAATCTATAGCTCCTAAAGTCTTAGCTCCTAAAATCTATAGGCTCTTGTCATGTTTACTCTAATAATGTTGTTTGTATTCTCTAAGTTTCTTTGTGTATTTTCTTTCCATAAAGTCTCCCAACTTCCTGAAGGAAAGGGTTGTAACACATTTATATTTCTGAGCTTTCTGCTTGTGGTGAAAGTTGTTAAATTGAGCTGATTGCTTAGCAAGCAATGTGGTATAGTGAACATGAGTCCAGAAACCTGGAGACTTAGGTTCTGGCTCTGGCTCTACCACTGACTGACGCTTCATTTCTACTCTACCACATGACTTTGCAAAACGTTTAACCGTTGTAGACTTCAGTTGTTCCTCCGTGAAAGAAGGGGTTTTAATTACATGACCTCACCAACAGCCCAGACAGTTAGTAATGATGTTGTCAATAGCATCTTCAGACCCTTAGAGATAAGGAGCTTTTTAAAAATCTTGTTCAAAGGGGCGCCTGGGTGGCTCAGTGGGTTAAAGCCTCTGCCTTTGGCTCAAGTCGTGATCTCGGGGTCCTGAGGTCAAGCCCCGCATCGGGCTCTGGGCTCAGCGGGGAGCCTGCTTCCCCTTCTCTCTGCCTGCCTCTCTGCCTACTTGTGATCTCTCTCTCTCCTTCTCTCTCTCTCTGTCAAATAAATAAATAAAATCTTTAAAAAAAAATCTTATTCAAAGCCAGGCAAATCTATTTCTGCCTTCTTGGAGCTTATTGAGTCATACTAATGCAGAGGTATATAAAAGAGATATAGTCAATAAACATTAGAACAATTTAGAAGTTAACAGCGTATGACAGATGTATCGTGTGTATGTATATATATATATATACATAAATAGTAATAAATTGTCATACTTATAACACATGAAATTAGTAAAAAGATTTTAATGTAAACTAATATATTTTGCATCTACAAAATATTAAAGGCTAGAGCAAATGTGGCTAAATAGGAATGTTCTTTCTTTATACATGACACAATAACATTCTAGGAAAGAAGTACATTAATAAAACTTTTAAGAAATTGTTCTTATTAAGAATGAGACATAAATTTATTTTTAGGAATTTTTGGAATGCATGATAACACAATCTGTATAAACAAATGGCTTAACAAACTTGGCAGTTGAAAGGAATATATAAGTAGCATCTTGGAAAATGTGAGATCCTGCATATGATATTAAAAAAAACCCCTATGCTTGGAGAAATATGAAAACTTTCACCCCTTAAAGCATATATGACATAACTTAGACTTACTTTTAAAATAAGTGTTTATATTAGGAAGATAATTTTGGGAATGATGGAAAAGAACTATAAAAGTACTTGAAGATAGGATATTAAGTAGAGGATTTAACATTTGAACCCTTTCCTAGTTCTTGGCTAGGTGACATCCTCTAGGTTAAATAGGAATGTATATTAAAAGCTAATACGGTATATGGAAATTGAATTTGGTTAATATTTTGAAGGAAATAAATTGAACTCATCTCTTCATCACCTCCCCTCACTCTGTCTAGAACCTGTCATTAATGTTTACCATCCCCCTAATCTCAACCCTCAAGTTATCTTCTTTTCCCTCATGGAATGTTATATGTAGCTACTTACTACATTCTTCCTTTTACTTCTTCTGAACTGACAGCCTTCAATTTCCATGGTCTTTTACTAAATTAACCTAAACAAATTAATACTTTAGCTTCCTAGCTGTTTTTCTTGTCTCCAGATAAGATGGATAATGAGAACCGTATCACATGAAAGTACAGGAATTAAGGGAAAAAAAAACATTTTGAAAGGTCCATTTTGTGACTCAATGTAAGATAGACTAGGGAGAGCCCAGGCCCCCCCCAGCGAACATCCTAGGCCCTCTGTCTAATACCACATTTTCTTACCAGAATTTGCCCTTCTCTATATTGCCTCCTTTGCTCCAGGCAAGCCAGCTCACTTCCTGTCACCTCACTTTGTATATTTATTAGGATAGATCCTTTTTTTTTTTTTAAGTTTATAAAGCTTTATTAGACATTTCAAACAGCTGTGCAACAAACACACCAAAAATAAAAGCTGCAGAATAGCAGTCCAAATGTTCTACATGTGTGGCCTCATGGTGCTGTTTCCTAGATGGACTGTCTCTAGTTCTGTCCTATGCCTGACTTACCTCCCTTTCCCAGGCAAAAGAAAGATGGATGGTTTAGACTGGAAGGAGAGCCATGTTGGTCCCCAGCAGTCAGGGGCCAGGAGAAAGTCTCATTTGCCAATACTTGTTGCCAAAGCACAGAAAAAGCAAAAAGAAGGGCACCTGGGTGGCTCAGTCAGTTAAGCATCTGCCTTTGGCTCAGGTCATCATCTCAGGGTCTTGGGATTGAGCCCCACACCAGCCTCCCTGGAGAAGTCTGCTTGTCCCTCTCTCCCTGCCCCCACTCGTGTTCTCTCTTTTAGATAAATAAAATACTTTTTAAAAAAAAAGCAAGTGACAGTCACAAAGTCTTCCTATATATTCTTCATAATGTACAGTCTATATGTGTGGGCCTGAAGGAGCTCCTGGCATGAAGAGTTATTGAACCTAAGATGTGTCTCTGCCTCATTTTTCTCATTTCTCCCCCTCTAGACCTGGCTTATAAACACTTCACTGCAGAGAGCTTTCCAAACTATTATTTTACTCTTTATCACTTAACCTAACAACTTAGTTTATACTCTGTTATATATACTTGTTATAGATTGTTTTATGAGGGTTTTATTTCCTGTGTTGGATAGTGAGCTTTTTAGAAACCAAGGACTGTGTTTCCTTTTTTGTTTATATTCCATAAAGTAATATTTTGCTGTATCGTAATAAAGGTTCAGTGTGTCCAGAATATGCAGTGGAATTAAAGTTCAGAGCACAAGTCCTAATGGTAGTATCCTTGTGGGTAAGCCATGTAGTTTCCAATCTCAGGCCCCTCTATAAGGGACTCTGAAAGACTGAGCATTGAAACTTTCAGATTGAACATTGAAACTTTCCAAGTATACTTTTCTTTGCTCCATCTCCCATCCCCAATCACCCTCTTCACTCTAGGTTGTGCAAGTGCATGTTGATTGGGACCTTAGTTATAAAATATTTTGTCTTGTTTTTCACGTCTACTAGGATACGAAAAGAAATTACTCTGATAGCTAATCTTTGGGGACTGAAATTGTAATGGAGCTCTTCTGTACTTACCTCTTAGCAGTTCTCTGGAGGTTTTCCTCTGGGACCAGTAGTTCTTTGATGATGTGTGTCCTGACTATTCATGAAATATTTTTTGTTCCCCAGACAACGCTACAAACCGATGAAGTTAAAAACGTGCCTTGTGGAACAAGGTAAGCTTTCCTTTTGCTTACCAACCTGCTTTTAGTTCAGATGGAGTTTTTGTTCATAAACTCTGGTTACTTAAACATCTTTCAGATAGACATGATAGTAACCCAGGGAGATTTCTCTTCTGAGCATTATTTGAGTAAAGCTCTGTCTGCAAGCTTTCCATCTTAGAAGCCACTTGGGTCTTGAAAAAAAGTAGTTTCAGAGCTGGCAGACCTAACTTCATATATCAGCACTGCCACATCTGCTTTATTGACTTTTTTTTTTTAATAGACTTTAGTTTTTAGAGCACTTATAGGTTCAGAGCTAAGCAAATGGACAGAGAGTTCCCATATACTCCTTGTCCCCATACATGTGTTTATTGACTTTGTTAAGCTTAGTTTGTAAAAATCAGATAATAAGACCTATCTTGCAGAGTTATATGAGAATTAGGATTAGTATATGTAAAGTGCCTAACCCAGCACGTGACTCAGAATAGGTACTCAATAGCAGTTTGAATAAAACCATCTCACCTTGTCATCTGTAGTACTAAATTCCATCTAACAAAGATTTTTAAAAAAAATTTTTTTAAAGATTTTATTTATTTTTTTGACAGAGAGGAGAGAGATCACAAGTAGGCAGAGAGAGGAAAGCAGGCTCCCTGCTGAGCGGAGAGCCCGAGGTGGGGCTCGATCCCAGGACCCTGAGATCATGACCTGAGCCGAAGGCAGAGGCTTTAACCCACTGAACCACCCAGGCAGCCCCAAAGATTTTTTTTTAAGATTTTGTTTATTTACTTATTTTAGAGACAGTGAATGAGCAGAGGGAGAGGGAGTGAGAATCTGAAGCAGACGCCACGCTGAGCGCAGACTCCAGTGCGGTGTTCGATCTCACACCCCTGAGATCATGATCTGAGATGAAACCAAGAGTCGGACACTTAACCTACTGAGCCACCCAGACGTCCCCTAAATGTCATCTAATTAGAGTTTCTGGTTCGGTGGGTCTGGAATTAGGCTCAGCCTCTAGTGTGAGCTCGGTGGGTCAATCAATTAAACGTCTTCCTTTGGCTCAGGTCTTGATCTCAGGGTGCTGGGATCAAGTCACACATTGGGCTCCCTGCTCAGTGAGGAGTCTGCTTCTCCCTTTCACTCTCTCTTATTGTTCTCTTTCTCTCTCTCAAATAAATAAAACCTTAAAAAAAAGCAAAAAGAATTTGCATTTCTAGCAGAAGTTTCTAGGTGATGCGCCTGCTGCTGGTCTGAGGACCTTACTTTGAAAGTCTCTGCTATGAAGAGTTTTAGGGAGAGAATGGCAAGCAAAGTCCAAATTATTTCTAGAGTATAATCAGTATGTTGAATTGTGTCAAAAGAAGAATGTAAAATTCAAGGTATTTTTTTAAATGCTCTATTTTAAATATCTATTTTAAATACTATTTTATTTAAAATACTATTTTAAATACTAAAATATCAGTATTTACAAGCCTGTAAAAGAGGCTTGGACATCTGTGGAAGGACAGAATGCTTGTAAAAAGGAAAATCTCCCTCTGTTTTAAGTTTACATATTTGATATTAAGTTCTTCCTAGGTCTTTCTGTAATTCTCTTCTATGGATTCCCTTTAGAGAGGACTCAAAATTGGCAGCTCATGAGATTTGGGGTAAATTTCATCTTCACACTTCCCTTATTTTCTCAGATTTTTTTTCTGTGAGCAGGTATTACCCTTTGTTATCAGGAAAAGATGTCAGATAAGTTGTTAGGAAGACTTAGTTGTTTAGTTTCAAAACTTCTAACTTCATGTATCTTAAATTGAGATTCACATGTGCCTTAGGTCTGTGCTGATAGGCCAGGAAGTATAGGAAGCCATTAATTAACAAGATCTGTTTTTCCAAAGTGTTAGTTTTACTTGAGGGTTTAGGGAGGGAATTCTTTTTTTCATATTAGAGTAAATACAGATTAAAAAGTAGGGAGTTTTTTTGTTTTGTTTTGTTTTTAAGATCTTATTTATTTGATGGAGAGACACAGCAAGAGAATGAACACCAGCAGGGTAAGTGGGAGAGGGAGAAGCAGGCTTCCAGCCGAGCAGGGATCCTGATGTGGGGCTCGATCCCAGGACTCTGGGATCATGACCTGAGCCAAAGGTAGATGCTTAACGACTGAGCCACCCAGGCTCCCCTAAAAAGTAGATTAAAACTCTTCATGAATTATTAAGATAAGTCAGGAAACCAAAAAAAATGTCAGCCCATGGCTGTCTTTCATACCTCTTGGGGAACCATTTTACTTTCTTCTTTGACAGAAAAGTTTGAGAAGGGCACTGCTTTAGTTGTTGGCTTCAGTTAGTAAGGGCAGAGTGCTAAGTGCTAAGTAGCCCTAGGTTATAGGTTTAGTCTTCATGTGAGCTGTTTTGATTACAGCAGTTACAGAGGTGAGCCTTGTGTGTAGGGACATCTGAGTGATGAGTAAGTTGTTTATGTCCTTAGATTTTCCTCTAAATTTCTGTCATGCGGGGTATGTGTGATGATGTGCGAATCTGGGATTGTAATTTTATTTGGCTCACACTTTTTCCGTTTCTTTGTTTTTAGTGGTGGGGTCATGATCTATATTGACCGAATAGAAGTGGTTAATATGTTGGCCCCTTGTGCAGGTATGGTACCTATATATTTCTGTTTTGATTTTGTTTTTTTTTTTTTTAAAGATTTTATTTATTTATTTGACAGAGAGGAAGAGACCACAAGTAGACAGAGACACAGGCAGAGAGAGAGGAAAGCAGGCGCCCTGCTGAGCAGAGAGCCTGATGCGGGGCTCGATCCCAGGACCCCGAGATCATGACCTGAGCTGAAGGCAGAGGCTTTAACCCACTGAGCCACCCAGGCGCCCCTTGATTTTGTTTTTAAGTAGGCTCCATGCCCAGTCTGGAGCTCATCATGGAAACTTTTTTTTTTTTTAAGATTTTATTTATTTATCTGACAGAGATCACAAGTAGGCAGAGAGGCAGGCAGAGAGAGAGGGGGAAGCAGGCTCCCTGCCGAGCAGAGAGCTCGATGTGGGGCTTAGCCGAAGGCAGAGGCTTTAACTCACTGAGCTACCCAGGAGCCCCTGGAGTTCAACATGGGGTGTGAACTCATGGCCCTGAGATAAAGACCTGAGCTGAAATCTAGAGTTGGACGCTTAGCCGACTGAGCCACACAGGAGTCCCTATTCTGTTGTTTTTATAGTTACAGTTAGAGTATTTAGGGAACCAAAAGCAGAAATGAAATGAAAAAAAAAAAAAAAGCTTCTGGCCGGTGAAGGAAACAAATCAAAACAGAACTAAGAAAGCACCGATGGAATGGGAGAAGGTATTTGCAAATGAAGTATCTGATAAAGGGTTAGTATCCAATATCTGTAAAACTTATCAAACTCAACAATGAAGAAAACAATCCAATTAAATGGGCAGAAGATAAGAATAGACTTTTCCAAAGAAGACGTGGAGATGGCTAAAGATGGATGAAAAAGATACTTAACATCATTCATCATCAGGGAAATACAAATCAAAACCATGATGAGATATCACCTCACAGCTGTCAGAATGGCTAAAATTAATATAAGAAGCAACAGGTGTTGACAGAGATGTGGAGAAAAGGAAACCCTTTCACACTCTTGGTGGGAATGCAAAGTACAGCCACTCTGAAGAACAGTTTGGAGTTTCTTCAAAAAGTTAAAAATAGGGGCGCCTGGGGGGCTCAGTCGTTAAGCATCTGCCTTCGGCTTAGGTCATGATCTCAGAGTCCTGGGATCGAGCCCTGCATCGGGCTCCCTGCTCAGCAAGAAGCCTGCTTCTCCCGCTACCATTCCCTCTGCTTGTGTTCCCTCTCTTGCTGTGTTTTCTCGCTGTCAAATAAATAAAATCTTTAAAAAAAAATGTTAAAAATAGAACTACCTTATGATCCAGCAATTGCACTACTAGGTGTTTACTCAAAAGATAGAAAAATACAGATTTGAAGGGGTACATCACCCTGATGTTTATAGCAGCGTTATCAACAATAGCCAGACTGTGAGGACGCTTGGGTTGGGCTCAGTTGGTTAAGAATCTGCCCTCTGTTCAGGTCAGGGTCCCAGAGTCCTGGGAGGAGTCCCACATTGGGCTCCTTGCTCAGCAGGGAGTCTGCTTCTCCCCCTGCCTGCTACTCCCCCTGCTTATGTGCTCTCTCTCTCTGGCATATAAATAAATAAAATCTTTAAAAGAAAATAGCCAAACTATGGAGAGAGCCAAAGTATCCATCGACTAATGAATGAATAAAGAGGTGGTGTGTGTGTGTGTGTGCGCGCAAGGCACACACACACACACACACACACACACTGGAATATTACTCAGCCATCAAAAGAATGCAGTCTGGTCATTTGTGACAACATGGATGGAGCTAGAGTGTGCTATACTAAGTAATATAAGAGAAAGATAAATACCATATGATCTCACTGAGATGTGGAATTTAAGAAAGATGAGCATATGGGAAGGGGGAAAAGGAAGAGAGGAAAACAAGCTGTAAGAGCTCATAAAAATAACAGACTGAGAGTTGATGGAAGGAGGTGGGTGGGGGATGGGCTAGATGGGGGAATGGGTATTAAGGAGGGCACTTTTGATGAGCACTGGGTATTATATGTAAATGGTGAATCACTGAATTGTACTCCAGAAACCAATATTGCATTGTATGTTCACTAACTAAAATTTAAACAAAAAAAAAAGTTGGATGCTTAACTGAGCTACCCAGGAGCCCTTATTCTGTTGTTTTTATAGTTAAGAGTATTTATAACTGAAGAGTTTCCTTAAGGAATATGAAGGTACTTTTAAAGTTTTATGACCTCATTCATTTCTGTTATGTATAAAAAAATGATCACTGGAATCTTATATTTCTGGGGAATGGTGGCGGAAATAGGTCACAGGTCCTGAATAGAGCTGACTTTCTCTGCAACTCTATGTGTTACTCTTCTCTCATCATAGTTTTTCTAAGAGCAAGATAATCATTGACTATTTCTAGAGTTTATAGAAAGTAGCATTGCCTTTCATGAGAGCATTTCTTTTTGTGCTGAAAATCTATAACTCATCAGTTTCCTGGCCAAACTGATTTATGATCATAGAAAACTTTTCTAGTTGAGATTTTCTAAAAAACTCAAAATTTGCCCATTAGAATTGCAAATGCAGTAATATTTAGAAAATTGAGCACTGGAACACACGAAGGTTTGTAAGCTGTGTTTAATTTTTCTACTATTTCGTTGTCACTTTTCCTCATGTGTATTGTAACTTTTACCTTGGCTGAATTAGAAGATACATAGGTAAAAATGGATTTTACCTTTCCTTCAGTGTTTGATATCGTGAGGAACTACACTGCAGATTATGACAAGACCTTAATCTTCAATAAAATCCACCATGAACTGAACCAATTTTGTAGTGCCCACACACTTCAAGAAGTTTACATTGAATTGTTTGGTGAGTGTCTTATTCGTTGTAAATTAAATATGTGAATAACCAATTGGAAATCTTAGTCAACTCTATGGACTCTATAATATTAGTAAACATTATCCTATTGGAACATTTCTTCTGAATTTATAAATTTATATAAGCATGTGTATTTAAAATATTCTTTCTCTTAAGTTTAAAATTTCTTATGATTAAATTAAGTGAATACTTAAAATTTTTTTTTTTTCTTAAGATTTTTTTTTTTAACTTGAGAGAGAGAGCACGAGAAGGGGGAGGGTCAAAGGCAGAAGCAGACTCCCCACCGAGCAGGGAGCCCAATGCGGGACTCTATCCTGGGACTCCAGGATCATGACCTGAGCCGAAGGCAGTCACCCAACCAACTGAGCCACCCAGGCACCCATAAAAGATATTTTAAGAATGATAGTTTCCTAAAATCTATCATACGTAACTTACTAGAGATTGGAAGATTATTTGCAAGCTATATTCTGTTTTTACTATGATAACTTAATGAAAATTAGCTTTGTTGCTATTTTAATAGACTATTTGGGGAAATTTAGGAGTCTTTCTTAGAATTTCCCAAGACCCATCTCCCTGTTGGATGCCTTGCTAGGAAGACTGACAGGACTCAGTCAGTGTTCTACTCATAGCTAAGATACAGAAGGATACAAAGTAAAATCTGGAGGAAGCCAGACCCAAGCTTCCAAGAATTTTCTTCTAGTGGAAGCATGCAGGATACACTTACTTCGGTATGAAAGTGTAACAACACATGTGAAATGTTGTCTGCTAGAGAAGCAAAAATTTTTTTAGAGGGAAGGGCAGAGGGAATAGTAGAGACTCTTGAGCAGGCTGCACACCCAGTGCAGAGCCTGATATGGGCTTCGATCTTATAACCCTGAGATCATGAACTGAGCCAAAATCAAGAGTCAGATACTTAACCGACTGAGCCACCCACAAGCTCTGCTGCCCAGAATTTTTACTGGGGGCTAACATATAGGCATCCTCTGGCTATAGCACATACCAAAATTGCATAGTCCCAGAAGGAAGGCACGTGTTAGTATAAACCACATTGTTTGTATAAACAGGTTAGGCAGAGTGAGTCATTCTTGCCAGTTCTGGGAATAGTGGGAATCCTTTCCAGATCCATGTTCTGGGTGACAGCTAAAGGCCAACTTGCAAATAGGCCTTTCTGAGGATCACAGCTTTAGGCCTGCTGTGTTAAACTCTTTTCTGCACAAATTACTTTTCATTTGTGGTAGTGAAAGCTATGACCTATGATAGAGTTGTTGCTATTGGTTGCTTACTTCTCGCCCCTGGAATTCTTAGTGAATTTCTTACAGGCAGGCGTAGGGATGGTTAATCCTTTTGGAGATCTGCCAATTGATTCCTCATTATGATTGACAAGTACTAGGTATATGAGAAAACTGTCCTCATTCTCACATCACCAGTCATTTTAATAAAGGTGAAAGTACATTGAGGTGGACAGAAAATTCGTGAGTTACAAGGCCAAGTGAAGTGATAGCTTTATTGTCCATTCTTAAGTACTTTAAAGACCTTTCTGTGAGCCTCTCCCCTCCCTTTTTTTAAATTAAAAAAATTTTTTTTAAAGATTTTATTTATTTATTTGATAGAGACACACTGAGAGAGGGAACACAAGCAGGGGGAGTGGGAGAAGGAGAAGCAGGCTTCCTGCTGAGCAGGGAGCTGGATGTGGGCTCGATCCCAGGACCCTGGGATCATGACCTGAGCTGAAGGCAGACGCTTAACAACTGAGTCACCCAGGCACCCCAAATTTTAATTTTTTTTTAAAGAGAGAGTGAGTGTGTGCACGAGTGAGGGATGGGAGAGACAGAGAGAGAGGGAAAGAATCCCAAGCAGACTCCATGCTCAGCATAGAGCCTGCCACAGGGCTGATCTTACAACTCTTAGATCATGACCTGAGCTGAAAGCAAGAGTCGGATGCTCAACCAACTGAGCCACCCAGTCATACCCTCCCCCGATGCCTTAAATCCAAAATAAGAGCACAGATCCATGGAAATGAAATTTAGTTATTTGGAGATTTGGGTTAAAGACTGAGGGGCACATGGGTGTCTCAGTTGGTTAAGCGGCCAAGTCTTGATTTCGACTCTGGTCGTGATCTCAGGATCCTGGGATCAAGCTCTGCATAGGGCTCCAAACACTGTGGGGAATCTACTTGAGGATTCTTTCTCCCTCCCCCCACTGATTTGCTTGTGTGTGCACTCTCTCAACTAAATAAATCTTAGGGGTATCTGGGTGGCTCAGTTGGTTAAGCATCTGCCTTTAGCTTAGGTCATGATCTGGGTCCTGGGATCCAGCCCTGCTTTGGTGTCCCTGCTGAGCTGGGAGCCTGCTTCTCCATCCTACTTGTGCTCTCTCTCTAGCTCTAGCTCAAATAAAATCTTAAAAAATAAATAAGTAGGGGTACCTGGGTGGCTCAGTGGGTTAAAGCCTCTGCCTTTGGCCTAGGTCATGATCCCAGGGTCCTGGGATCAAGCGCCGCATTGGACTCTCTGCTCAGCAGGGAGCCTCCCCCCCCCCCCCCCCCCCCCCCCCCCCCCCCCCCCCCCCCCCCCCCCCCCCCCGCCTTCCTCTCTGCCTGCTTGTGATCTCTCTGTCAAATAAATAAATAAATCTTAAAAAAAAACCCAAAACCCCCAAAAACCTTTAAATAAATAATTCAGTCAGACTTAAAAAAAAACTGAAAATGGGAATTTGGTTTTTATGAGAATCAGGGCACATACTCAGTAACCACACTGAATTAAGATATTAGACTCCTAGAATCTCCATTTATTGGATAAATGACCTGTTTTTCATCTTTCTTCTTTAATGTCTTTGACAGTTCACATTTTCTCCCATACAGAAGGAAAACTAAATATGTATTTTTAATGTATGTATAATAACTTGTATATTTATAATATATAATTAGTTTTTTTCCAAGTGATTTAAGCTCTATAGAGTAGTACCATGGAAACTTTAGGTCTAATAATGATTGGCTTTTTTTCAATACTAATATAATGAAAAAAAATTTTTTTTGAGTATCATGAGAGCTGTTGTTCTTGGCCTCAAAAACAGATCAAATAGATGAAAACCTGAAGCAAGCTCTCCAGAAAGATTTAAACATCATGGCCCCAGGCCTCACCATACAGGTAAGCCCTTTTCCTAGGGAAATTCTCTGGGAATTTTGAGAACTTTGAATTTAATTGTTCTTTCATTGGACACTATTTATTCAGCAATTATTTAATTGAAACACTGTGGAATTTTATAGAATAGCTTTCTCAATTTGACTTTAGGTCTCTGCCAAAATAAAATACTCTGTAGCTTGCCCTGGCTGGCATTTTCTTTTGATAAGCTGATAAGCTGAGGCTTTTACAAGGAAATGAAGTCCATGCACTGCTAATTGTGAGTCATTATTAAGATACAGTAATGGTTATAAATCAGTATAAGAGTAATTCATAATCAGTAAGATTATGAATAAGGATTTCAAGTATAAGATTTGAACAATAATTCTAACAATTATTTGAACAATAATTCTAGCAAAAAAATGTCACATATGATTGACAGGTGAACTGATTAGATGATTACTACTGGAAGTCTTTAGAATTCAAGAACATTTCAAGAGAGTCTGCCTGGAAACGAATATAATTGAGTTGGGATTTTAGGTGGATCTGGAAGAATTAGTAGGATTTATATGGTGGGTAAGGAGTAAGGGAAGTCTTTCACATGGGTAGAATGGCCTGAATAAAAGGAAGGTAGCGGATGAATTCGGTGATGGTGGTGGCGGTGGCAGCAGCACTGGGAGGGAGAATGGTCAGGGGTTGTGAGGCCAGCTTTTTTGGGTCACTGTTTTTACAGATTGGGTTGAAATCCATGAGTGATTCTAAAATTAATTTTAGTGGATCATGATAGCATTTTAAATAAAATAAAATTGAGTAAGAAAAGAAATCAAGAGCACATGGCATGTACTAAATTTAAGTATTGTTCTGTAAAACGTTTGTTTTCTCTGAGTGTGGTGTAGATGTTTATATTGGGTGTCAATGTGAAATGCATGTCTTACAGTGGTCACAGTCAGTAACGTTTAAAAGCTATGGCTGTAGGTCTGGATTACCTGAGAAGTGGCAATATGGCTTCACTAGTGCCCTTAGAGTTTCTAGGAGATCAGTTGTTGTGGTAACGAATGTTACTGCAGCTAAGGAGAAAACTTTGGTGTCATGAGTCTCAAGTGTTGCACTGTTGAGAGTGTGCATTCAGTGTAAGTGACCACGTGTGATCTCATAAACAAGACTGGAAAAATAGTGAAGGTTTTCCCTGTCCTTATTCATGCCATGCCATTATCTCTGACTGGTGCCTGAGGGGAAGCTGCCAAAGTTAAGGGGTCATTTGAAAAGTCCAGTGCTGACTTCATAAAATCCACCTAGTTGTTCAGTTCATTCAGTTGTGGCTAGATTGCTTTTCTATATTAAAGATAAATGTGAATGTCACAGATTCTTAGATTCTGCTCATGTTGTTACTAGGGAGATGTAGCTCATTCTTAACAGCTACCTAGAATTCTTTGCCTTATATTACATAATCATTTCTCTGTTGTTTCCAATTTTTTGGTATTAATAAACAATAGGGTAAGAATTTTTTTGGCACATCTCGTTGTATGTACAAATTATCTTTCAAAACCCTGCACAAATCTGTATTTTTATCAGCAATATATGTGAGTACCTGTTTCTCCCTAAACCTCAGTAGCAATTGAAGCAATGAGACATGCTTATTTTTGCCATATGGAATGAGATTATATCTCTCTTTGATTTGCATATCTTTAGTTATTAATGGGGTTGAGCATCTTTTATTTTTTTATTTTTTGGCCATTTTGTACTTTGTCAACTGACTATTCATATTCTTTGCTCACTTTTCTGTTGTTTCACTTTTTTTTACTGTAGTAGTATTTTGTATATTCTGAATATTTTTATACACGTGTTCTGTATGTTTTATTTTTTAAAGATTTTATTTATTTATTTGACAGAGAGAGAGGGCGCAAGTAGGCAGAGAGGCAGGCAGAGAGAGAGGAGGGAGAAGGCTTCCCACTGAGCAGAGAGCCCGATGCGGGCCTTAATCCCAGGACCCTGAGATCACGACCCGAGCCAAAGGCAGAGGCTCTAACCCACTGAGCCACCCAGGCGCCCCTCCTTGGATTTTTTGTTGTTGTTGTGTATGTGGTATAAACATTTAACGTGAAATTTATCCTCTTAAATTTTTAGGCGCACAATACATTATTATTGACTGTAGGTAAAATGTTATACAATAGATCTTTTAGAGCTAATTTATCTTGCTTGACTGCAATTTTATGAATTTCCTTAGATTTTTTTATTTATATGATTGTACCAAAGTAAAAATCTTGATTTTTCCCTCTACAACTATTTCCCAATCTCCAAATCATCCTATTTTAAATATTTCACATAACATTCGTAACTGACAGTTTCTTATTCATTTATTTGCTTTTTGTTATCTATTGTGTTTTCTCCCTTTAAACTTTTCAATTCCATGAGAGCAGTCTTGCCTTGTTCACTGTTCTATCCTTAGTGCCTAGAACAAATAGCATTTGTACAGAGACACCCAATTAATACTTGTTGAATAAACATTCTCTATAACAATCTGTATTTTAATTTTGCTCTTCTCTGTGTTTATACTCCATTTTTCTTGAACGACTACTGTGTCAAATTTGAGTGGTGAAAGTGTACATCCTAGATGTTTTTTTCCTGTTATTAAAGAGAGTGACCATATGTTGGCTTTTCATTTAAAATATATGTTTATAAACCAGTGGTCACTTTTAAGTGTATTCATCAGCTTTTTTTCCTTCTCTCCACTCTGTGGGTGGGTGTATTTTGGCCATTGTTATTTGGATATGTTGTCATTTTATTTATATTTTTTTAAGATTTTATTTATTTGAAAGAGCATGAGTAGGGGGCAGAGGGAGAAGCAGGCTCTGCACTGAGTAGGGAGCCTGATGTGGGGCTCAGTCCCAGGACCCTGAGATCATGACCTGAGCCGAAGGCAGCCTCTTAGCCACCCAGGCACCTCCTCATTTTATTTTCTAAATCTGTTATGATGTAACTTACATTATCTGTTACAGTAGGTGCTTATTTTATACATACTTGCAAATTCTGAGATTCCCAAGATTGGCAAGTATGTTCTTCAGCCTCATACAGCGAGATAGAAGTCCTCAGAAAACAGTCATATTTTATGCTTTTTAAAAAATAAGACTAGAGGGGCGCTTGGGTGGCTCAGTCGTTAAGCATCTGCCTTCCGTTCAGGTCATGAGGCCAGCATTGCATCGGGCACCTTGCTTAGTGGGGAACCTGCTTCTCCCTCTCCCACTCCACTGCTTGCATTCCCCCTCTCACTGTCTCTCTCTCTCTGTCAAATAAATAAATTAAATCTTAAAAAAAAAAAAAAAATAAGACTAGAAAGATACATGGCCAGTCTCTAAATGCAAAATGACAGTGCTTCCTTCTGAATCATATTAGAACATATTGGAAGTCATTTGCATATCTGGTAGTCACATAGTGAAATCTGGCATCTCACAAATGCTGGTTTTAAATTTTTGTCTTCTGGATATCTCCATGAGTTGTTCCTTATGTCCTCAGATGCCTCACCTTCAGCGTATAATGAGTTTTTCACTACGGTCCCCAGCTTCTTATTCCATTTCACTACTTCTTGTATTTGTTTGATAGTTCTCAGATTCTTTACAGATTTGACTGTTCTCTTTCATGTAGGGAAGTCTGTGTTGCTTAAAAGTCTTCTTTCAAAAGCCTTAAAAGAAGGTTATGTGCTTGAGAAAGAGCACGAGCAGGGAGGGAAAAATAAAACAAGATGAAACCAGAGAGGGAGACAAACCGTAAGAGACGGTTTTCTTTTGAAGTTTGTTTCATGTGAAACAAACTGAGGGTTGCTGAAGAGGAGGGGGTTGGGGTCGGGGTAATTGGGTGATGGACATTAAGGAGGGCACGTGATGTAATGAGCACTGGGTGTTATGTAAGACTAATAAATTCCTGAACTCTGCCTCTGAAACTAATAATATACTATATGTTAATTGAATTTTAAAAAAAAGAAGGTTATGTGCTTAAAGGTTTTGTTGCTTAAAAGTTTAGCCAATTTTCGAAGAGAAATTAAAGCTTTCTTCAGATCAGCAGTGTTTTGTGTGTGTTTGCAGTTTATTTGCAGCGGGGGATGAGTGATGTTTAACTAGTTAAATCAAAAGCTTTTGAGACATCAGTTGCCTGATGTGGAAAAGGCGTTCAAAAGGCTGCACTTAACCAGGTGGATAATTAATGTCAAAGTACATTGTCTAGTACACAGTATCTACAAAGACAAGTAGACTTTGTTCTAAGTGAGATTCTAGGAAGAAAGAATATAAGCCGTTAATTGGTATTTGTTTTCCTTCAATTTTGGGCTCTTTACGTATAGTCTGTAATGAGTGATTGCAGGTTTAGGAAATAGTAAATACATTTATTGTCCACTGTATTAAGTTGCATATACTGACCTGAACTTTGTTTGCTTTTACTTTTGTTTTTACTGTTTCCTACTTTACAATTTAAATCTTGTAATTTTGCCTTCCTTCTGTTTCTTTGGTTTGCAGACTTGAAAAGGAAACAAAAGTATCCAGCTGAAGAGCTTTGTAGAGGTCTTTTAAGGGAGAACCTTTTCCCTAAAGGAGTTTGTTTTTGTAGTGGAATAGGGTGATTTTTTTCCCTTAGGCAAGCATTTTTTAAGGAAACGGGAAGCGGTGTATCTTTGATTCTTGGCGTGATGGGATGAAGAACAGATTTTCTAGTGGAATCTCCACACGTGTTAGCAGGCAGTTATGTCATAATTGTTTTTTTAGTTTCGTTTGATGAGCTTTTCAGTAGAAGATTTAGTTTGAAGATTTATTTTTCAAATATATTTTGGCTTTTCACTTTTATTTTTTAGGCTGTGCGTGTTACAAAACCCAAAATCCCAGAAGCCATAAGAAGAAATTTTGAGTTAATGTGAGTAATATGTTTGGGATCCCAAAATATTTATTTAGGGCTGTCTACATATAAATATACCGGTGTAGAGAAAACTTATATGTGAGATGTTACACTCTGGGGCGGGGTGTGTATATCTATTTATCTATTTTCCGTACTTTAATTCTGATAATATTATCTATTCTTGTGTCTTAATTCACTAGATGATTCTTAGTTTTTTTTTTTAATATATACAAACATTTCAGGAGCAGTGTTAGTGGCTAAGGATGCAGTTTGCTCTAGAACTATTGTTGGAAGGCTAAGGAGCTATAATTTCTCCATGAATATCTTGAATTAAATACAAATCGAGGAGGGAGTCCTAGCTGCTAGGTTGAAGAGAGTGTCCATATTGTGTCACTGTGTTACAATAGTAAGAATAGATACCTTACTGGTAGAAAGTTTGGTTTTCCATTATATATGATTGTGTCTCTAAAATTACATCTAGATCTTTATAATTTGCTTCTGGGAAGCTTTGCCTGAATTGACTCCTGGTAGTCTTCTCTTTTTTGGGTCCACGTCTGAGTGGGAATGAGAAGTTATTTGCTTGTCATGAAATTAATTTCTTAGTGTTCTGAAGATTTGGGTCAGAGGAATATCTACTGTGGTTGAAATGGCAGTATTATTTTTATGATCAGTACTGAAAAGAAGAAACAAAGGTCTTTAGGAAATTTGGCTAGTATTTTAAGAGGAAAAATATGAAATGCTGGAAAAATAACTTTGCAAAAGTCAGGAATACAACAGATTGTATTAAGTATAGAGGGTTCAAGAAATAATAATACTTCTTCCTGGGGTGATTTACTGCTGAGTCCTTACTGTTCCCAAGTCTCTGTCTTCTGTTATGTAGAATTTTATTTTCCCTTTTCATTTGTAGAAAAGGAACTCCTCTTTTAAAACTATAAAGCACAGAGTCATGGATCTGATCCATTGGTATAAAAAATTTTTATTTTATTTTTTAGATTTTTAAAATTTATTTGAAGGAGCGTGAGAGAGCAAGCATAGGCAGGGGGAGGGGCAGGGGGAGAGGGAGAAGTGGACCTTGCTGAGCAAAGAGCTGGATATAGGACATGATGTGGGACTCGATCCCTGGGCCCCAGGATCGCAACCTGAGCCGAAGGCAGATGCTTAATAACTGAACCACCTGGGCATCCTAAAATTTTTTTTGATTGAAAGGTCAGGAAGTCTTGGGCTTTCAGTATGATAGCTTCTAGTGATGGAAACATGAAGACTATATGTTCTCTGCCCTCAAATAACTCCTCGTATCCAGAATGCCATTTTATGTCTTTATCAATGTTGGCAGGAGGAAAGGGGAGATCTTTGGGGGGAAATGTTTTGGGGGAACTGTTGGAGTTATTTCTCAGATAAATCTGGATCCTTCCGAATTTTATAGACTACTGCAATCCCAGATTTAAAAGCCACCTTGAGGTCTAACCACCCACATAATAGTAATCTTTTTTAATACTTTTTCTGCCCTTTGGTCACCTAGTCACCACTTGTACCTGCTTAGTGATAGGCCAGCTGTTTCCATTATTAGAAAGCTCATATTCTTAGAAAATTCTTCCTTACATTGAGCCCCAGTTCACCACTTAATAACTGCCACCTAATTATATCTCCCATACAACAACTAGGGTAACTGCATAAGAGTGTCTGCCTGAGGAGGGGCTGAAATCTAGCTCCATTCTGCTTACCAGCCTATGCACTGTGGGATTGCGTCTTCCCAGAGGATGTTGCATTTTGCTAATTGGCCCAGAGGTGCTGTATGGGCTAGCTGGAGGCCGAACAACAGAGGAAGCATTTATGTACTCTGGGTACTTGCAGATCACAGACTTTTCAATGATACAATTAGAGGAAAAAGGCCAAAATTCAAATGTATAAATTGATTCCTATATCTGGGTGACTTTGGGCAAATCATTTAACCTTTCAGCGTCAGATTCATTGTAAGTAAAATGGGGTAACGCCTCTCTAGGCACCTTAATGGATCAGCAAGTTTGTGTTGCAAATGGTTCTTTGACCCACCATAGAGTCAGATTTATTGCCTGCGACTGCACATCATTTCTAATTTTTATAATATTTTGCTTCACAGGGAGGCTGAAAAAACAAAACTTCTTATAGCTGCACAGAAACAAAAGGTTGTGGAGAAAGAAGCTGAGACAGAGAGGAAAAAGGCTGTTATAGGTACTTGGATTTCTTTCTGAAATGGATGTCTCTAAGTACTTGTTTTATGAGTTTGTCTTGTGCTTTGTCAATCTGACATTGGATATTGATGGGACCAAATAAGACTGCATCATACATAGCAGAGAACTCTAGAAACTCTTTTGTATATTCAGGTGTCCTACAGTCTTTAAAACTAAATGGCCAGTACTAAATGAAGTGCTTTGGTTCTCTCCTATGTGTTTGGCTGCTACTGCTTTTTCAAGGACAAGGAAAATGGATAGGGTTTTTGGGCAACTCTAACCTCTGTGGAGTAGAGTTTTGTTACTACAGTTTAAGAATAGGGAAGTTTTTTTGGCCAAAGTTCAGGATTATAGTATGCATCCTTGCTATTGACATGCACTGAGTTTTATCTGGATGGATAGATCTTGTCCTCTCCAACAGGAGGCAGGATTGCTTACAACTTATTTTGAATGACAGAGACTTCTCTAACACACCAGGATACTGTATATTGGACTGCCTGCTCTCTTAGGCTCTCAGTTGTTTGTTCCTTGGGATGCTGAAAGTTTAAGAAGTGTTTCATTGACTATTTCAAATATGCAGGAATGCACAGAGAATAGTAAAATGAAGGCTTAATATTTGCCACATTCCTTCAGATCATTTTTTTAAGAATAAATTTATCCATTTGAAGCCTCCTGTGTACCCTTACCTGGTCGTCCTATATCTTGAGTTCCCTTCTCTGATTAGCTTCTATTTTAAAGCTTTTATGCAGATCTTCCCATATTTTTATACTGTAAATAGATAACAATAAACGATTCATAGAATTATCTTAAACCATAAAAATGATATCAAACTCTTTTATTTCACAACTTGCCTTTATTTTTCCAACATTGTTTGAGTTTTATTCATATTGATATGTGTAGATATAGTTAATTTTTAACTGCTATGCATTCATTCTGTGGGCGAACCTCAGTTCATTCTGATAGATTACTGTTGAAGAGTTAGGTAGTTTCTAGTTTTTCCATATTATGAACAGTGCTACAGTAGCCATATCTGTTTGTGCACACATTCGGAGTTTTCTGTGGTAGTGCTACTCAACATGTAGTGTCAGTACCCAGCATCACTAGCTTTTTGTTTCTGATCCATAATGAGGTGACTACAGAAATTGAGAATGAGTGTTTAGAAGTTCTTACAGTATTGCACATTTTATGTCTGTTGAGTCTAATAATAAAAAACTGGAGCCTGTGTTTTTGTTTTTAATATTTTTCCTAGTAATTAATTTTATTATAATTTATAAAATACTGCTTCCTAACAGACTGAAATACAAATAAGGGGGAGGTTGCTTTCCCATAGGTAGTTTGAGAAGCATTGCTCTGGAATACGTATGTTGAAGTAGAATTGCTGGGTCATAGGGTACATACATCTTCAAATTTACAACATTCAGTATTGCCAAATTGCTCTGCAAAGTGATTCTACCATTTTACTTTCTCTTCAGCAGGGTTCGAGTTCCCATTCCTTTGTTACCTTATTGAATTCCCATTTCTGCATATCCTCATCAACTCTTAGAGTCATTAGGCCTTTTAAAATTTATGTCACTGTGATGTGGGACACGTATCACATAATTTCAGTTTGTATTTTTCTGATTACTAGGAAAGTTGAATATTGTTTATTGGTCATTCAGGTTTCTCTTTTTTTGTATGTGAGTTGTCAATATACTCTTAGCCCATTGTTTGATTAGTTTTTTTGAGCGATTTGTAGTTCTTAATATCTTCTGGATATTAATCCTTTCCCAGATTTATGCATTACAAATGCCTTTTCTCATTTTGTGGCCTGTCTTTGAACTTTATGATGTCTTTGATATTCATATATATTTAAATTTCATGTACTCATATTCATCAGTCTTTTCCATTCTGATTTGTGCTTTTTCTATCCTATTTAAGAATTCTTTCCCAACCTCAAAGTAATAGTTTTATTCTAAAAGTTTTACAGTTTTGCTTTTTGTATTTAGATATTAAATCCATCTGGAATTTATTTTAGGGTTTAGTGTGACATTGGAATTCACTTTATTTTTTTCCAAGTAGCAAGCCAATTATTTTAGACTATTGAAAAGTTCATTATTTTCTCTGTTTATTTCTAATGCCACATCTGTCTTATAACAAGATACTGTATATAATTTGTTCTGTTGCTAGGGTCTCTATTTTGTTTTAATTACTTAATCTGTCCTCTAGAATTACCTTGTTTCAATTACTGTCACTTTTTATGTTAAATCTTGCTATCTGGGAGAGCAAGTTTCTCCTTAATTATTCCTCTTAACTATTCCTGAAATTGTCTTGGACTATCCTAGGCTCTTTATTCCTCCATATAAATTTTAGAACCAGCTCAAGTTCTATAAAATGCTGTGCTGAGATTTTGATTAGAATTACATTACCTGTACATGTCAATTTGGAGAAGATTACAATATTTATGATACTGAATCTTATAAATCTGTTTACATTTCTCCATTTATGAGAAATGTCTTTCAAAAAAGTATTATAATCTTCTTCTTAAATCTCTGGCACTTTCTTTCTTAGAGTTTTATTCCTCAAGTTTTTTGCTATTATAATTATGTTCTTTTTTTTAAAGATTTTATTCATTTATTCAAGAGAAAGATAAAGTGAGAAAGTACACGTGCGAGTGTGGGGCAGGGGGCAGATAGGGAGGAAGAGGGACAAGCAGACTTCCCTGAGTGCAGAGCCCCAAACAGGGCTCAACCCCACAACCCTGACTGAGATCAGGAGATCCTGAGATCACAACCTGAGCTGACCTGAGCCAAAACCAAGAGTCAAAGGCTCAACTGACTGAGCTACCCAGGTGCACCAAATAGGCTCTTTTTTGAAGGCATATTTTCTGTTTTTTGCTCTTGTAGAGGTACACTGTTCATTTTGTTTGTTTGGCGGTCTTGCTGAAAATCTCTTCAATTTCCCATGTGAGCAAATTGTCTTCAGATCAGGACAGTTCTGATTTTTTTCTTTGTAGTCCCACATCTTTTTATTCTTCTTAACTTAGCGGTTTAGGATATGATTTACAGTGCAGTGTTGGAAAGAAAGATGGTAACAGGTAGTCTTGTCTTGTTCCTAACTTCAAATATTCCCAGTGGTGTTTGCTGTACCTAATTTTTATTGGGTTAATGAAGTATCTTTCTGTTTCTTGCATGCTGAGAGTTTTTATCATGAATGGCTGTTAAAACTTCGAGAATTTTTTCTGTATCTGTTGAGATGACCATATAATTTTTCTGTTTGAAGCTGTTAGTGTGGTGAATTATATTAATAGATTTTGTATTACTGAATTATTTTGCCTTCCTGGGACAACCCACTTGATCATGATGTAGGAGATTCACTGCAATACATTTCTCTTTGTGTATTGCTGATAATTTCTTTTATTTATTATAAAATGTTTTACTTTATTTTATTTTCATTTCTACTTTTATTTCATAAATTTCAGCTTACAGTTTTTTTTCTTATACTCTACTGTCAGTTTTTTCACGGTTATACTATACTAGGTTATACTAGCCTCAGAATGAGTTAGAGAGCATTTCTTCTTTTTCTGTGTTCTGAAATATTTTGTATAAAATATGTTATCATCTCTTTGTAGGTTTGGTGGAACTCACTTGTAAAAACCATCTTGGTCTTCTGGGGTTTATGCTTTTTTTGTATGCTTGTTTGTTTTTTGTTGTAACATTTAGTCTGCCGATTTAATTTCTGTGCTAACTATAGGTCAGTTTCAGGTGTTTGTTTCTTTAAGGTTGGGCAGTTATATTTTTCTAGAAAATTGTCATCTGAAACTTGAGATTTGGGAGCATAAATTTGCAGAATTATCTTCTGATTTTTAAAACCCTCTACCAAATATGCATTCCCCTTTTTCATTCCTCATATTGTTTATTTGTGGCTTCTCTTTTCCTGGATCAGTTTTGCCCGAGGTCTGTTAACACTTTATTCATCTTTTCACAGAACTGCATTTTGGTTTCGATGATTCTGTTATCACTTACTTTTTAATTACATTATTTACACTTATTTTATTATTCTCTCCTGCCTTTTTTGAGTTTTCTCATTGGTTACTTTCTAACTTTTTGAGTTAATTTAAATTCTTTAGTTTTCAGAGAGTCTTTTCTGATGTAAGATCATAAATTTTCTTCTAAGTTCTGCCTTAGGTACATCTCACAAGTTTTGAAATGTAGTTTATTGGTGTCCAGTTTTAGTTTTTAAAAAACATTTCCATTACGATTTCTCCTTTCACTTATGAAGTATTAAAAGTATTTTTTTCAGTTTCTGATTGGTGGGGTTTTCAGGGGGCTACCACTTTATTGTTGATTTCTAATATTGCATGATGGTCAGAAGATAGGATCTGTTATATGGATTCTTAAGTATTTGTTGCAACTTGCTTTGCGGCCTATCAATACATGATACTTTTTTGGTAAATGTTCTGTGTATGCTTAAAAAAGACTGAATGTGTTTTATTTGTCGGATGCAGTTTTCTCTATATATATCCATTAGGTCAGGCTAATGAATTGTGTTGTTTACATCTTCTGTATTCTAATTTTTGCCTTCTTGAGCTGTCAGTTACTGAGAGAGGTGTGTTAAAATCTCCCACTATACTGTGGATTCGTTGACTTGTTATTTTTTTTTCTTTATGTATTTTAGGGCTATATCATTAAGAGATTCAGGATTGTTACATCTCCCTGGAGAATTGCTCCTACTATGTAATAACCCTCTTTATTCCAGACACACTTTTTGGCTTACGATCTATTTTGTCTAATATTTAAGCTATGCCAGATTTCTCTTGGTTAGTTATTTTCTTGATGTATCTTTTCCCATCCTTTTACTTTCAACTTTTCTATGTCATTATGTTTTAGGTGTGTCTCTTGTAAACAGCATATAGCTGGATTTTGTTATCTTATCCAATGTGAGAATCTGTCTTTTAACTGGTGAGTTTAGTCTTTTTATATTTATTGTGGTTACTGCTATATTTGGATTTGTTTGTATCATTTAATTTTGTGCTATTTACCATGCATTTTTTCCTCTGCTGCTTTTTTCTCTCTTTTCTGATTGGTATTGAATTGATTGGATTTTCTTTATTCATTTCTTCCTTTTACTTGATTAGAAGATTTTTGTTCTGTTTCTAGAATATATAACCAGTTATACCTGTAAAATGTTAATAAGCATACCGGACTTGAAAGAGTCTAAAACTGATCATTCTCTCTATCCTCTTAAATAAAACTAGAATGCCTTAATTCTTATCTCTGTCCCCCAATTTTACATATTGTTGCCTCGTATTTTGGTTTTATGTTCTTTTTTTCCCCCATTATTATCATTATCATCAATTCTTATAGTAAACATCTATTTTTGATTTATAGATGTTACTTAATTTTTTCCCTCTCCATTGTTTTTGGCTATTCATTCTTTTTTCTACTAGTTTGTTGTTTTGTTTTGTTTCAGTGAAGGGTAAGGAGTAGTTACTTAATCATTCTTCTTTGGTCTGAAATGGTTTTATTTCATTCTTAAATGGTAATCTAGCCTGCAGTTCTAAGCGTAATGGAACTTTTTCTTTGTCACTGTGGCAGTAGTATTTCATTTTTGCTTGGCTTCTTTTTACTTTTACGATTTTTTTCTATGTCTTTGGGTGTTTCAGTTTCACTGTGATGTGTCTAGGTAGAGAAAAGTGTACTTGGCCCTGGGCTAGTGGTAGAGTTTTTTAGCCTCTCTGGAGTTGAAGCCCTCTAGCAGTCTCAATTTTATACAGGAGTCTCAGTTCTAACATTTCAAGGCCTCATCTCCTTGCCCTGCATGGGCAGTAATCCAAGTCCCTCTCCCTCACTTGTCTAATAACCTCCACCAAGGTCACCACTGTACCAGCTCTCAGCTCTCCCTTTGTTTATGTCTCTTGAGGATCTCTCCTCCTTTCTTATAATCTTAGCCATGCATTAAAAAAAATATTGTTATATTTTGTCTGGCACTTTAAAGTGTTGTTACCTGAAGGGTTTTCTCAGCATACTCCACCATTTTTCTAGAACTGTAAGTCTACTCATGCTCTTTATTGGTTTGTCCCTGCATGTCAAAGAGCAGTGTTAAATGGGATGATTGTAACAGTTTCTCTACATTGAGACACCATTCTCTGGGTCCTAGCTGTAGGCTCTCAGCTGTAGGCTTACCTGTTAATTCAAGTTTTGTCTTGACTTTCTACTTATAGGTAAGTTTCTAGTCCAGTTGAACATTGTAGTCTATTTGAAGGGTGGTGTGACATAGGTTGATTTTAGGCTAATGAGGAAATAGGGAAGTATGTGCTGGAGTTGTTGCTAAAGGATACTGGATCTTCTGGAAATGGGAAGCCACTTGGATATTTTTTTTCTACTATGCACTTCCTCCAAGGGCCAGAGATAAGATGTGTTAAAATACTAATCCTCTTTGGCTGAAAAGGAGAATAGAAAATTGTTCTTCAAGAATTGCAGTGATTGAATTGAAAGTGTATTTAGAGTTTTTCCGCCCTGGTCCTGCATCCTTTGGTTAGGACACTGGTTTACTTGAGGGTGTTTGGTTTTCCTGCTACAGCTAACTTTTTCATCCCAACACTTGTTTTCACAGTATCAGACAAATTAGCCTACTTTCTCTTTTATGTTCAACAGCAGTCAGAATTATACTTCTCTGATACTATTTTTGTTTTGTCATTTCCCTGATGATAACTTAACCATCAATCAAGTTGATCCTGAGTATATTAAAATTCTACAGCCCGTTACTGAAGATGAGAATCATCTAGCCTTCTTTCTATTCTAATTATTTGTTGTCTTCTCTTATCAGCTGCCTCCATAATCACCTTTTCATTGTGACTTCATTCATTCTTCTTGTCTTTTTGCCTTCTGTCATGACCTCCTACGTCATGTCCATTATTTTCTTTAGGATTTCTTCCAGAAGGCCTTTTTGGTTTAACTTACCTTCGTTGTTCTTTCTTTCTCCTGCCATTTTATAAGATTGTTCTGTGTTGCATTGCATTTATGTTGCTCTATTTTTGTTCTGAGTACTTTCATGAAGTATCATTTTTCCCATTAGCTTGTGGATTGTTGCTGTGTAATCCCATGAAGAAATGGAACCTTTTGTACTCCTCTTTCCCACAAAACTAACACTGTCAACAGAACAGTGAAATAGGAAATAAAGTCCCTTTTTTCTCTTGAGTAGTTTATAGTCTGTATGGGTAAAACTTAATGAAACAGCCCATAAAAACTTGTATAATTAAATGTTAAGACAGTGTGCTGCTTATTCTAAGTATTTCTGGAACTAGAGAAATGTTTTTGAATGTGTCTTCTTTTGTGTATAATTATAGAAGCAGAGAAGATTGCACAGGTGGCAAAAATTCGGTTTCAACAGAAGGTGATGGAGAAAGAAACTGAAAAGCGCATTTCTGAAATTGAAGGTACATCAGGGAGAAAAGAGGCTCTAACTGTCCTGAACTCTCTGCCTAAGAGATCAGGCTCTTGATTGTGCCTCGAATAATCTGGTCTGGAGAATGTGGCTGCCCTCATACCCTAGACAAATTTTTATAAAAAATTACCAATACATGTTCAGCTCTTGGTTTGGTTTGTGACTATAGGTAACTTATTCTTTCATTTTCTGTCCTTAAGTTGTAGCTTATTAGCTACCACTTTGTTCTCAGGCAGACAAAGTATGAGAATTACTTATAACCAATTGTAAAGAACGTATAAGGTAAGAAACCCCACCACTACCAGTTTCTTTTCTACTTGGAAACCAAAAAAAATTTAAAAAATTAGCCAGGGAAAAAGAAGCCCCAGTTTTCATGGAGGCTCTCAAACTCCTTGATTTCATATAGTGAGATGTTGATAGTCTAAGCTCACAGTCTTGAAGACCAGATATTCAGCCTCTTTTGTTATGCTGCTTCCTATCATTCTGCATTAACTGCTTCTGGATCAAATTTGGAGGGGGTAGGGACAGTGCAATAAATAGAGCAGAACTTTCATGTCTAGACTTCATTATTTTACTTGAAGCCTAGAGCCTGGGTGAGATGTGAGGCTTTTTGAATGATAAAGGTAGAGGAGAGAAGGAACAGCATTAGGTGGAAAATGAAGTGGGCTCTGATGAGCTGAGAGTTCTTTGATGTTGACAAGATTATTCCCCTTTGAGAAGAGTCTGGGGACTGGGATTTGAAAACTGCTGATGTTGTTAAATGCCTTTAAGTGATCGAGGAGTACCTGGTTGGCTCAGTCAGTGGAGCATGTGACTTGATTTCGGGGTTGTAAGTTTGAGCCCCATATTGGATGCAGAGATTACTTAAAATAATTAAGTCTTTAAAAAAATAAAGTAAATGATGAAAATATTAGGCAGTGGAGAAAGAGACCCCTACTTAATATAAAATCTGAACTCTAACCCAGCTGAGGAAATGGATTACAACTTTCCTTTGTTTTAAAAACCCTGACTCTATTTTGCTTGCTAGATGCCGCATTCCTGGCCCGAGAGAAGGCGAAGGCAGATGCTGAGTATTATGCTGCACACAAATACGCCACCTCAAACAAGGTGACTGGCTCTCTGCCACTCCTAATAATATAGTGTCTGGGATTTTGCTTTTCCTTGGGTCTGGGGGTAGTGGGGGAAGGCTCTAATGTGATAGAGGTGATCTGTCCAGTGTCAAAGAAGGGTGATTAACATCACACTCTCTAGAAACAGCCAATCACTTATCAAAACATATTGCACACTCATTGGGGAGAGAACTTTGTATAGTTCCTTGTAAAAGTGGGGAGCTAGGACGAAGGCAGGCAGATACATAAACACAGGTCAAATACCATAAATCATCCATCCATACTGCCATATCAGGGTTCAGTAATCAGGAAAGGTGAGGGTCTTCTTGTGGAATGACAGGAGTAACAGAAGAGTAAAGTCTATTTAGAGTTGCATCCCAGGTAAGGTAGCTTTTTTGTATAAATGCTAAGCTTATTTAGTGTAGTGCTTCTCATCAACAACTTTCTTGGCATTTGAGATGGGATACTTTTTCATTGTTGAAGACTGTCTTATCTATTATGGGCTATTTTGCATCCCTGACCCTTGCCTGCTAAGCATCAGTAGTACTCCCTGCAACACACATTTTCAAATGCTCCCTGAGTACCGCTTGTTTACTGGATTTAAAAATAATCTAGTTGTGAAGAATTTATGTGTGATAATTTGAGAAAGGAGGTTGGGTGATACAGGTAAACAGTTTTGGTATAGGGACTCGGGTTAATCTAGGTTTAGAGAATGTGGGCCTCCTTAGCAGCAATTAGGAAGAGGCAGCTAGAACCCCTGTGGTATTCCAAGAAGGGAAGGAGATGACCAAGGTTTATAAAGTTACTAATTGTAGAATAGATCAGAACATTGGAAGAGTTGAGAAGGAGGTCCAAGTTTTTGGTGTGGTTTAAAGGAGTAGAGTCTAGATTTAAGGTATAGATGGGTCTTAAACTCTTTCAGTTTAGAAAGAAACAACATACTGTGGGTTCAGAATAGATAAGACATGATAGGTTTATGGAATGAGAGTTGTCAGTACTTTGAAATCCAGTGTAAATTTAGAAGTAAATTTAACATATCAGAGGAGACACAACTTTATAGAAACAATGGAATTTGGTCAAGGTAGAGACAAGGTAAGAAACTTGTATATAAAACTAGCAGTTCAAATCTGTCATGGGAGAAGCTGGCTAGGCACAAGTATCAAGACTTTGTCATTGAGGTGAGCCTTATGCTGAAAGGACAGCAGTTTTATGCCATTTTGAAAAATGCTATTCAGATAATGACCTATAGTAGTAAGGCATTAGAAAGTAATTTGGTTATGCACTGTGACCAGATTTGATGGCAGTATTTCAGCAGAGAGAGTGTAGACCCAGGGAGTGGAAGGTGTTGGGGGGCTATGAAGGGCGTAGAGAACAGTCTGGGGACTTGAGATGAGGAAAGGATTACTAGGAAAGGTTCCAAGAGGCTTTAGGGGAAGTATATTCTAGGGAATATTAGAAATAAGTTTTGATTAAGCCCAGAGAGATTTTGGTTGAATATATCATGGCACCATGATTTAAATTAAAAAACAAAAACAAAAATCAAAACTGTGACAGGGAGAAAGATGTGTTTAATTGACAAACTTGTGTCCATCACAGTCAGTTTAAACATCCAGCTTCTAGGTAGGGGCATGAGGCCAGAGCAGGTAATTTCTTAAGATCTTTTTCCATATATAGATATATATGTATATATGTATATATTTATTTAAAAGTGTTTTTTTTTTTTTTAAGGATTTTATTTATTTATTTGACAGAGAGAGAGAGATTACAAGTAGGTAGAGACGCAGGCAGAGAGAGAGAACGGGGGAAGCAGGCTCCCTGCTGAGCAGAGAGCCTGATGTGGGGGCCTCGATCCCAGGACCCTGAGATCATGACCTGAGCCAAAGGCAGAGGCTTTAATCCACTGAGCCACTCAGGTGCTCCGCTTTTTTCCAGTTTTAGAATGTGGTCAAGAAAAGCAGAATCACAGGTGATTGATTATAAGTTTCTGAACCCAGGCCCTTTGAAGCTCTGCCTCTCTCATATGTTGACCTTTTTACCTCTTAAGAAAACCTGCAGAGATTCCAGGCTGATTCCAGGTTGAACTCAGCTGATGAAATAAGAAAGTAGATATGAAAACATTTTATAGGCTCCAAGTCACTATAGAAATACTAGTTGTTATCATTGTTCCCCAGAACCCACCTCCTCAATCCTTTTTTTATTAAAAAATGAACAGCTTCTCCCTGTATTAGGACAGTTGTTTAAGGAACTTCAAGTCTAAAATACAGCCGTGAATGTGAGAGCCACATGTTAAAGTGAGAGAAGGTCATTGGCAATGATTCAGAGTTGAGTAGTGATTCAGAAGAGCAGTAGGAAAAATGTGTGTAAGGAAAGAGAGACAACTATTGGACCAAAGTGTCCTGATTCCTTTGCTCTTGTTTGCCCCCACACAGCACAAATTGACCCCGGAATATCTGGAGCTCAAAAGGTACCAGGCCATTGCTTCTAACAGTAAGATCTACTTTGGCACCAACATCCCTAGCATGTTCATGGACTCCTCTTGTGCTTCGAAATATTCAGATGTTAGGACTGGAAGAAAAAGTTCTCTCCTCTCTGAGGAGGCTCTTGAACCCTCTGGAGAGAGCCCCATCCAAAACAAGGAGAGCACAGGTTGATGCAAGTGGTGGAAATGTACTCCCATATCAGAATGTGGCCCAAGGGGTTAAGTGGGAACAATGGTTGTACAACTCTTCAGATTCACAGAGAACCTGTGCTCCGTCTGTTCTGCCTCTCCTGTGGTAGCCCTGGTTTATCAGCCGATTGCAGGATAGAGCCAGTTGTCTGGCACCCAAATGTCTTTTCAGCCACAGTTTTATCAAGTATCCTGTGTGTGTTCCTTTCTGAACTGGTACTCATGAATGAGGGAAAGTCTGATGCTAAGATACTGCCTGCACTGGAATGTTAGACATTAAGTATATAACAAGCTGTGTTTTTCTAAGCTGAGATCTATTGAATAATGTTTACATTAGTCCCTGGGGAAACGTGTGCTCAGCCATTCAAGACATAGGAGGCCAGAGAAGATGGCCTGGATGCGGTAAGTGTAAAGAAGACCGATTACAATTATAAGAGAGAGCCCAGGCTCTCTCTTTGGGGTTCAGTCCCAGTGTTCATCCATGTGATTAGCATCTAGTCCCCTGAAGTTCTCCAGGAAATGATCTTTCACTTGAGCAACAATTTACTTGATACTATTTGCACCTTTTTGTTTTCCTATAGTCGAGTTGGCCTGCTGGGATATTTGTACCTTAGCACCCAACCAGGGATTCCTAATCACTAGTTATTGCATTAGTAGGCTCAGAGAAAGGTTGGCTTGAAGTTCTGGGTGAGGTGAAACCTTCCCTTTGAACCAAAGCTCTGGGGCCCTGCATTCCCCTCCATTGGATGATGACTGTGTTACTGCCCCAGGCCATTCATAACTAAGGTGCCTGGTTTTTAGCCACAGACAGTTCTTTACATGTCACCTCTCAGCTCTGGCTGGCCAAGAGCAGGGCAGGGCTTTAACCAGAACTAGGAGCAGCATATAATTCCCAGCTGTTCAGTGCACAGTATTGTATCATAATTACAGGAAATTTCATTTTTAAAACTGGATTTGGGGTACATTTATTTGCCCCAGTACCTCAGCCTAAAGGCCATGTCCTAGGGCTGCCATGGTTACTAGCACACTGATTCTCCTCAATATTGTTCTTCTGGAGCCTACATAGTATAGAACAGAGTAACTTAGCATCTTTGGTCATCTTTGTCTTGTGTTTTTTTTTTTTTCCTGGCTCTGAGATGCTGAAATCAAAGTTGTTCTCCAGCTTTTACCCTCCCTAGGAAGTCAGGATTCCACTGACTTCCTGGGCAGCCAAGGGATTTAGTCTCTCATGAGAGGATGACAGAGTGAGTTATGAGTAAGCCTGTGGCTATGGGAGACCTATCTCATCTGGGCCTTTTTTCCCTTCGGATCAGCTTTCCCGAAACAGTGTGCCCCATAGTTAGGCCTGAGTTTGTACAGCTTACTAAGACACCTTTCATATATACTATGGTCAAGCCAGACAGAAGTCATGGGACCACTTCCAGAAACCTTTCTGCTGTCAGTCCAGTCAGTCTCGTGACAGCTTGCGGGTTGTGCCAAACACTTTCTATGGGGAAGGAATCCCAAATTTGAGTGGGTTTTTTCCCTGGGCCTTATGAGAGGCACTTGTAATAATGGAGAGAATCCTTTTTTTGCTTATGAATACACTCTCTTTATGAATGGATCTTGTGTTCTCTAGCCCTCCTTTAAAGAACCTTTGAACTATAAGAATAAACTCTTCACGTGTCATGTATTGTTGCTGCAGATAGATAATGATTGTTGTGGGAAATTTGGGTCATTGACCTTTGTGCTTTCATTCCTAGAGATGTTTCCTATTCCTATGAGCTGAAAGCTGTTGCCCCAAAGTGATGGCTGGGGGTTTTACAAGTCCCCTGGTGGCAGAGTTGAGGAACAGGGAACTAGTATTGTGAAGTTGTAGAGAAACTACTTCCACTTAAACTCTCCATGGAGTGTGTTTCCCAGTGCTCGCTCAGGCTCTAAGTCTATCCCTTCTGCAGGGATGTTCCTTTTGGCAAATATACACTGTAATCTTGAAGTCTAAATTTATATGTGAATTGCTACCTTTTTTAAAAAAAGAAACCAAATAAAATTATTTTACTATCAGTGATTTGTATTTTTTTCCTTATGTCTCCCATTATTTTCTGTTGTCTTAAACAGGTTCCTAAGGCTGTCTTGCCCATTTCAACTATAGGTAGTTTATTTACTAGTTTCACTCAACTGTAGAAGCTTTTCTTATACTCTTCTCAGAATACTGCTTCCCATGTGTAAGAATTTTGAAAGCAGGGTTTCCACTCTTCCTGACTCACAGAATTTAACAAGGAATGTTCTGATTCTTGATGGGGTGTGGTCAGCAGCAGGGGAGGAAAGAGGGAGGCTGGAATATCGTGCCTTTCAGAGGCTGTCTAAGAAGGGAGGAAGGGAGGAGGTGGGACGGTTATACTGAGGTAGAGGAAGGACAAATTGTACAGATTGTAACTGGCAGTGGTATGATGTAACTAACTTCACCAATTCCGGTGTTAGTCCAAGAGCCAGGGCTGGACCTCCTCTACCCAGCTCTCAACCTTTCCTTTCTGGGGAGTAATTTCACGGTGATGTTGGGCAGTGGGGCTTGGTAATCGGGAGTTTCGAGGAAAACTGCCCTTTACTTGGGTTCCTGTGGCCTCCAACCCCATAGTATCCCATATCTGCTGATGCAGACCAGGGAAACTTAATTCAAACCAATTATCTGGTAGGTCTGGTTCGGTATTAAAATGAAGTGATTTTTTAAAAAAGGTTTTCTTTATTTATTTGACAAAGAGATCACAAGTAGGCAGAGAGGCGGGGAGCAGGCTCCCCGCTGAGTGGAGAGCCCAATGCGGGGCTCTATCCCAGGACCCTGAGATCATGACCTGAGCTGAAGGCAGAGGCTTAACCCACTATCAGCACTCCACATTTCTGCCTTGGGACATTACACACACTCACTTTACCTGTTTAATGTCTTTCTTCACATGTGTTCAGCTCTCCAGGGGCAGGGACTGTGATTCTGCTCTTTCTTGGGCTGGTATCTGTTGCCCCTGCCTGGCCCATATGAGTTGGTCGGCGTCAGTTTTGTTGCATGAAAGAACAAAAGGACGAATGTGAAATGCAGGAAAGTGAGTAGTGGGGAAAAAAGAAAGACACAGAAGTTAGGGTAGAGTGTCTATGTGAGGACTTAATTTGTAACCATGAGAAGTTACCTAACATCTCTGAACTTCTTTACACATCCTCACAGGACTCCTCAGTGGGTTCAGCAACATATTTTTATGCACTTAGCATGACTTCTGCTTGGTGATTGTTGGGGTGCATTTTTGCCTTCCTAGAGTGGGGGAGGCTGATCTAGGGTTCCAAGGCCCCGTCCCACTCTCATAGAGAATATGTAAAGGGGGTAGTGATTTCCAGTAATGAGGATCTCGTGACATCTTCTTCATGATAGATTTTAAAAAGGAGGAAGAGGTAGAAAATGTGTCTGCCGCTCTAAGGTGATCAGTCCAAGTGTCAACCTTCTTTATCCCAAATTCTCTTCCAGGACCTCACGTACCACGACATTTGGGATATTGCTGCTTCTAACAGTTAATATTTGTAGAGTACTTTGCATTTACCAAAACATTTACATGCGTACTAAAGATGTAGTCTGTTTTTTGTAGTCATTAAGGAGTTGAGTTTTCATTTCAACAGTTCTCAAGAATAGAAGAGGAAGAAAAGATACCAAACCTGACCGAAACACTACAAAACAGACACAGCTACCAATCTTAAAAATATCAGTGCAAAATTCTACTAACACATAGTCTAACATCACATTAAAAATACTACACCACCACCACCACATGAAGATAATTGGGAACGCAGGAATGGTCTAACACTAGGAAATATAGTAATATTAACCATGTAGGGGCGCCTGGGTGGCTCAGTCAGTTAAGTGTTTGACTCTTCATTTCGGTTCAGGTCATGATCTCAGGGCTGTGAGATAGAGCCCACTGTCAGGCTCTGTGCTGGGCATGGAGCCTGCTTAAGATTCTCTCTCTCCCTCTCCTGCTGCCGCTCCCCACCCCTCCTCATACAAGCACTCTCTTTCTCTCTCTCAAAAATACAAATAAAAAAGCTCACCATGTAAGTAGAATTTAGGGAGCAATCACATGATGTCTTGTTTGTATAGAAAATGGTTTTGATAATATCCATTTTTTAATTTTTTAAACCCTTAATAAAATGGGAATGGATGAATACCTCCTTAGAGAAAACATTTCTCAAATCAGGCTAATTGATAAAAGACTAAAAGGATCACTGTTCTATCAGAAATAAAATAAGTCTATCTACCATTACTAGAATTAGAAAAAGGAAATGAGAAGATTTTAAAGGAGGCAAATTTGTAGGTGAAACAATTGTACCTATAAAGTACAAGAAAATTTTCTGAACATGATTGCAAAAATAGAATTATTCAGTGGTCAGGTACAAGTTTATTAAAGATTTTATTTATTTTAGAGACAGCATGAGTGCGGAGAGGGGCCGAGGGTGGAGGAGAGAATCTCAAGTAGACTCCAAGCTGAGCAAGGAGCCTAAACAACACGGGGCTCTATCTCACGACCCTGAGAACATGACCTGAGCTAAAATCAAGAGTTGGTCGCTTAAACAACTGAGCCACCCAGGTGCCCCACAAATTTATTATTTTAAAACAAACAATTGCTGCCCTATATAAAATAAAACTTAAAAAATATAATGAAGGCAAGTTTTTATTAATAAAACCAAGATAAAGTACTTGGGAATAAACAAGAAATTTCAAGATCTATGGAAAAAACTTTAAACTGTTAAAGGATGTAAGATTTTTAATAAATTATTCTATGGGAAGGAGGAGAGAGCAGTTATTCCAAAATCAATCTATACATTTTTGAAATTTCAATAAAAATATCAACCAGGTAGTTTTTGGAACTAAACTAACATCCCAAATTTGATAGGGAAAATTTTAAAAGAATAGTCACAATAGCCCTACCTAATATTAAAATATAAAGTCACAGTTACTGGAGCACCTGGGTGGCTCAGTTGGTTAAGTGTCCAACTCCTGATTTCTGCTCAGGTCGTCATCGCAGGGTTGTGGGACCAAGCCCCACATCCACTTTCACGCACAGTGCAGGGTCTGCTTGTCCTTTTCCCTCTGCTCCTCCCCCTGCTCACTCTTTCTCTCTCTCTCAAATAAATAAAATCTTAAAATCACAGTTATTGAAGCTGAGTACTATAGTTTTATTAGGTCAATTACAGTATAAAAATGAACAATTCTTAAAAAAAAAAAATGAACAATTCTATATGGAGGCTTAGTACAAGATAAAGGTGCCTTTTTCCTTATAACCTAGAGGGAAAATATGGATTATTCAATAGAGTTCAGAAAACTTGGGGGGAGTTAGAAAAAATATATATCCCTAGCTCGCATCTTACATGAAAATTCATTCTTAGTGGCTCAGATATATACACAGAGAATGTTAAACTGTAAACTGTAAAATATCTCTATGGAAGGCAATGTGGCAGTATTCATCAAAATTTAAAACTTAAAAAGCATTTCATGACTAGGAGTTTATCCTTCATGAACCTCCCCCAAAATGAGAGTATTCGTCATAGCAATATTTGTGATATTTAAAGACTGGAAGATCCTTGAGTGTTCATTTCAAAAGAATTTTTTAAATTCCCTCATTTCTATAAATGAGAATGCTAAGCAAGGGACAGAACACCCTAGGATGCTGCTATTTGTGTGAAAATAGTGGGGGATGTATGTATGTGTCTTTTTTTTTTAATCTGTAAGCTGTCTCCCAAAGGATATAGCGTAAGTGTGTAACAGCGATTACATCAAGAAGGAAACCAAAAGAAAAGGAAAAGAAGAGAATTCATTTTCTCTTTTCACCCTTTTGTACATTTTCTTATATTTTATACCATGTGCATGTATTACCTTTTACAATCATTGTAAAATAATGTTTGGGGAAAATAGGGCAAAATAAAGTAAAAATGGAAAAAGGAAGCTTTCACTTAAATAGTAGGGATGCTTTTATAATCAGATAGAACCTAGTTCAAGTTCTAACCATGCCACTTGCTAAAAGTCTAACCTCAAGTTATTTCTTCTTTCTAAATGTCAGTTTCCTTGTTTATACCGTATGAACAGAGAGAGAGCCTACTGGACGTGGCTGAAGTGAAGAATAAATGAGATTTCTAAAAAACTAAGTGCAGTGTCAGGTAAATGTGAGGGGCCCAGTATAAATTGTGGTTATCGTTATTATTTTATCATTTAATCCTCAAAATTTTTTGTGAAAAAGGAAAGCCTGTTGTTTTGGTTATCCCACTCCATTTTACAAGTGAGGGAAGTGGGGTTTGATTCAGTAATTTCATATCTCATTTTCTTCCATTCACATCTGGATTCAGAAAGAAAAAAATTGTGAAATGAAAGCTCCCGATTTGAGGCAGCAATTCCAGTAAAGTTTGTTGTCTAGACAAAATGGGTTGCAAATCCTAGTTTTTCAACAATTGATTATTGCATATTGACCGTAGTATTATTCTTCCCACTGACAACCATATTATTCAGTAAAAGGTAGTATGATATATGAGAGTGTGTGTAAAATAGCCATAATTCTAGACAACCACTCATGAGGCTAGTTTAAGAGCGCTCAGTCCTATTCAATCCACTATAATTAAGAGTGTTAGTTTTTTTTTTTTTTTTTTTTTTTAATAAACAAAGGACAAATGTGATAAAGTAACATTCCACTCTCCATTTCTTGGTTCCAGGGTACTACTGTATTGCATTACTGTCTTTAGTTTTTTCAATTGCAAGGAGTTTCCCAACTCAGAGAAGTTTGATCCAGGACACTTTTTGGATAAAAATAGCAGCTTCAGGTAAACAGAATACTTTGTGCCTTTTTTCCATGGCAATACAAATAAATCCACCCAAGTCATATACGTGCACATTCTGGGCAATTTTTAGCTTTGCTGAATTTATGGCATAATTCAGTAATCCACTGGTGATAGCAAAGTCAAGCAAATCAAACTTACAACTCTCCAAATCTGGATGAAACCATTTAAGTCTGTACACCAATAAGATCAGGTAAGTCATCCAGGAACTATGTTTGGTAATTGAGTACAATGCAGGTTTTTAAAGAAACCAAAGAAGGTCAATCCAAATCAGGTATCATGTATTACCAGATGACAAAGGAATTTGCTTTTGCAAACTTTTGTTGATCTCCCCTTTCTAATACAGACTTCTAAAACAAAATGTACAAGTTCTTTTCTATTTTGTAAACTATTAACCATTATTAATTTTCTGATTCCTAGAGCCAGGGACCATCAAAAAGACCTTGGCCATTTTATCTTCTTTCTTCCCCTCTGAAATTCAGAGCCCCATATACCCTTGCCTCTGTGCAGGAGCTGGTTGGCTGCCAGTTACTGTTTTCCATAAGTTCAAAAAAATAATTTAGGATTGGTCAGTACACATTTTCTCCTTATTATCTTACCCAACCATTTGGTCTGTATTTTCAAAAATAACAGTTGATATGTTTAGCTTCTAATTACTATGATAATAGGTGTTCAACATTAAAAATGGAAAATGCAGAAAAGCAAAAAGCAAAATAAATAAATACCCTACAGAGATAATCACTGTCAATATTTTACTGTGTACACTAGGTGCTCTTGATCCCTCCCATCACCCTTTTCTCTCCAACTGCCGGCCAGCCCTTCTCTAGGGCACTGCCACCCCCAAGTTGGGTTGAGGTCCAGCAGCAGGAGCAGGAGGAGCCAGAGCTGGGAGCCTGCTGTGGTCTAGGAATCCATGGCCTGGTGTTAGGGAGGTGGCCAGAAGAAAATCAACTACTATGATGGTGATACTGGAAATTATTATTATGGATGGGATCAGCCCATGAAACCTCAGAATCCTCATGGCTCTGTAACTTGCTGCTAAATTATGGCTTATATAGAAAAGTAGAAATATACAGTCCCCATAAAACCGCTGGTGAAGAAATGACAAAATTCCACAGTGATGAATACATCAAATGTTTACGTTCAATAAGACCAGATAACATGTCTGAATATAGTAAGCAGATGCAGAAATTTAGTGTTGGAGATGATTGTTCAGAGTTCGATGGACTGAGTTTTGTCAGCCCTCAGCTGGTGTTTGGGGCTGTGAAGTTAAACCAACAACAAACCAACATGGCTATTAACTGTGCTGGAGAATTCCATCATACTAAGAAGAAGAATTAGGATTCTGTTGTGTTAATGATATTGTATGTGCCATCCTTGAATTACTGAAGTATCATCAGAGAGTCTTATATAATATTACTGATATTCATCATAGTGATGGTGCTCAAGAAGCTTTTTATGCAACAGATCATGTAATGACTATTATTCCATAAATATGGGGAATACTTACCTGGAAGAGGAGACATGAGGGATATTGGTACAGAATACTCTGTATTTTGCTGTCAACTTTCCAATGAGAGATGGTATAGATGATGAGTCAGGGAAGTTATGTAAGCCTATTATCCTAAAAGTGATGGAGGTGTATGAACCTAGTGCTGTGGTATCACAGTGTGGTACAGACTCATTGTTTATGAGTCTGTACATTATGCTAAATGAAAGAAACCAGACATTAAAGATCACATATGATTCCATTTATATAAAATGTCCACAACAGGCAAATCTATAGAGACAGAAAGTGGATTCATGGTTGCTTAGGGCTGGAAGGTGATGGCAAATGAGCAAAGTGTTTTCTCCAGGTGGTGGGGAGTGGGTGATAAAAATATTCTAATGAATGAAGTATCATTGTTTGGTGATAGAATGAAGTATCATTGTTGGGTGATAGACTTGGTTGCTTCAATCTGACAGTCAAAAGTCATGCTAAATGTGTAGAAGTGGTAAAAACTTCCAGTATGCCAATACTGATGCTTGGGGGAGGTGGATAGACAATCTGTAATGTTGCTCGATATTGGACACAGAAGACTGCAGTTTCCCTCAATTGTGAGATTCCCAATGAATTGCCATAAAATGATTACTTTGAGTATTTTGGACCAGACTGCAAACTGCGTATTAGTCCTTCAAACATGACAAACAGAACACTATGGAATATATGGAAAAGATAAAACATCATTTGAAAATTTACACATGCTACCTCAGGCACCTGGCATCTTGATGCAAGCCATTCCAGAAGATGCTGTTCATAAAGACAGTGGAGGTGAAGATGGACAAGAATCAGACAAGAGAATTTCTATTTGAATATCAGATAAACAGATAGCTTGTGGTGAGGGATTCTCAGGTTCTGAGGATAAAGGAAAGGATAGTCATAGAAAAGTGGCTATCATAAGGAAAGAGCAAAGAAAACTAGAACCAAAGAAGACAATAAGGAAATAGTACAAAAAAAAAGTAGATGTTAAGGAAGAAGATAAATCCAAAGACAAGAGTGGTGAAAAAACAGATACCCAAAGAGCCAAATCATCAGAACAGCTCAGCAACCTTTGATTTTGAGAGCCTCCCAATTTCAGAAACCATAAAAAGGAGAGAAAACATTGGGAAGAAAGTTTTTTCCTTTTGAAGACTCCTGGCTTCATTTTATACTAGTTTGGCATGGACTGTGTTTGTTTTCAAAATGACTTGTTTTTGTTTTTGTTTTTCTTGACAAGTTTTATTGTGACTTTTCTAATTATAAAGCAAAATTTCTTTTTTCCATCATGCTTTATGTAATAGTATTTTAAACTGATGTTACTGTGTCAAAAAATGATGTACTAAAGAAGTAAGTAGACTTTCTGAGCTGATTTTTCCATGTTCTGTAATTTTCTTTATTAAAAAATGTAGTTGGAGAAAAAAACAAACTACAAAACTATAGTAATTAACACTGTGTGACACTGGTGTATAGATAGACATATAGATTGAAGATCCAGAATTAAAACCTCACACTTAAGGTCAGTTGATTTTCAACAAGGGTATCAAGACAACTTAATTAATTAAGACAACTTAATTAATTAAAAATAATTAATTAAGGCACCTTAATAAGGAAAGAATAGTCTTCCACAAATGAGGGTGGGACAACTGGATATTCACAAGCAAAAGAATGAAGTTGAACCTCTTCCTTAAGCCATACACAAAAATTAACTCCTAAGTGGCTCATAGACCTGAATGTGAGTGTTAAAACTATAAAACACTTAGAAGAAAAATGGGAGTAAATCTTCATGACCCTGAGTTAGGCAGTATGTTCTTGAAATGACACCAAAAGCACAAGTAACAATAACACCACCAACAAAAACAGATAAATTAGATTTCATCAAAATTTTAAACTTTTGTGCTCCAAAGGAAAGCATCAAAAAAGTGAAGAGACAACCCACAGAATGGGAAAAGGTATTTGCACATCATATACAGTATGGGACTTGTAACCAGAATAAATAAAGAACTCTAGTAACTCAGTAATAAAAAGATGACCCAATTTAAAAAAGAGCAAAGGGCTTGAATAGACATTTTTCCAAAGAAGATATACAAATGGCCAATAAACAAATAAAAAGATTCTCAGGATCATTAGTTACCAGATAAATGCAAATGAAAGCCACAATGAGATACCACTTCACACCCACTTGAATGGCTAAAATAAAGACAGATAAGAACAAGTACTTAGAAAAATAGAAGAAGTTAGAATCTTCATAAATTTCTGCTATGAATATAAAATGGTGCAGCCACTTTGGAAAAGTTTGGCAGTTCCTCAAAGTGCTAAGCATAGAATTACCAGATGACCAACAATTTCACTCCAAGGTGTATACCCAGGACAAATAAAACACGTCCACACAAGAACTTGTACAAGAGTATTCATAATAGCATTATTCATAATAAACAAAAAGTGGAAACAACCCAAATGTTTATCTACTGGGGAATAGATAAGCAAAATGTGGAAGAACCATACAATGGAATATTATCTGGCCATTAAAAGGGAACGAAGTACAGATACATGCTACAATGTGGATGAACCTCGAAAACATTATGCTAAATGAAAGAAACCAGACATTAAAGATCACATATGATTCCATTTATATAAAATGTCCACAACGGGCAAATCTATAGAGACAGAAAGTGGATTCATGGTTGCTTAGGGCTGGAAGGTGATGGCAAATGAGCACAGTGTTTTCTCCAGGTGGTGGGGAGTGGGTGATAAAAATATTCTAAAATTAGATTGCAGTGATGACTGTACAACTCGTTTTCTAAAAACCACTGGAACTGTACACTTAAATGGGTGAATTTTATAGTATGTGGATTATATCTTAATAAAACTTCTTTTAAAAAAGGAATATATATACAAGTGCAAAATAATTAGCACAAGTTGTCCTGATAAAATAGAAGCGTGATGACTAGTAAGTACTTCATGGCTTATAGGTAATCTAAACCCTGCCTCAGGGCATGCAGTGTCAAGACTCAGGTTCCAAAAAGCATGCTGGAATATCAGACGTAGGGAATTGGAACAGGCCAGTAAGGAGAAAGGAAAAGTCCCAGTCCCAGGCACAACCAGAACTGGAAGGAATTGGGCCACTTTTGGGGAGTCAACAGTCTAATCTAGAATTTCCAAGAGGGGTTGAGGAACTCTGACTGGACTGAGGTTGATGTTGATATAAGAGGAGGATTTGATACCAGGCATAGGTCCTGTCAGGTAAACAGTAGGTAACTCTACAAATTTGCAATCACAATGAGAAAGATTTAGGGAAAAATACCTTTGGCCTCAGTGATGTCAAAGTTTTTAAGTCTCCAGACCTTTACATAATTGGTACCAACGTTATATTCAGAGTAGTCAGTTCTAGTTCTGATTTTTTTCATGGAGGTGGACTCAACTTCATATTCATGTTTGTTTAGGATGAAATAACCCTTATGAATTTCCATTCTCAGGGCTCTTAAAAGCCAAACTCAAGTAGCTTGCTCAAGCCTCTCTTTCCTATCTGTCTTCTCTGTTAGTTTTTAACATGGAATGGTTAGGTTTGATCTTCAACGATGATCCAGTTGCTCAAACTGAAAAAAATTTTGTCTTAGATAACAATTATTTTTATCTTTAGGGTTAGTGCTTGCTTCACGAGGGAACATAGAACAGAATAAAACTAATGGATTTTGAAATCTGATCGTCTGTGACATATTCTAGCTATGTGACTTTGGGCAGGACCAGACTTTCTTGATCTTCATCTGAAAAGTAGAATTAATAACACATACCTTCCAAGTTTAGGAGGTTGAGGATGAGTGAAGTGTGTATATTTTCTCTGACAATTAGAAGGAACCACTAAGTCATCTTTTTTTATGCTCAAGTCACTGAAAATTCTCTAATAGTCAATGCAAATTTAAGTTTTTAGACATTCCTTGTGAGCCAAAAATTCTTTTTAGACGTTCATTCTGTTTCCTGGATTAATGTATGAAATTCTAGGCTTAAACACTAATCAATCAATATTTGTTAATTATATTCCTCTGGTATAATAGTGACATTGGATTTCTCTTATACTTTTATTATAATATTGTATTTCTCTAAATTTAAATACATTCCAGTTTCAGAGACATTAAAATGTGAAATAAGAGCACCTTATAATCAATAAAATATAGTTGTCCCCTACTACATTTGGGCCCATGATCCGTTTACTGGTCCTGTTAGCGGGCTGCTCAAAGTCTGACATGCATTTGTCCCTTCATCCCAGATAACGAGATCACTTAGAGTCGGCCTCCTCTTTTAACCTGCCGGATACTCTGATACCTGATACGATGTCATATCACTAAACACACATTACATTAGTTTTTTACAAACTCAGAAAGAACCACTTTACTCCAACAAGGATTACCCAGGTACAGGCTGTTGACAGATTAGGCAATACTTGTACACAGAATGGATTCAGAGTCCATGTTATGCCTGCTTTCCACTGGCCGGAGGGCAGTCTGAGTCAACATGTCACTGAACCAATGATTGCCCTATTGGAAGTAGGGTTAGCGGGGGCATATGGAAGAGCCTGGGTTTCTGGAATTCCACTTAGTCATTTCCTGCCCTGTTCTAAAGTCAACAAAATGTAAATGCAGAGGAGATAGTTCATTATTAATTACTGCTTTTCAACATTTGTTTAATTCTGTTATATAATTCAAGTATAGGTGTGGGACTGGGAATCCAGAAACGAGATATTGTCCCTGGACTTAAGGGGAGTCAAACAAATAAGACAACAATTATGGCATCATGCTGCATTTGTAGAGAAGTATGCACAGAGTTTTATGGAAACACAAGGGAAGGACACTGACATCAGAGCGGGGGTAAGTGAAAGGAAAGGTTTAGAGAAAATGATGCCTAAACTTAGTTTTGAAACACAAATAGGAGTTCCATCTTCCAGATGGAGAGAGAGGAAATTGCAACCTCTTTTCTCTTGGTGTATTTTATCATAATTTTTAAAGATTGGGGACAATACCGTAGGGGCTTTTGAAAGATTGCAGGTTGCTTGGTACGACTAGCAGAAAGGAGAGGTCATTTGGGGAAGAGAGGTGATCTGATGTGGGACAGGCAGGAAACACCAGGCCTTGGAGGGCCTTGTTCCCAGGCAATGAGGTTTAAACTTAGCTGAGAGTAGAGAACCAATAAAGGATCCGAACTGGGACGGGAGGGGCAGGTAGGAGATTAGGTGTGGCTTGTACCAAAGAAAAATGATGCTGCTGTGTGACATGTGCAGCCGGAGGGGTTTGAATCTCAGGCAGGAAGGCAGATCCAGTCCAGGATGAATGGGAGCAGAACTGAGACAGTGGCAGTGGAGGGGAAGAGCAAGGGCAGTAGTGAGGGTCATCAAGAAAGGGAATGGAGAGACCTCAGTGAGTGAGTGCGTTTGGGAAATGGGCGAGAAGGGAGCATTCAGAATGGCTCCCGTGTTTTCCACTTGGGCAACAGGTGGTGCCATTTCCCAAGAAGAGCGGCTAAAGGAGAAGAGACGTTGTGTTTAGATTCAAAGGGGTTGCATTTGAGGTCCCCGAGGAACAGGCAAAGGGGGAAAGCATTCTAATCAAGACAGTAAGAAATTAATAAATACAGCTAATGTATACATAGCACTCTACAGTTTATACAGAACCTTCATTGAAAAGTGAGACCCGATGAGCAGACAGTGTGTGTGGGGTGGGGGGTGAGGTGGGAGGGGAGTGTGTGGAGATCACAATCTCTAGAGAGCACTGAAAGTCCAACACTGGGGGCTGGGCTGGATTCAAAAAGTAAAGGAAACACCAGGAGGACTTTAGCTTCTGCAAAATCCAAGAAGGACTGCATTTAGAAAAAAACACATTCAAGAGTATTTATCCTAAAAAACTGGAGTTAAAAATAGTAGGAAAGGGGCATTTTGAATTCACTTCCAACTTTTGAAACCAACTGAAAGCAAAATAAAAGACCAAAAAGTTAAAAACATCTTCCACTTTCAATAAACAAGGAAAATGTTATAAAACAAAACTATAAAGAATGACTGCCAAATGAAATTAATTTTGACCTAAAATATGGGAGCATGCAAAGCCAACATATCCCTGCATAGACTCTGGAAAAGAGATCAATTTACTTAAAATTAAGTGTCACGTTCCTGGAAAGGGCATCCAGTGACCCTCTGTGGGTAGACTGACAAGGTCTAAGGTCTGACCGAGGTGGGTCAGAGATGATCAGTGTTCTGCAGTCTCTATCCTCTCTTTTTATTGGAATAGAACGTCTGATTTTTAGCTGGGCTCATGACTGTCTGCGATAAAGACTACATTTATCAGCTTCCCTTGCGTATAGGCCTGACCATATGACTACCTTCTAGCCTATGAGATGGAAGCGGAAGCCATGTGTAAATCTGGGAAGTTTGCCTTTCTATTTATTTTTTTCAGCAGTTTTATTGAGATACAACGCACACAACACATACAAATGGAATCATGTACTACGTAAGTTTTCTGTGACTGATAACTTTCATTCAGCATGTTTCCAAGATTCATCCACGCTATAGCATGTATTAGTACTTCATTATTTTTATTGCTGAATATGTATACACCACATTGCGTTTCTCGCTCCACCAGCAGTGTGTGAAGGTGGGAAGTTGGCTTTTCAAGGAGGAAGGTGAGTTCCTTCCTGGTGGCTGGAATGTGAACATGATGATGGGGCTGGAACATCTACCCACAAATAAGATGCATTTCTGTTACGATCGCTAGAACAAGAAACTAAAAGGGGCCTATGCTATTTGATGATCACAATGGTCTTGAAAGGCTTGTTTCCAAACTCCATTCACTTGAGAAAGAAGTAAAGCTACAGTCAGTTGGAGTTTTGTATCTAATCCTAATGGGTATAGGGAGTTGAGGGGCGGAGACACTCCTGGAAAATCAGAATATAAAGAAAAGCCATTCAGGAAGGCAGAATATCAGGGAGGTGACCGAAGGAAGAACTCGGGAAGAAAAATGCGAGAGAAAAATAAAGCCATTATGAAGAGCTCAGCACAGCCTTGAAACACCAAGAGTACATGGCTTTTTTGAGGACTCTATGGTCAGGAATGGTAGAATAAACAAGACGCTGACAGCCTTGATTTCATGGCAGGCTTTGACTGGTAAACAAAAGTTACTCTGAAGACCAGACAAACGCCCTTTGAAAAGTTATCAACCTAATACCATGGAAAAAAAGAACTTTTTTTTCATGTTTAAATTACATTTCTGTTGAAGTCTTTTTTTCCTCTCTACAAATTTGCTCTTTAATATGTAATAATGGGGAACAATAATTTTTTTTCTGAAAGAAAACCAAGGAAAGAGGAAGGGAGAAAGAGAAACCACAGTTTTTAAACAATGATGATAAATATTGTACCATTTTAAATCTGAAAGACGGCTCAACGCTTGTGAGAATTGAACACAACTGAATATAAATCTTACAGCATCAAGTAATGTGACTAACAGAAATCTGGAGCCATTGGACTGCAAAGGAGCTTTTAGAAGGGAGAGCTGACTTCACGCCATCCTTCTGTTTAAAGCTTGTCTTTACTCTTGGAATAAAATCTGAACTGCTTGCCAAACAAACGAGGTGTGTGCACCTCCCTACTGTCCTCTCAGATGTGTGTGGCCTCTTTGGTCTCCAAGCTCCCGCACTCTCTGTCTCTTCAGTGTCCAGACCCATCAGCAGACATTGTGCGTGGCTGGACTGCTTGCTCTTTGTTCCCAGAGATTCCCCTGACTCCACTGATGATGCAAAGCTCAAATAAATTTGTCACTTGCACAAGACAGGCCATCTCTGACCCCCAACCCAAATCAGCCCACCCAGCCGACCCTAGCCTGCCTTGGGCCAGGCTCTATCAGCACATACTCTTTTATTTTCTTCATAAATAAAACCTGAAAATGTCTCAGTCATTATGTATACACTGTTTATTTTCTGCCTCCTACACCCCCCCGCCACACACAGACCATGAGAGTGGGATCTTGCCTGTCTTACTATCTAGCCACACACCAGAGCTTGATATGAAGTGTTCCATATATTTTTGTTGAATGAATAAGTGAACAAACAAAAAGATCTATCACAGCATGGATTAAATAGTTACCACCTAAAAGTGAAATATGTGGTTGAAAAACCTAACAGCGTTAGGTTTTTCACCATCCCTTAATGATTTCTATGCTTTTCTTTTTCTTTAGAACCATTATTTGGCAACTATTATTTCATCTTATGAAGAGACGTTTTTTGAAGGTAAGCAATTCTTTTGGCTTTGTTTCAACCTCTTTTTTTTTGTTAAGTATAAGAAATATTCAGAGCGCCTGGGTGGCTCAGTCATTAAGCGTCTGCCGTCAGCTCAGATCTTGATCCCATGGGAGATCAAGCCCTGCATTGGGCTCCTTGTTCCTCAGGAAGCCTGCTTCTCCCTCTCCCACTCCACCTGCTTATGTTTCCTCTCTCACTGTGTCTCTCTCTGTCAGATAAATAAATAAGATCTTAAAAAAAATATTCAATATAGTCATTTTTATTTTTAAAAGCATAAAGGCTATGATACATTTTTTGTAAAATTATCTATCCTTCTATTTGCAAATTCATTTAATAAACATTTATTGAGCACCTAGTATGTGCTAAACATCATTCTAAGCATTGAGGAAAAGCAGGGAAACAAACAAGACAGTAATCCTAACTTCACACAGCTTACATCTTACTAGTAGATACAACAAAGAAAAAAGGAAAAACTAATTACATAATATACCTTTAGGTAATGAAAGTATTACAAAGAAGAATCAAATAAAGGGATAGAGAATGGAAAGGGGTGGCAGCCAGGGACTAGTTTAGGTAGGTAGGAAGATCAGGGCCAGCTTCTCTAATGTGGTGGTATTTGAGCATGAACTTAAATGATGTAAAGGGAGAAGCCACACAAAGATGTAGGAGAAGAGAATTCCAGGCAGGGAAAACAGCAAATATAAAGGCCCTGGGGCAGAAATAAGCATAATATGTCCAAGGAACATAAAGGACATTGTTACTGTTGCTGATTAGGCATGTATGAATTTTTTATGTTAAGTACAGTGGGAAATCTGAACTGTTTTGAGTTGGAAAGTAATTTGACTTATGTTTTCAAAACTCTGGCTATGATATGGTTAATAAAACTAGTGGGCCAAAAATAGAAACAAGAAGAATATTCAAGGAGGCTATTGTCAGTATTCAAGCAAGAAATATATGGTCGCCTAGCCTAGGAAGATAGTGGTCTAGGTGAGAGAAGTAGTTTCCAGATATATTTCAAAGCAGAGTCCATATAACTTGGTGACATGAGGAGTGAGATAAAAAGAGGGATAATGGATGAGACCTAGGCTTTGGTCTGAGAAATTGGGTCAACTGTGGTAATATTTGCCAGTTTGAGGAGGCAGAGGAGGAAAGGAGCAGATTTTGAATCATCCCAATAGTGGTTACCAAACGTGGTTATTCCTAGTTGATGGGATTTGGGGTAGCATCTTATTTTTATTTTTATTCTTTTCTATGTTGTCTATATTTTTATAACAAGTATATTTCCTTTTTATATAAGTATATAAAGTCATTTTAAAAGAGAATTCTTTTCAAGGACCCCTAAGAATAGGAAGCTAAATTAGAGGCCGTTTCATAATGTAATAGACCATTGTAATAGGCTGTTTCATAATGTAAAAGGCCAATGTGATAGTTTTGGCACTGTGGAAAGCTTTGGAGTCAGAAAGCTAATTTAATCTCCAGATTTGCCAAACATAAGTTATATGACCTGGGAAAATCATTTAAATTGTAAGGATTTTCATATATGTAAATGGGATATAATGGTCCCCAAAGAAAGATTCAGGTAAAGATCATATGGGGTTGTGTGAGTAAGAACATTGAATCATTCCATCATTCACTCACTCAGCAAGTATTTATGGGGAACCTACTACATCCAGACCCTGCTCTAGTTGTTAGAGACACGTAATAAAATAGAAGAGATCAATTCTCTACCCATGAGGTGTTTCTATTCCTACAGGGAGAGAAGATAATAGACAAATATACAGTATGTCAGATGTTAATAAGTGCTTTGGAGAAATATTGAGCAGGGCAAGGTGAAAGGGAGTGCTGTGGGAGAGGACTGGTTTCTCCTCATCCAGTGACCCACCATCATTTGGGCATTTGTGGACACAGTCTGCATCTGTAAGACTCTGCTCTGGCTTCAGAGACTGGCAGGAGTGGGTGCTATTCAGCAGGAATGCCTCGTAGAAATCCTAGTGGAGATGGGAAGTGGGCAGTTGGAAATACAGTTCTGGAGTTCAGAGAAGTAGGAGCAAGAGACCTAAAAATGAGAATCATCAGCTTATGTTGGGATTTGTGGATGAGATCATCTGGGAATAAGCACAGGTAAAGAGGAGAAATCCAGGAATAGACCCTAACAGACTCCATGTGGTTGGGATGAAAAGGAAATAACAGGCTTTTCCCTCTTAAAAACATCCCCAAACACTCCACTATTTTTCTGAGGTCAATATCTGCTCATTCAGATCTCAGATCTTAGTTCATGCATTATCTTCTTCCTTTATTCTTTAATTTACCTAACACATTGTCCAGGGATTACATGGTGAACAGTAAGATAAGTTAGTCTTGGCCTTCACTGAGTTTGCCTTCTACTGGGGGAGACAGCTAATAAATAAACAAGAAGAGAAATAAGCAAGATAATTACAGACTGACAAGTGAAATGCTCTGATTAAAATAAACAGGAGATAAGACCAAGCGTAACCAGGGGAGGCCTGTTAGGTTGAGATGATCAGGGGAAGGTCCCCAGGTGACATGCTGCAAGAAGAACATTCCAGCAAGGAGAATTGGAAGGGGCTTGGTCTCTCCTGAGGATCGCCTTCCCTTACTCTCTACACCTGGCCAGGTTCTCTTTACCCTCGTCTCTCATAATACTTAAAGCCCAAATCTCCGAGAGAGGTTGCTGATGTGAATGGAGCTGGACGTGTGATTCATTTATAGGCCACTAATATTTATTTAGCAGGATTAAATTGATGAGATTGCTCTGCAGAAACTCAGAGTTACTGCTGCATGATAGAAAGAAAATTTAAAACTAAGATAACTGGAGGTGTGGGTTGGGAACCCACAACCTCCCCCTTCTCTCTCTCTCTTCCTCCCACTTCCCACTCCTCCTCTCCTTTGTCCAGGGTCTAGAGAGGAGTGACAGAAAGAAGAAGGATTACTGCTTCCCACCTCCCTAATTGATGTGAATATCCTTCTACCTCCTCTTGCTCTTTTGCAAGTTTTTATGTACTCCTTTCTTTGCTCACATTTCCCTGATGGGAACTTACTTCTGCTGCATATCTGTATCCACTGGAACTTGCTTGAGTAGAATTTTGGGCTCATTGCCAGGGGGTATGGAGTCCAGACCCTCCCCCACTACTTAGTTATATGGCTATGGGCAAATCCCTCCTCTGAAATGTGAATTACTGCACCCTCCTCCCCAGGCTCTTGTGGGGAATAAATAAGGAACAAGTTGGTACCCTGTAGGGCAATGGAGAATTGTGAAATATTGGAGACTTCTTGGTCCAGACAGGGGCAGCTTTGAGGATACTGAGAACCCACAAAGAAGGGAATACCTAAAATTTACCCTCTTTCTCACATCTCATCACTGTGGCTCTGACCCTCCTGCCTTCCTCTTTTATCTGGGTAATCCCTCTCTCTCAAGATCAGCTGGCAAACAATCTGAATTCCATCTGCAAACTTCATTGCATCTTGCCATATAACATCACATACAGGTCCCAGGAATTCTGATGTGGACATCTTTGGGGACCATTATTACACCTACCTCAGGGGGAAACAGGACACTCTGATCTACTTCAACTCCCACATGCTGTCCCTGACCCTCCCAAGTTAAGTTAGGTAACCCTGCTTAGTGGTCCCAATGGTTACATCCATCAGTTTTCCCCCAGTGTTGTGCTTGCTCATTTGTAGCTTTGAGGATAGAGACTGCCTCTTTCACTCTTGATTGTCTGTCACTTCACCAGAATGTAGTAAGTGCCCCATGGGCAGGAGTCTTTGGTGGTTTCATTCTAGATCAAAAATAACAGTAAAGCTGTGAGCCTTTAGTAGTAAAGGTCTTATGTATATATTTGTTGAATGAATGAGTTATATTACCACCATCTAGCATGATCTCTAGCACAGAACAAATTCTTCATGCTGCTGCTACTATTATTAATACTGCTAATAATATGTATCGAGCCCTTACGATGTGCCAGGCACTGTGCCAAAGGCCTTGCATGCATCATCTTGGCTGACCCACCCAACTCATGGGAAAGGAACTTTTTCCTCTCCATACTATACAGAAGGAAACCAAAGTTTAGAGAAGTTAATTAGCTTGCCCAAGGTCAAATGGCCTAAGAGGGAGTTGAACTTGTATTTAAAATCATATCTTTATGCATTATGCTAAGTGAAATAAGTCGTACAGAGAAAGACAAATACTGTACATCTCACTTATATGTGGAATCTAAAAAAGCCAAACTCATAGAAACAGAAAGTAGAATGGTGGTTGCTAGTGGTTGGGGGATGGATGAAATGAGATATTGGTCAAAGGATGCAAACTCCCAGCTGTAAGATGAATAAACTTGGGAGATTCAATATATAGCACAGTGACTGTATATCATATACTGTATATTATATACTTGAAAATAGAGTTGATCTTAAATATTCTCACTACATGCACACACGCACGTAACTGAGGTGACAGAAGTGTTAACTGACCCTATTGTGGTAATCATTTTGCAACATATACATATACAACATATACAACATATACATATATCAAATCATCCCATTGTACATCTTAAATGTTCTGTTAGTTATATCTCATTAAAGCTGGAAACTTAAATATCATATCCCTCTGACACACAGGCTCCTTCCACTTCTATTATTTTGAGAGGCATTGCATGCACTCTGGCTCTAGGGCACATGTTTGGGTATCAAAGTGGAACTCCAGGGAAGGAGTGTCAACCTCAGCTCTGGTAAGTAGAGGGTGTTCCCAGTTTACCACAACCTAAAGTTCAATCAGGCGGGAAGGGTATATCCCTCTCCCAGAGATTGAGGGTCATCTCTTTAGCATGAGTGAGGTCCGCAGAATAACTCTAGGCACATTTGCCAGAGAATTAGGAATTCTTCTGCAGAGAAGTAATTTGGGCTTCTCTGAGGGCTGCCAAGCCAAGCCTCCAGTAATCACAGTAGATATTGTCCTAGAAAAAGAGCCTAACATGTGAAAGCATTACTAATGCCTTCACAGCCTTGTGTCTTGATTCACAACCTGGGGTGTCAGGATCACCTGGGGTGACTGTTATGGATTTTAGCAATGGGTGTAAGACAGCAGCCCTGTGGTAATAATAATTTGGTACTTATCTCGGGCCAACCCTCTGGACTCTATGTGAGCTAGACTGGCCTATCTAGATAGCGTTCACCCAACATATCTAAGAGGAAATAGTGGTCTTTACTGACAGGTTATATAAGCATAGCATTTCCTTGGGGAAATTTGCTAGAGATAGAGCAGCAGGATGAAGAGGAAAAGTCAATATTGGGTTTGTTCGTTCATTAAATAAGTGTGCACCTGAGCCAGGCTCTGTGTTAGAGGCTGACAACCATCCTAGAGAACAGGAATAGGGTGTCAGTGGGGCTGCCCTATATCCTAACACCTAGCACAGTGGATAAGTACACAACAGACAAAGCAATAAGGATTGGAAATACAAAGACTGATTATAGTAGCAATTGCAAGGGCAGGTGAGGAAGACCCAGGATTAGGAGCTGGATTAAGCTACCTGGGGAAAGAGCATGAGCAAAAGCAGGAAGGCGGGCAATGAGGGGCATGTTCGGAAGACAGTAGGCCATGTGGTGAGTCTGCACTGGGGTGAGGGACAGAATGGCAAGTCACAGCTGGGCATGGTAGGAAGGACTTGAAGACCAGGCTGAGGATTTGTACTTTACTTTACACTATATTACATGTGGATTCGCTGAAACTTTGTTCTTTGAAAACAGTTATTTGTTATTTGTTCTTTGAATAAAATCCACCCATTTTAAATGTACAACTCAATGATGTCTAGTAAACTTACTGAGTTGTGGGATCATCACCATCATCCAGTTTAGAATGTCCTCATCCCTCCAACAAGATGCCTCATGCCTGTTTACAGTGACTCCCCCTTCCTATCCCCAACCCCGGGTAATCACTAGTTTGCTCTCTGTCTCTGTAGGTTTATTTTTGCAGGACATTTCATAGAAACAGAATCATTTAATATGTGTTTTTTTGTGTTGGTTTCTTTCACTTAGCATAGTATTTTTGGAGCCCATCCATGCTGTAGTATTCAGCTATATGGATATACCACATTTGATTTATCTATTCATCAGTTGATGCACATTTGGGTAGTTTCTACTTTTTGGTTATTATGCATAGGCTGCTATAAACATTCCCATGTGCAAGTCTTTGTTCTCTTGGCTAGGTACCCAAAGTGGAATTGTTGGGTTGTATGGTAAATTTATAGTTAACTTTGGGAGGTGGGGCTTCCTTATTTTTATTTCTTTTTTTTAAAGATTTTATTTATTTATTTGAGAGAGAGAGATCACAAGTAGGCAGAGAGGCAGGCAGAGAGAGAGGGGGAAGCGGGCTTCTCACTGAGCAGAGCCCGATGCGGGGCTCGATCCCAACACCCTGAGATTGTGACCTGAGCCGAAGGCAGAGGCTTTAACCCACTGAGCCACCCAAGCGCCCCTATTTCTTTTTTTTAAAGCAGCTTTATTGAGACATAGTTTGTATACCAAAAGATTCACCTGCTTTACATATACAATTCACTGAATCTGTAAATTAGTGTATTTACAGAGTTGTACAATCTAATTTTAGAGCACTTCTAGCACCTTAAAAAGAAAACTTCTACCCACTTAGAGTCTCTACATTTCCACTCCCAGCCCTAGGCAACCTCTTATTTACTTTATGAATTGGATCGTGTAGTATGTGGCCATTTTTATCTGACTTCTTTCACTGAGCATAATACTTTTAAGGTTCATCCATGTTACACAATATATCAGTATGTCCCTCCTTTTTGTTGTCAAGTGATATTTCATTATATGAGTATGCCGTATTTTGCTTATCCATTCACCAGTTAATGGACATTTGGATGTTTCTACTTCTTCTTTATTTTGAATAACAGTGCTCTGAACATTCATGTACAAGTTTTTGTGTGGATGTATGTTTTCATTTCTCTCGGGTAGATACATAGGGGTGAAATTACTGGGTCATGTAGTAAGTATATATTTAACCTTTTAGGAAACTGCAAAACTATTTTCCATAGTGGCTACAACATTTATTTTCCCAATTCAGGGTTCCAGTTTCTCCCTATTCTCACCAACACTTGTTATTGTGACTTGTTGATTGTAGCCATTCTAGTGGATGTGAAGTGATGTCTCATTGTGGTTTTATGTTGTATTTCCTTATGACCAATAATGGTGACCATCTTTAAATGTGCTTATTAGCTATTTGCATACCAACTTCAGTGAAATATCTATTCAAATCTTTTGCCCATTTTTGAATTGGGTTGTTTGATTTATTATTGTGTTGTAAGAGTTCTTGATGTGTTCTGGATATATTATCAGATCTATGGGTTGCAATTCTTTTCTCCCAGGCTGTGGTTCATCTTTTCATTTTCTCAATGGTATGTATTGAAAGATATTTGAGGGGGAAAAGGGATAAGACTCTGAGCTGTGTTTCAGAAGGAGTCTAGCAGCAGTGTGTAGGATTGATTGAAACAGACAGAGACTTCTCATTAATGCATCTCCTTAAATTGTAATATAGGGAATAAGCCCAGGCCAAGTTTCTCAAAATTCTCTGGGAATCATAGGGTTATAAGCCACTATTTATTGAAGCCTGTTTACAGTCTGGTTAATCAGTAAGCCAGAATCAGTGAAACCACCCATTCTGGGGGAGTACAAAAACCTTTCAGAAGGTTTCCTTGGATTAGGAGAAGCAGAGATGGGGGAAGAGAGATGAGAGGCTGTTCTAGAGCTAGATAAATAATTTCCAGCTCTGAATGGGACAAGTCTGAACTTCCTTGCCAGGTTCTGTCACACTGGTGTTTGCTGGTGGGAAACTAGGAAAAACTGGTTCTTGGCCCTTGGATTTTGACTAGTTATTGGGAGAGGCGCAGACAATTTTAGTGGGTCTCTTTGAAAAAGCCCAGCAAAATGTCAGGCCTGCTCTCAGTCTCCTTCCACCTTATCCTTCTCTTCAAGTTTGTTGCCCCGGTGACCTTTCGCCACCACCGCTATGACGAGCTTGTGCGGACGCTGTACAGGGTGCACAATGAATGCCCCCACATCACGCGGGTTTACAGCATCGGACGCAGTGTGAAGGGAAGACACCTCTACGTGCTGGAATTCAGCGACTACCCTGGGATCCACGAGCCCTGTAAGCCCTGAGCAGTTCTTGGGGTGGGTGGGGTAGGACCCTACCCTTACAAAGCCGGTAATCGGGGTGGTTTCTGGGGAAGTCCATGGACCCCTCCACCTACAAATTATCACCTCTTCCTCCAGCTGTGCTAAGTATTCCCCTAATTGCCCCTGCTTCTGGGGAGCTGCAGCCCCAATTCAGGCTCTGTCTGTTCTTCCTTTTGAGGTTCTGTTTGCTCAAGAACTTCATGGTAAAAGGTGAGTCTTCTTCCCTGCTTGCACCCCATCCCCCTGTCTTCCCTCCCGTTACTCTTTTTTTCTTCCATGCTATTATGCTGTCTTTACCCAGTGCTTCAGGAGATACAAGCAAAAACAATTAGCTCTTCTCATTCTGCCAGGAAACCTCAAAGGGTTTAGGGATATCTCTTTGGGGAATGACAGCGTGATAGTGTATAGGATCTTGGAGAGAGCTTGAGATCTCGGGTATTAGTTTTATTCATTGGATTACTTTTTGTTTGTTTCTATTATAAAAGCAGTCTGTGTTTAGATTGAAATAGAAATTAGATAAAGAAACGAACAAAACTCACGCATAATCCCACCACTCACAGATGATCATTGTTAAATATAGTGATGCATATCCTTCTGGACTTTTTGGTATGCATGTTTAACAATCCCACAGCACATATATTTTTTTTTTTATAAAAATGGAATCATACTAGAACTGCTTTTCTCATTTCATCATCTTTTATAAATAGCACCCATGTCCATAAGTATGCATCTACATCATATTTTTGGGCTATGTAATATTCCATTGTATGGTTGTAGGTAACTATTCATCGATTGATAGACATTTACATTGTTTCTAATTTCTCAGTTCTTTATTTATAGCAACTGTGACATCCAAATTATGTCAGTTCTTTCTTCAACCTGTCAGCTTCAAATCTCTCTCTTCCTTTCCACTTCCACGTCCCCCACACTAGTCAAACACCATCACAACCTGCCTAAAACATTGCACTGGGCTCCTGACTCCCCTAACTCCTACCTGCCACCACTCTCTAAACCTTCCATTTAGCACACAGATGCCAGAATACTTTTCCCAAATACTGAAATAATCCTCTCACTGCCCTGCTTAGAATCCTTCAGTGACAACCTCACATGCAGTGGATCCTGTCCCTGACAGCTACAGAATGTTACATGGCCTGTGGGGTGGGGGGTGGTGGTGGCACCAGCTCAAGGAAATCTATGCCTTTAAATGAGGATAGAGACTTTGCTTTGAAGCCACATTTGCATTGAAAACACCATGCTTTGGGGGGGTCGGGGTGCTCATTGCAGAAGCTTGTGGGTGCTAGTGGACATCATAGGTTAGCCCCTCACTCCCACGCCCCCTTCCACTGCCTAGCATTCCAGGCCTCCTTGAGGCTTTCTCATCCTATTCTAGTCCTCACTAAGCTCTCTTTTCTCTGATGCCCTATCATCTTGCTTTTCATCCATTCATTCATTCATTATTCATTCCACAAATATTACTGACATTGCGCTATCTGCAAGCCCTTTTGTAGACTCTGAATGTACAACAAACAGAGAATAAAACAAAGACCACTCCCTCGGGGGCCTTAATTCTAGTGGTGTAAGGCTGGCAACAAGTGGGTAAGTAAGTATACATATATTGAATCAGATGGAAAAAAGTGCTATAGAGAAAAATAACCTTTAAGAGCGAGCGAGAGAGAATACCAATGCCAGGGAGGGCGTTGTTGCTGTTTGGAAAAGCTTCTCCTCTGAGGTGGTTTTTGAGCATGTGATGGAGCATGCTATACTGTAACTGGGGAGGAAAATGTTTGCAGGCAGAGGGAAGAGCAGGAGCATGCGTGGCATGTGTGAGGAATGGCAAGGAGACCCCTGTGGCTCCAGCAGAGTGAACAATGGGAAAGCAAGGTCAGAGCAGTATGGTTGGGGATAGAGCTGCAGGGCAGGAGATCATGTGGTGCCTTCTAAGCCTTTGAAAAGACTTTGGCTTTTAGAGTAAACTGAAAAGCCACTGGAGGGTTTTAAGCAGAAGAATGACATGATCTGGCTTAGAATTTTTAAAAAAACATTCAGAATAGGGATAAATTTGTAAAAGACAACTCACAACAGGAATCAGCAAACTATAGCCTGAGGGCCAGCCCCATGTTTAGGTAAATGAAGTTTCACTGAAACACAGCCATGCCCATTTTCTTTTCTTTTCTTTTTTAATTTTATTTATTTATTTGACAGAGAGATAGAGAGCACAAGTAAGCAGAGCAGCAGGCAGAGGGAGAGAGAGAAGCAGGCTCTCTGCTGAGCAGGAAGCCCGATGCGGGCTCCCAGGACCCTGGGATCATGACCTGGGCCGAAGGCAGCTGCTTAACCAACTGAGCCGCCCAGGTGCCCCCATTTTTTTTTAAGTAAACTCTACACCAACGTGGGGCTCGGACTTATGGCCCTAAGATCAAGAATCGCATGCCCTACTGACTGAGCCAGCCAGGACCCCTACCTGTGTGTTTTTGTATTGACTATATCTGCTGTTGCTGGAAGAATCGAGTAGCTAGACAGCGTCAATATAGCCCACAATCCCAAAGTATTTACGATCTGGCCCTGCATAGAAAAAGCTTGCTGACCAGTGACTCCGGAGAATAGACTTGATGGGTGGGGCAGATGCAAGGTGCTGGAGAAGATTTCCTGTAACAAACCAGGTTGTCAGCATATGGGGCTTGAACCAAAATGATAGCAGGGGTTGTTATGAGAAGTGGTTTTATTCTGGATAAATGGAAAGTGCGTACAAAGAATTTCATGTCAAGCACCTTTAAGTACAAGACATTATGCTGGGTTCTATAGAGCAATGGTTCCTAGACTTTTGGATTTCACCTAAGTTTAAAAAAAAATTGTTTTAATAAATAAGAGTTTGGAGGGGACCGACATAAATTTTCCAGATTTTATTTTGCTGAGCAAGGATGTTGAATACTACCTGCCACCTGCTATTACCATCCTTTCTTAAAAGATGGGATATTTTAATGCCAGGAAAAGTAAGAAAGACAATCTAAGATTAAAGAAATACCCTAAGATTTAAAAATACACATTACAGAAAATTCACTACATAATCCTTGTGGGTTATAGACATTCCTTTGGAAAAGACTGCTGTAGGTATACTAAGATAAAAACAGTGGATTGTATCCTAAGGAAAAATAAAATGTGCATCCATTGCAAAGATCAGGTCTAGTAAAGGAAATAGAAGATGTCCAAAATTATGTAAAACTCAGAATAGAAAATGTTAAGTAGTAAAGGGAAGTTCAATACCAAGTTCACTCCCAGCAGGGAGAACCCAAGATGCCTTCTCTGAGTGAGTGACATTTGAACTGAGCCTAGAAGGACAGTGAGGAGGATTTGGAAATGTGGAGATGAAGAGGTCCAGGATCAGAAAAGTCCCCAATGCAGGAGAGTGTGGGGCGGAGGAGAAAACAAGTAGCAAGAGCTTTTCTCCCTTTTAAAAGGAGGCAAGCATGATTTTCTTTCAGTGGTTCTAGAGGCTTTTTTCTTGCCCTCAGTTCTTACTTCAGTTGAACAGTTAGTACAGCCAAACAGAAGGCATTGGTATGCTCCGTCCTATGCCTCAAGATACGGCATTCTCAGACATATTTTAGTTTTCTTAGTACCAGGAAAATTAACTTTTCAACTGGGATGATTAGGAACTGTTATGCCAAAACCTAGGCTTTATACAATCAGGTCTTGGGAAAACACCATCTTTACCCTGAAACGACTTGTTTCTGAGAAGTACCAAGCTACTACACACGTCCCCTGGGCTTTGAGCCTCTATCTTATTAATTAACTAGGTGACCTCCAGCAATTACTCAGATGCTTCTGTTCCTCCCTCCTCCTGAGGCTAATCATGCCTTCCTCACAGGTTTTCTGTGAAGATTGGGAGTAATGAACACAGTAGGGTTTCGATGGCATGGATTTCTGTAGCATTTATCATTGCAATTTGTCCAAAAGGGCCTCAGGAATCACTGGAAAAAATCCAGTGGAAGCATAAGATTTTCATTTATTCGTTATGGGAAAAGAGGGAAGAGGCCCCTCTGCAAGGTGAGGAATCCTTGGCACTTGCACACTTTCCCCATCTTCTCTCTTCCTGCGTCTTCTTGCCCTTGCAGTGGAGCCGGAAGTCAAATACGTGGGAAACATGCACGGCAACGAGGCGCTGGGCCGCGAGTTGCTGCTGCAGCTGGCTGAGTTCCTGTGCGAGGAGTTCCGGAGCGGGAACCAGCGCATCGTGCGGCTGCTGGAGGGCACGCGCGTGCACATCCTGCCATCCATGAACCCCGACGGCTACGAGGTGGCCGCCGCCCAGGTACCAAGCCCCAGAGTGGGACCCCGCGCCCAGCAAAGTCCTCTGACCAGTGCGCCCAGTCCTGCTGCCAGTGCCACCGAGTCATGGAGAAAAAGCCGGTGGAACTACAACGCAGGGTAGAGACCCAGGTTCAGCCCGGTGGCAGCCTGGGCAGTGAACGTGGGTTTCCTCTGAGCTTCCTTCTCTCCACACCTTTCCCACTGACCTTCAGGTTTTATTGTGAGGGTCAGTGAGGCAGTATCTGTGACAATGCTTCCTAAACTGGAAAATATTAAACAAGTGTGAAGGGCTCTTGCAAAACAGACCTTCTTCCCTCAATTTTTAGCTTTGAACCCTACATACTCTTCTCCCTCCCACATTACACCTCCATTTGCATTTAGGGGGAATAGAACTAGCTTGTCCCAGAATTGTGCGGTCAGGGGCTAATTCTAGATCCTTCATGCTTTGGGTTATGTTTCTTTTCTTTATTGAGGTATAATTGACATATAATATTAGTTTTTGGTACGGCAGAGTGATTGGACATTTGTGTACTTTTCTAAGTGAATATTATATTTCTGTATGGATTTTTCCTCTACTAGTATAGTACTCAGCCTTTAAATTATTCTAGAATTACATTGTGCAGGGGTCTGTGAGCTTTTACTTTATTTTCCAGCATAAATTCAAAATGTCAATGTGCTTAACTTTAAATCAATGATCTTTTTTTTTGGGTGGCTGTGCATCAGAATCATAGGTGAAGATTTTTTGAAATACAGATTCCTAGCCTCCCCCTACCCCCATCTACTGAATTAGAATTTTTCCAAAGTGAAACCAGGCATTTGCCTTACACAGTGGATATGTTCCTTTAAAAGCTATGTCTAAACTTGATTTGTTTGGGCTTTTGGATGAGGGGATGGGGGGTTATAAATTAAAAAGGCCTTTTTAAAGTTAATTTTAACTTAAAAATGTCTGTTTGAGGCAGTCTTGAAATTTTTTTCCACTTTTTTAAGATTAAATTTCACTACTCTTCTTCTTTAAAAATTTTATTATGGTAAGAACACCCAAGATGAGATCTACCCTCTTAACAAAATTTTAAGTGTACAAGACAGCATTGTTGTCTCCATTTCTGGTTGCCTGAACTTATTTCTGGAGAGCCAGTCACCTTTACTTACCTATTGTGTACTTGTTCAGAGGGAGCAGATCTTGAACCTGAGCGCAAGAGAGGCCCCATCAGGTTCTCAAACTCCCAGAGCTACCTGCCATACCCAGAGAAAACCTGTCTGCTGGGCTACATGGGAAGATCTGCCTAGCCACCAAATTTTAAAGCTACCTGTAGATAAAACAGAATATTCTCCCCTTTTCCCATCCCACCAAAGATTTCCAAATCTTAATCCCTAGAACCTGTGCATATGTCATATTACTTGGTGAGGGAGAATTTAAGTCGTGGATGTAATTAAGGTTGCTAATCATCTGACTTTAAAATATCCTGGATTATTTGGATGAGTCCAGTGTAATCAATCACAGGGGTCCTTCAAATGTGGAAGAGGAAAACAGAAGGCCACAGTCAGAGAGATTTGAAGATGTCGTGCTATTGGTCTCCAAGAGGAAAAGGGACCATGAGCCAAGTAATGTCTGTAGCCTATATAGAAGCTGGGAAAAGCCAGAAATAGGTTCTCTTAGAGACCTCAGAAGGAACACAGTGCTCCTAACACCTTGATTTTAGTCTTGTGAAAAACATTTCAGTCTTCTGACCTCCAAAACTATAAGACAATAAGCTTGTGTTCTTTAAGCCACTAAGTATGTGGTAATTTGTTACAGAAGGAAACCTACCCTGTTTATGGGAAATTTCTGTTAAGGAAACTCCTCACCTGCCAGCCTTACAACCTGATGTGAGTGGTAAATCAGCTGATAAGTAGATTAACGTAGCTTTTAATATGGGCAGTTAGGAGCTACATTGATTTGAATATGCAAGTAGTGAAAAACTCCTGGAAATCTAATGAAAATCATTATCTCGTGGAAGTGAAAAATCAAACTCCCAATTGAAAAATTACATAAGTATTTTCCCTGAACAGAATTAATGTAGGGAACTTATGGTAACTTAAATAAATATTATGTTCTCAATGAGATATAGGAATAAAATATTAGCAGAATGCCATGAAAAATAGAGAAATCTAAGAACAATAAGGATTTTTTAAAGAAATATTAAAAAATATGAAAGTGGTCTTACATCTGTGAGTTTTAGGTGCCCAATATCTATCCATTCACCCCACTTCTTGGAACAGCCACCAATTTGGGCTCTACTCCATGGGGGTCCAATGGACACTATTCCTTCTCCAATGCCATACAAAACATTAAATGGAATTTCAGTTTTGTGAGGGCCTTTGAACATATCTCTATTTTACTACTTGATATATCTTAATTATTTACATATATATCTATCTCCCTGTATATATTATGAGTTTCTAGAAAGCTGGCCTAATGTCTCATTATCTCTTTGTGTAGTGTCTTTCAGAGAGGGCTTTGAGTAGCAGTGCACTTAAGTGAATGTTGATTGGCTAAAAGGATGAATGAATGAGTAAATACATGACCAAATGATACAATTTGAGGTGTGAGCAGAGAAATTAAGAGATCCAGGAAGTTGATACTGCTAAGAAGAAAAATAAACAAGGATCCTAAATTTAAAAAATAAAGGTGTTGGGGGTGATTTCCATGGTGCAACTGCTTTGGAGACAGTTTAGTACTTTCTGAAAAAGTTAAATATAGACTTAAATTATAACCCAGCAGTTCTACTAGTAGGTATCTACCCAAGGGAAGTGAAAACATACATCCATACAAAGACTGTACAGGAATGCTCATAGCAACGTTTTCACAATAGCCAAAAAGTGGAAATAATCTGAATGTCCACGTGTGGGGTTGAATAGTATCCTCCCTCCCAAATTCATGTCTATCTGGAACCTCTGGCTGTGACTTTGTTAGGATATAGGGTCTTTACATATGCAATCAAGTTTAGGTGAAATCATACGGGATTGGGGCGACTAACTCAAATATGACTGGTGTCCTTATAAGAAGAAAGAAATCTGTACAGAAACACACATGAGGGAGAAGACCTGTGAAGATGGGAGTAGAAATTGGAGCAATGCATCTACAGCTAAGGAATGCCAAGGATGGGCACCAGCCACGAGAGGCTGGAAGAGACAAAGGAGCTCCTTGGGAGCTTTTGGAGCATATGACCCTGCTGACATCTTGATTTCAGTCTTCCAGCCTCCAGAACTGTGAGAGGATATATTTTTGTTGTGACAAGCCACTTACTTTATGTAATTTGTTACAGCTTACAGCAGCCCAAGGTCTAGGGCTATATAATAGCCTATTAATTGGTGAATAGATGAAGTAGAGTAAATCCATAGAATGGAATATTAATCAGCCATAAAAAGGAATAAAGTACTGTTACATGCTACAACATGGAGAAACCTCAGAAACATTATGCCCAGTGATAAAAGCCAAACATGTAATGTGTGATCCCTCTTACTGAAAAAGGCAAATCTGTGGAAAAAGTGATGTCCCAGGGCTGGACTAAAAATAAAGGATGACTAGATGGGCATAAGGTTTCCTTTCAGGGTGTTAGAAATCTTCATAAGTTAGATTGTGTTGATGTTCACATGACTCTGTCAGCAGGAACTAATAATTCATTGAGTCATACACTTAAAATGGTGTGTAAATCATATCTTTTGTGGTATATAAATTATATCTCAATAAAGCTACATTTAAAAAAAATAGGGGTTCCCATTATCCTGAAACACCTTACTCTTGTTAGAGCTTTTCCTGGGAACTCTACCATCAGCATGTGGCCTACAGGGAAACTTGAACCACAGCCCTGGGACTTTGGATAAATTAAAGAAGAAAATGCTACATCATTTGACAGAATAAACTAATGCCCCCAAATACTATGCCACATAGTATTCTTCAACTATAGGATTTAGCCTGAAACCTTTCTCTTCATTTTCCCACTAGGGTGCAGACAGTTCTGGGTATCTGGTTGGCAGGAACAATGCAAATGGAGTGGACCTGAACCGCAACTTCCCTGATCTCAACACCTACATCTACTACAATGAGAAACATGGAGGCCCCAACCACCACTTACCCCTTCCAGACAACTGGAAAAGTCAGGTAGGAGACGAAATTTGCATGCAGAAGCAGGTAAATCAGCATCTGGACTTTCTAGCAATCCTCACATCAAATTTTTCTTGGCAAATTTTTTAAAAAGATTTATTTATTTATTTGACAGAGAGAGAAAGAGTGAGAGAGGGAACACAAGCAGGGAGAGTGGGAGAAGGAGAAGCAGGGAGCCCGATGGGGGACTCGATTTCAGGACCCTGGGATCACAACCCAAACTGAAGGCCGACACTTAATGACTGAGCCACTCAGGTGCCCCGTAATCTTTACATCAATTAAACAAGCAAGAATTAAGCATCAGCTCAACTCCATGTTAATCTGTCCAGAGCAGTAGGAACAGTTGTCTTCCACTCTTTGTATCCATTCTCTCCCCCCAGCAACCCCAGCAGAGAGCCCCTCATGGAGCACATGCTGTTTGATGTTAGTGGCCATGTTGACAGAGGACTCTAGCATTCTATAGAGAAATTTCTACGTGTGATGCACTGTGTGCTCACTAACAATTAGCTATAGAAGGAGGTTCAGGGAGCTCTGAGCTCTCCAACCATGCTACCCCTCTTCAAACCAATCACTCTCCTTTTTTTTAAAAAATAGATTTGGTTTTTTTCATCCAACAAGAAGCCACAACTTTGGGGCACCTAGGTGGCCCAGTCGTTAAGCGGCTGCCTTCGGCTCAGGTCTTCCTGGGATCAAGCCCCGCATCGGGCTCTCTGCTCAGCAGGAAGCCTGCTTCTCCCGCTACCATTCCCTCTGCTTGTGTTCCCTCTCTCACTGTGTTTCTCTCTGTCAAATAAATAAAATCTTTAAAGAAAAAAAAAAGACACAACTTTGTGAATGATAGGAACAGTACAAATTTCAAACTAAGCTAGTTATTCTTTTGAAACACCAAATAAACAGGTCCTCCATTTTTCGATGGTTACATTGTTTATTATGTAATAGCATCCCTGCTGTTCTTCAGGTTTGGACTGCCTTTGCTCCTGACACGTTGGCTCATGATGTGACCAGTTTTATGTCCTTAACCTCTACACCTGTTTGATCAGCCTCTTCCTCCTCACTCTCCTGGTGTGCAATTGGAGTCCATGTGTTTTCCTAAATGCTTGAGACAGCTTCACCTGGAACTTTGAATTTCTCAGCAGATGCTAGTTGTGCCTCCTGAGATAAGTCCTTGGTAATAGACCTTATTTTTTTATAGAGCAGTTTTAGATTCACAGCAAAATTGAGGGGGAAGTACAGAGTTCCCATGTACCCCCAGCTTTCCTCAATCAACCTCCCCCATCAGAGTGGGGCTTTGTTACAAAGAACTATGCTGACTCTACATCATCACCCAAGACCATAGTTTACATTAGTGTTCCCTCTCCATGTTGTACATTCTCTGGGTTTTGGTGAATGGATCACGGCATCTGTCCCCTGCTAGGTTTCATACACAATGGTTTCACTGCCTTAAATGCTGTCCTTTCAGCTGTTTTGTATATTGGGATTCCACATGCGATTTCATTTTGAAAAAGAGTCCATCTACTTAATTTCTTAAACCATCAGACAAAAGACCAAAATTTCTCCATCTACACTTTTCATATCCAGGAGGGCGCTCGTTGTTGTATTCAGACTTGCCATGTTCTCAGGCCACTTCCTGCAGACTCATTTGGATAGCCATTTGGCACCTCTGGTCGCAGCTTCACCGCCAGGCCCTCATCTCTCCACAGGTGGAACCGGAGACCCAGGCTGTGATTCAGTGGATCCGCTCCTTCAACTTCGTTCTTTCAGCCAATCTCCATGGAGGGGCGGTGGTGGCCAATTACCCGTATGACAAATCCCTTGAGCATCGGGTCCGAGGGTTCCGCCGCACTGCCAATACCCCCACGCCTGACGACAAGATTTTCCAGAAGGTATGCAGAATGGCAGCTCATCCGGCCAGATGCACCTGGGGCTCAGGAGAGTATTTGGGAGGGGGGTCTAATGTGTAAGGTTATGGTGACATGGCTACATTAGTGAAAATAGATCATGTGCATGAAAAAATATTCACATAATAGTTCATAACAGTGGGAGAATAAAAATAACAGATTATTTTATAGTTAATATATTAATAAATATGATTAATATAATTGACATTATTTATTAATTCATTGATTAATGAATTCCATAGAGAGTAACACCAGTTATTGCTTTGCAAAGCAAATAAGTTATGTTTTTATTTCCAGTAATCTCATTTTTTCACTGTTGTGAAGTAGTAATGAAAGAATTATACAGATGCCACTTATATTCCTCTCCCTCCAACACACCTCTCACCCCCAATGCATACAGTAGTCCCCCCTTTATCCTTGGGGATACATTCCAAGATCCCCAGTGGCTGTCTGAAACCATAAATAGTACTGAACCCTGTATATAAATTTTTCCTATACATACCAATGATAAAATTTATTAATTAGGCATGGTAAGAGGGTAGCAATAGTAGTAATAAAATAGAGCAATTAAAACAATATACTATAATAAAATTTATGTTAATATGGCCTTTCTCTCAAAATATCTTACTGTAGGGGCACCTGGGTGGCTCAGTCAGTTAAGCAGCCAACTTTTAGTTTCGGCTTAGATTATGATCTTGGGGTCCTGGGATCAAGCTCCAAGTCAGGTTCTGTGCTCAGCAGCTGTTCTGAAGATTCTCTCCCTCCCTCTCCCTCTGCCCTACCCGGCATTTGTGGGCATGCTCACTCTCTCACGCTCTCTCTCTCAAATAAATAAATCTTTAAAAAATATATCACTGTACTGCACTCACCCTTCTTGTGATGATGCAAGATGATAAAACACCTACATGGTGAGATGAAGTGAGCCGAATTACATAGGCGTTGTGACCTAGCGTTAGGCAACTGCTAACCTTCTGACATATTGTCAGAAAGAGGATCTTCTGCTTCCAGACCACAGGTGTCTACAAGTAACTGAAACCACAGAAAGCAAAAGCACAGGTGAGGGGGAACTACTGGAATTCTTTTCATGGCCAAGGCCTATCTTACTTGCTCTTTGTTTTCTTTCATAAAACTCAGCTAGAAAATGGTACACCTAGAAAAGAGTTTATATATCATGTAGTGTCACCCCTCACTTTGCACTTGAAGAAACTTATGCCCAAGATAAGTAGAAACTTACCCCCAAGATAGTGGAAAAATCAGAATACAGCTCTTCTAACTCTAGTCCACCACACGTGCGCGCGCGCGCACACACACACACACACACACACACACACACACACCCCACATCTTCCTATGCCTGCTGGTGCTTTCTTTCACTGAAGCAAGTAATCAGTTGTTTATACATAGTGGGGTTTCGTAGTGTCACCCTACTTCTGAGTAGGAGCATTGCTGTATGAGTTGGGAATGCTCAGGTCATTTTCCACCTGCTATACCTACAGCTGGCCAAGGTCTACTCGTATGCACATGGATGGATGCACCAAGGTTGGAACTGTGGGGATTACTTCCCAGATGGCATCACCAATGGGGCTTCCTGGTATTCTCTCAGCAAGGGTAAGAAGAGTGCTGGGTACAACAGTGTTGCAAGCTGACATGGAATTAGGCTCATCTCTCTTTCTCAGGGAAACAACAGGAATACCACAGGATTTTACATTCAAGTAGAGATCTGAGAAATGGAGAAGCCTTAAGCTGGCACTTAATGTCATCTTGTGATTATTTAAAATGAGGGTAGGGACATCTAGTGGTCCTTTAAAACTGGTGGTTTACATAGTAGATTAGGGCATAGGAGAGAAATAATGTAGTCAAGTGGCTAAGAGTGTGGCTGTAAAGGTACTTTGGGTTGAAACGTGGCTTACCCATTTACCAGTTATGTGGCTTCAGAGTAATTACTTAACCTCTTCATGCTTCAGTTCCTCACCTGTACTTTAACAATACTTGCCAGGCGCCTGGGTGGCTCAGTCAGTTAAGCATCTGACTCTTGATTTTGGCTCAGGTCATGATCTCGTGTTGTGAAATTGAGTCCCGCCTTGGGCTGCATGTTAGGTGTGCATCCTGCTTAAGATTCTCTCTCTTTGGGGCGCCTGGGTGATGCAGTCATTAAGCGTCTGCCTTCGGCTCAGGTCATGATCACAGGGTCCTGGGATTGAGCCCCGCATCGGACTCCCTGCTCGGCGGGAAGCCTGCTTCTCCCGCTACCATTCCCTCTGCTTGTGTTCCCTCTTTCGCTGTGTTTCTCTCTGTCAAATAAATAAAATCTTTAAAAAAAAAATCATTGCCCTAAAATAAGCTGATACAGTTCCAAGATTATTCAGCTCATAACAGTGATTGTTCCTACAGTGTTATCTCTGGACCAGCGTCATTAGCATCACCTGGGAACTTGTTAGGACTGCAAATTGGGAGGGGGAGCTCACCCCCTACCTACTGAAACCCTAGTTAAGGCCCAGAAACCTTTTGGCTGGAAGGCACAGCCTTCCCGATTATTCTGATGCAGAGAGTGAGCCAGTGAAAGAGGCACAGTTCTCCAACTTCCCCGTTTTCTCTATAATAGCCACTTAGGCTCATCAGCTTAGAGCAGGTAAAGGTGACTAGATGAATAGTTTTTAGCCCAAATACCCTTGGGATATAAACACCACTCTAATCGGGAGCATATTTAAAAAATGATTGATTCCACTGGAGAATACAGAAGATAGAAGCAGACAAGCATTCAGTGAAAGAAAACTGTAGATGCCTTCTGCTTTTTCAGGGGCCTGTTTTCCTGGGTTAACTGTTTTCAGGTCAGTGCTGTGTTCTCAAGTAGAAGGAGGGATGTGAAAGCAAGATATTCATTTTAATTTCTAGCATCCAAGGTTCGACGAACATCATCACGCAAAGAGAAGATCTGTCCCCTTGGAAGCAATACACGTGCAGGGTCTAATATCAAGGCACCACTAACCAGCAGACTTTGGAAACACTGAGGCTTAAGGAGTGAATTTAAGGGATGAAATGCGGAGGAGGAAAGGATGGGGGTGACAAAATGGGCATTTATGAAGAGAGAAAACTGGGAAGTTGAGGAAAGGTTTTATGGAGGAGATAAATAAATGGAGATCAAAAGGTAGAATAGAAGGTCATGGGGGGCACAGAGAAATCATTATGGAGAATTGTGTGGGGGCATTGGTGGGATCCTGGTTATACAGATCTGCCTCTGCTCTCCTCCCCTTAGGAATGCAAGACTTTAACTATCTCCATACCAACTGTTTTGAGATCACGCTGGAACTGAGTTGTGACAAGTTTCCTCGCCAAGAGGGATTACAGCGTGAGTGGCTGGGTAATCGGGAAGCTCTAATCCAATTCTTGGAACAGGTAAAATCCCATTCTTGAACTTTCCTGGTTACAGAAAGAGAAGGGTTTTCCGATGGTAGACAAGGGTTTTTGTGGGCTCAGTTCTGACTTTGACTCCATACCATACATCTGGGCTTCTTCTACCCCTCCGATTTAGTCATTCAACATCATTGAGCACAGTTATCTGTCAGAAACGGTACCGTATGCTGGGGGTTATGGGCCAACAAATATCCATGCCCATATAAAGTTTGTATTCTAGGGGGGAGAGAGAGACACTAAACAAAATAATAAAGTGAATTTTATAACATGTTAAATGCAAATCCAGTGAAGAAGGCCGTACAAAGAAAATGACATTTAAACAGACTTAAAAGGAGGTGAGGGAGAGAATCATGGAGCTTTCTAGGGGAGCAGGGGCTCCCCAATAAGGACACCACAGGAAATGCAAGGCCCACAACAAGTTGTCATTAGGGAAATGCAAATCAAATACACACTCCTTAGGATGGCTTTTATTTCTTAAAAAAGTACCATAAAAGACAGACTGTGTAGCAAGTGTCGGCAAGGATGTGGAGAATTGGAACCCTTGTGTATTATTGCTGGGAAGTGAAATGAAAAACAGTATGTGGTTCCTCAAAAAAATTAAATGTGGAATAGCCTACATGATCCAGCAATCCCACTTCTGGGTATAGATCCAAAAGAACTGAAAGCAGAATCTCAAAGAGATACTTGTACACCGATGCTAATATCGGCATTATTCACAGTAGCTGAAAAGTAACTGTGACCCAAGTTGCAACCCAAGTGTCCACTGATGGATGAGTGGATAGATGAAATGTGGTTTGGACATACAATGGAATATTCTTCAGTCTTAAAAAAAAAGGGGGAGTAGGATTCTTCAGATATGCTGCAACATGAATGAATTCTGAGGACAGTATGCAGAGAAAAATAACCCAGTCACAAAAAGGCAAATATTGTATAATTTTGCTTATATGAGTAGTCGAATCCATAGAGGGAGAGAGTAGACGAGTCTTTTTTTTTTTTTTTTTTTGCCTTAGATTTTCACAAGATCACTTCGAGCACGCTGTGAGAAGAGATTGTTGGGAAAAGGAGGGTGGAGAGACCAGCTAATCAAAGGGCTATTACCATAATCTTTGTGAAGATCAAATGTAAAAATATAAAAGAAAGGGCTTTGAAGACTCCCAAACACTGAATACATGTCTACTGGTCATAACTGTGTACTGTAAACTTTCCCGCAGGTACACCAGGGCATCAAAGGAATGGTGCGTGATGAGAATTATAATAACCTTGCAGAGGCTGTCATTTCTGTTAGTGGGATTAATCATGACGTCACTTCAGGTAGGTAGCCATGCTTAGTGGGGTGAGAAGGAAGCCTTCACGTCCTCACCTTTTCCCAGCATGATCAGGAGGCCAGTTTGTAAGCCAGCGAGACTAACAGGGGTGTCAAGGACATTGGGGGTGGGGACAGGAGGAAGGAAGGATGCTGGACCTAGGGACAGTGAACTAAGAGGCTAAGACTAGGAAGATGTAACTTCTCTCTCAGCATTCAGGACTCACTGCCTCATACAGTTTAGGGGTGTTTTCTGGGTTTGAGGTTATTGGTACTGGTATGAAATGGGGTTGAGAAGAAGAGGACTATAAAACTGACGTTTAGTCTTGTCCCTGACCCAGGCATTTCACTAAACCTCTATCCAGGGAGAAGTTAGCAAGATACATTCTATAGGCTT
>CM053617.1:46519855-46585643 GCA_028646535.1 Procyon lotor | reverse complement strand
GTGGTCAGGGGTAGGTAAATTTTGTCTGTCTCTCACAACTTCTACACAAGCAAGGCTCAGCCACGTTTTACAACACTGATGCCTAATACCACTCTGGCATCTTACAGTTCAGACTTAGAGTCTGGTTAAACTGGATGAAATCTCAGAGATGACTAACATTACTGGAGGTGGATCCCAACACATCTTACTTGAAAGGCTCATTCAAGGCAAAAGCAGCAACATTCTAAAGGCAAGGTTCTATAGCCTCATAGTCAAGCATCAGACAACCAGAATCCTCCATGCTGGTGGCTGGACCCAAGACCATTTAGGCATCAAACCTCAGGCATCTCTCAGAACTTCAGGGCTTGCTAGATTTTTATATCATATTCATACACAGAAAGGGAAAGTCTCTGAAATATCCTAGCCAATAAATATATATAGAATTACACTAATTCTACCAATAAAAGCGTACTTTCAACACTCGTTATGCTAAATTAACAGATTACTTATTTTGCCACTGAAAAAGCTCATTGCTAACATTCATTATGCTACTTAGAAAAGCATCTACTGCTGATTACAGAGAAAGACAGCTAAAGCCCTTATGATAGCTATATCTGGAATTGGGCCTTTCTGATACATTGCTAGCTAACCATTCTGGGGTGTAAGTCCTCAATTAAGTAAATTACAGGCCCTGGGGTATAAATTACACTATCCAACATATGCATAATAACTCATTGCTTTTGCTAAAATACTTTAAAAGGAATTGTAGATATTTAAGAGGGAGCAGAGAAGAGACTTCTTTGGTATTTATAGTCTGTCCCATTAATTGCATTTATTATTTCAATTATTAATTGCTTAAAAGAAATTTCAAAGTCATGGTTAACAACTGATTCTAAAGAGATACAAAGTTATTTTAGCCAAAATATTATATCCCTGCCATAGAAAAATAGGCTTTCTTTTGAATCTTACTTTCCCCTTTAGAAGGTGATGGAAGAAATATTAAAAACAGAATTCCCAAAGTCAGAGTTTTAGTGGTCATTTAGTTCAGCCCTCCACTTAAGATTACACACATACAACACCAGTGACAGCTGGTTTTCTAACCCGGGGCAGTCATGTCCATGTGCAGGACCATGTCCATCAGTGCAGGTTGTTCATTGCACAACTGTGTGGCTTTTCCATGGACACTCATTCATTCTCTGCTTCAGTGCTCACAGTTTCATAAAGCAGTCCATTTCTTTTTTGATAACTCTGTCACAGTAGTTTTGCTTCTGTGTAGCAACATCTTCCTCCTATAATTTAAACTTATAGTTCTCATCCTTATTTTCTTAGGTAGATGCCATTTCTTCACAGTGGCTTCTCAAACATTGAAACAGAAGTCTCATGTAGTTTCTTTACTATACAAAACATTCATATATCTTTCAACCTTTCTCCAAGTGACCCTTTCCTGAACTTGAGTTTGTTTTAAAATACAGGGTATAGAATTAAATGCAATACTCTCAGTACAAAGCACATTGAAACTTCTACCCCCATGAGCTGAGAAGCCTATGCTCTTATTACATAAAATAGCCCAAGATTGTTTTAGATCTTAACCAGTTTCATCATGCTAGTTCAAAAAATCAAGCTTAAAAAAATAAATAAAAAATCAAGCTTGTAGTCAGCTAAAACTCTCAGATCGTTTTTCATATCAAGGTCCCAAATGGCAGATTTCTAATCAGCAGACTGAGTTATGTTCTTGTAACTTTTAGGTGAACATGGCGATTACTTCCGGCTGCTGCTTCCAGGTACCTACACTGTCACTGCCACAGCACCTGGGTTCGACCCAGAGACAGTGACTGTGACTGTAGGTCCTGGGGAACCAAAACTGGTGAGTTAGGCTGACCTTCACGGAGCGCTGTAAAGATCACTTACAACCTATTGCATGGTTCTAGTCTCTGCCAAGCTTCCTTCTTTCACTTAAAAAATTTTTTCATTGCTCTCATATGCTTATTTTTCTCCTGTCATTCTCCTGTTATATCCTTCCCATTTCCTTTCAGCTTTTTCTCTTTCTTCTGTTTAACATAGCGGGATGATGAAAAGCACTATCTTATAAATCTGGCTCATTTGTCCACAGACCTTGGACAAATTACCTAATCAGTCTTCCTTAGTTTCTTCCTCTGTAAATTGGTGATAACAGCACCTCCTTTATAAGAGGTTGGGATGAGAAAGTGCATATAAAGAATTTAGTACAGTGACCTACATATCAAAAGAGCTCAACAAATGCTAGTTTGTAAATTCCAGAGACCTTGCCCAGATACAGTCACCCTTGGGTGGCATGCTTCTGTGCCATCAGGGGGGGCTACCACCAGATGGCGCTCTAGCCCCTCCTGGAGCCCTGTGTGCCAGTCTTAGGCCACTCATCTCAGAAAAAGAGCCCACTGCTCTCCAGGATTCAACTCTCCATGGCTAACTCTTAGAGGTAGGACGAGAAGCAAGGAACTTTTTGACCTACGAGCTGGACCTTTTCAGCTTTGCTAATCTTAGATTAGGATCTCAGATAACCTCAGAGATTATCGACACTAATCTTCGGATTTCTCAAATGGGGAAAAGGGAATGAGGCAGTCCTATTTAATGAGTACCTACAGACCTTGTTTCCCACAAGTCCGCTCGTCCTTAGGGCCTCCTCACTCTGTCCAGTTCCTTCTGTATACAACCTTGGAGCTTAGCCAACCCATTTGCCCCTTTCCCTCTTAACTCTGTGCAGTCAAGGCGCTTGTTTTTTTTTTCAAATACAATTACAGATACCATTTACTGAATGGTTACTATGTATGAGACACGATATGAGAGCTTTCCAGAATGATCTCGTTTAACCTTAACAACAACTCTGTCAGGGACATGTAAGTATACCACTTATGGCCAAGGAAACTATAACTCAGAGAAGGTAAGAAGCATGTCCAGTGTCACACAGTCAGTAAGTGGAGCCACCGCTGCAACCTCTCTTGGACCTTCAAGGCTGCCTTCTTACCCAGTGTAAGTGTGTTACAGGGCCTCATACTAAGCTTACAGCCTGTGTTCATAACCCCTTATTTTAATACAAGGATCCGAATAAAGAATTCTTTACATCCTCTGAAAAGTCCTCTGCAGTTTTTAGATAGTTCCCCCTTTCCCCTCTCTTCCCTCTATTCCTAGCTCCTGCATATTATAAACTACTTCTATTTGTAGATGCAGGAAGCAAAGACTAACTCTGCTGTGGCAGCCTGTTATCTGGTCCCAGTTTCCCAACCAACTTTCTCTCCCCTCAACCCTCTTTTTAAATTTAAAATCAATTTAAGTAACATATAGTGTATTATTAGTTTCAGAGGTAGAATTTAGTAATTCATCTGTTGCATGTAACACCCAGTGCTCATTATGTCCCATGCCCTCCATAATGCCCATCACCCAGTTGCCCCATCCCCCTCCCTGCAAGCAACCCTCAGTTTGTTTCGTATAGGTAAGAGTCCTAACATAACCTCTCTGATTTCACCTTAATTTATTTCTCTTTCCCTTCTCCTGTGTTCATCTGTTTTGTTTCTTAAATTCCACATATGAGTGAAATCATATGATACTTGTCTCTCTCTGATTGACTTATTTTGCTTAGCACAAACCTTCTAGTTCCATCCATGTCACTGCAAATGGCAAGAGTTTATTCCTTCTGATGGCTGAGTAGTATTTCATTGTGTACACACACAGTGTGTGTGTGTGTATGTGTGTGACATCTTCTTTATCCATTCATCTGTCAAGGGACCTCTGGGTTCTTTCCATAGTTTGGCTATTGTTGACATTGATGCTATAAATATTGGGGTGCAGGTGCCCCCTTTGAATCACTATGTTTATATCCTTTGGATAAATACCTAGTATTGCAGTTGCTGGGTCATAGGGTAGCTCTGTTTTTAACTTCTTGGGGAACCTCCATACTGTTTTCCAGAGTGGCTGCACCAGCTTGCATTCCCACCAACAGTGTGGGAAAGTTACCCTTTCTCAACATCCTCGCCAACACCTGTCATTTCCCGAGTTGTTCATTTCAGCCATTCTGACTGGTATGAAGTGGTATCTCATTGTGGTTTTGATCTATAGTTCCTTGATGCCAAGTGATGTAGGGCATTTTTTCATGTATCTATTGGCCATTTGGATGTCTTCTTTGGAGAAATGTCTGCTCATGTCTTCTGCCCATTTCTTGACTGGATTATTTGTTCTTTGGGTGTTGAGTTTGATAAATTTTTTATAGATTTTAGATACTAGCCCCTTGTCTGATAAGACATTTGCAAATATCTTCTCCCATCCCTTTTTCTTGTTCTACCCTAAAATCCAATGACTGATCGGCAGCTGTGTGCGTGAACCCTGCCTTAACAGGTGCTCTTCGGTGTCAGATTCGAACAATGGCAAATCCACTGGAGTAATGTATCCTTCTGCAAAAGACTTCACTTCCTTTGTCATATAGCCTTTAAATAAATTAACACAATCTATTATTGTGTCAAATATAACCCAGGAAGAAAAAAATCATCTTTTGGATATAATTCCCAGAGAGAAAAACAGCGACGAATCCGTTTGATGATTGCAGTAGAACCTCTCTCTTTTCATTTTGAAGCAGAGATCCACCTGGCTGGGGCAAGAAAAAAGGAAAAAAAGATTATTTACTAGAGGGTTTTCATGTTACAGTTAAGACTCTTCAAATATCTCCCAGAGTTATCCAGTGTCCTCTTTGCTTTTCCCCGCGTCTGGCCAGATGTCAGGCTCCTTTCCTTCTTCTCTGTCCTTCCCTCATTTTTGTTGCCTTCTCTCTCTCTCTCCCTTTCCCAGATCTCTGAATTACTATACACGAAATGGTAACGACACAGTAGAGTTAGCTCTGATTCCCTCTACTTTGGGGAACTAGCAGAAAAGCTGGCTGTGGATTTTTATGGAAGAGATAGAAAATAATCCCATGGAGAGCTCTCTTGTGTGTTGTTCAACTCTTGGCTGGCTGCAGCAGCTCAAACTGTTCCAAGGGCCTGAAAGCCAAGGATCCCTCAGGGGAGTGTGGTTAGAACACTGTGCCGCTCCCTCTCTCGAGGATGGTTCCACAGCCAGCAGATCCTGCACTTGTCAGTCAGAAGCGTCTTTAGGTCTGCATGCCATGGCCAGAGGGCAGGTTTCAGTGTATTGCTGGAAAGGATGCATTCTTTGCACGTGGAAATTTGGAATTTAAGAATCCATGTAATAATCTGTATCATCTCTGCTATGTGTATTTTCAAGCAATTATGGCAGCAAGTTTCGATCTGAAGGTCTGAGGTAGTCACTGACATGCCTGAGCACAACGCCTGTGATTCACACGTTGGCATAAAGGGGATCGTTATGGCACCATCAATCATAGCTCCTGTCCTAAGCGACACTATTAGTGAAATTGTTGTTTGAGGTATAGATGTAATTTTCTTCTAATACTTACAAAATAAATTTACATTAAGTTCATCCAGGTATACCCTGTGTATCACCAGTGATTATATACCACTTGTGGGGACCATCAGCCAAGCCTGATGCCGCCAGAGCTGCCGTAATACTGTTCCTTGGTCCTCTGCCCTTGGGACCTGGAACTGTGGGGAAACCAGGTCCAGCAGGTCTTCCCCGATTTCAATTCCAGGAAATGGAAAACTGACTCTACTCTCCTAGCTGCTGCTTTTTTTCTTCCAGGTTAACTTCCACCTCAAGAGAAGTGTCCCTCAAGCAACCCCAGCGAGGAGAGTTCCCAACTCAGGACCTGGAGGCAGAGTCTTACCCAAGCAAGTACAGCCCGGCTCCGCTAGGAAGGAGGCGATGGAGATGATGCAGCCCCAGAGAGTCCCTGCCTGAGACCCGCAGTGCTGGGGCCGCGTGGCGGAAAGGCTTGTTCTCGCTTTCCCATCACATGAAGCTTTCTATTTTATTATCTGGGACGTATTTAAATATAACCACATTCAGAACAATTCAGAATGGTCTCTGTTCCCCGGGTTAGATCCTCTGATGTGACAGTGCAAACCGTTCAGCAGATTCAGTAAGATTTTCCGATTCTGGGGCTATGGTTTGGATCCAGAAGGCTCCACGTCAGTCCACACTGCATCTGGAGTCCAGCTGGCTGCTTGGCCGCTCTACCTCCAGAGTCTAGCCCCGAGCCTGCGACATAGCAGGCACTCAAGGGAGATTTCGGAATCAACGGCTGAAAGGCTGAGATGATTTATCATTGATGTTGTTCCCCTAGCAAGGCCAGGTGACCAAGTCTTCGGAAATCCCGGAGGACTGTTTCAATGACAGCCAGTCGTTTCTTAATAAGAAAAGGACTTCACACTCAAATACCTAGATACTGCTCCTCATTTTCATACAAGGGTATTTTACACAACATGTATCTTTCAAAACAGTTTCTGTTTGGGTTTGTAAGTGTAATGCAGGTGCCACTATGGAATGACTCAGTCCTCTCCCGGTGCCGGTGCCACCCAGCACTGCCCACCGCGCTGAGTTCTCCAGGACCCATCTGTACTAAACGTCATTGAGGAAGCAGATGTTAGTTAAGATTTTGAACAGATGCGTAGTCATGAGCACACAAGTTCACAAACTCCCACCAGGTATGTTGGGGTCCCGGAGTCCCCTGTCCTCGGGGCTTGGTGAGGGTTCTTTCCCAGGCACTCGGTTTCAGAGTCCAGCCTCAGGGAGACAGGGCAGGCTCCAGCGTCCTCCACTTGTCCCACATCCCCCCACTCTGTCAACCTTCCCCACTCCGGCCTGTAACTAACTAACTAACTAACTGACATCAGGTAATTTCGCTCCTTTTGAGAAGTGTTCCCATACCCATCAGAAAACAAAAGGTACTTAACTGTGACAACCCTCTTCAGGAGGCCAGTCAAGACTATGATTAACACAATTTATATTTCTGTGACTTTAGCAATCTCTTAATCTGTGGTCAAAAGGAAAACAGAAGAGAATGTATCTTTTCCCATTTAAAAAGGGATTTTTCTCCTCCGGTGATTAATGCTTTCTCTGCACTTTTCCTTTCTTCCCAATTTGAATCCCATATTCCTTGGTTCCCTATTTTTTTTTAGAAAGCAGCAGCTTCAGTGGAATTCTGTGCCTGAAGTTGCCATATGCACTTGGTTTTCCCAGATTGTCTGAATATCACTTGCTTTGTTTTCAGGTTCCCTGGTACATAGTCACTTAGCAGAGCTGATGCTCCCAAAGTATAGTCATGGTGTTTTCCCTGACACAGCCACATACTTTCATCCATCCATCCATCCATCCATCCATCCATCATTCATTCATTCATTCATTCACGGGACATGTATGAGTCCTTGGTCAATGTGAAGAATACAAAAAATATATATAAGATACAGCTTGTGACCTTGGGTAGCTACACTCTAGTTGGGAAGACAATAGGTCATTACGCTGCATTGTGATGATTGCTATGATTCAGTAAGCTCTGGGTTGGGGGGAGGTGGGAAGGTCCCTACTACGGTCTTGGGACAATCAGGCAGGAAAGGCATCCCAGAGCTAGTGAAGTCTAAGGGGAGATGTAGTAAGGTCAGAGAAAGAGGCACTGACATGGTGGAAAGAAATGGAAGCAAGTGAGGGGGCAGGGTGAAGGACTGAGCAGAGAGCCAAAAGCCAAAAGCTGAGGCCAGTGGGGTGGGGAGGGACAGATCATGAAGGACCTTTGAACCATATCACAGAGTCTGGACTTTATCCTGGGAAGAACAACGAGGCATTGAAGGGTTCTACTCAGGGAGTGGCAGGATTAGATTTAGAATGATCACCCTGGCTGTAGCCTTAAGAGCTGGCTGCAGCAGGAGCAAGACTGAGTCAGTGAGCCGCCTGCTGAAAACCTGCTGAGAGCGCAGTCTGAACCTGGGCAGGGCAGCAGGACAGAGGAACAAATCAGTCACTTTCAGTGAATCAAAAGGAAGGTTATCTGGGGGTGGGCCCGACCTAATCAGATGAGCCCTTTACAAACAGTTTCTCTGGCTGCCCTGGGAGGAAAAAAGCCAATGGCTCAGCTGTGAACTGCCTATGGGGAGGCGCATCCCCTAGAAGCTGAGAATGCACCCAGACAACAGCTAGCAAGTAAATGGGGACTGTAGTCCTACGCCACAAGCAAGTGAGTTGTGCCAATAACCTGAAAGAGCTTGGGCCAACACCTGAGGCCAGCCTGTGCGACCAGCGCAGAGGATCCAGCCAAACCATGCCCAGACTCCTGCAACATAGTACGTTTGTGCTGGTCTGAGTGCTGGTTTGTTATGCAGTGATAGAAACAGGCAGTTATGCAGCAATAGATTTGTTACACACTGACAGGAAAGGAATATATAAACTATTTCCATTTTTTTCTGTAAATTATGTTGGATGTAAATAGATAAAACACAAGTAACCAATTGTAGTCCTCGTACTGAGAGGTAAGCTGCTGTGCTCCCACCTCGAGTCAATGTATGTAAAGCACAGCACAGGAAAAAACAAAAACATACAGCTCTTTTCAAAGAAGAGGGCTGCTGTAGTTAACTTGACCTTGGAGGTGACCGTGACATTTTCTCTCTCTAAAGGGACATATCTCTGACAGCAAGGACTTTAGGCTTTGGATAACTGTAGTGTCTTGCCTCAAATAGCTCCCATTATTTGTACTAAATTGCTTGTCCCCAGACTGGGAGCATGCATCACTGGTACAAAAACTAAAACAAGGGAAAAGGTAAAGGGTCTCCAGAGACTTTACAGACAGAATCGTTCTTCAAATGATGGCTCTTCTCCCTTTCCCAAAGGATCAAAAATTAATAAACAATGTGCAACATCCCAAGCTCTTCCATCCACATCAGGACACTTTGAAGGAAAAGCAAGAGCAGGAGCCCTCGTAAATAGCCAAACAGTTTGAAATCTGATTCTAAAACAATTAGATCCCAATACAGTAGTGTCCAATTTTCATCTGTTAAAGATCCAGGATAGCAGTTAATGTATCGATTTGGTCATCTGACAAACGTTGGGTCCCATTTATAAATCAGACCCTGTGTTAAGAGTGGGGGAAGCAGTGGGCGAACCAGAGAGATGTGGTTGCTCCCTTTTTTGGAGTTAGAAGAATATGGAGGAAGAGACAACAAAACACGTTAATAAGCACATAAAAAGAATTAGTGTCTGAGAAAGTGCTGAAAGAGGAAATGCCGGGGGGTCTATCAGATAGGATGGTTGTGGACAACTTCTCTGAAGAGATGCTGTATAAAGGATAAGAAAAAGGAAGGCTTACAGAGAATAGGAATAAAAGTTTCAGGCAGAAGGAAGAACAAGCCCAAGGACCCTGTGGCAGGAAAGAGCCTAGCTGGTCCTAACTGCATCTCTTTCTAAGGATGTGTGTGTGTGTGTGTGTGTGTGTGTGTGTGTGTGTGTGTGTGTGTAGCTTCCCCATCTATGATCTAACTTGCTAGAAGCCTAACCCAGCATAGGTCCAAGACACAGGATAGCATCCAAACCACACTGAGTCTAGTCATAAGTGAACCAATAAGATTCACTTTTTCCATGGCCGCAGGGAACACCCCAACCCGAACCAGCCATCTCAAAAACAAGGATTAAGAAAGTGGGACAGCATGGCTTGGGACAAATCTGCCGTCAGACATCAAAGTTTACGTGTCCAGAACCTCCTCTTCACATATGTGGTACTGTGCTTTGTCTGAGACACGCGATTCCCGCACACACTCGGCACAACACTATCATGCCCACCTCTGTTCTGGAATACTACCTTGTTTCTACTTTAACACTAAGCTCATTCTGCCTATTAAACCATGAGTAAACATTCCCCCTGGGCAAATGCCTAAGCAAACATCAATTCTCTCTCTCCTCCCAAAAGTTAAATTCCACTATTTAGAAAGGCTTTTTATTTTTTCTTGCACTTTTTCTTATTCCTCCCCTCACTGAATGTGTTGCCCCGCTCTCCTTCCCCTCATGGATCTTTCCTTCTGCTACCTTCATTCTCTTCACCTCCTACCATTCCCTGAAAGCCTTCAGCCTCATCCCACCAAGTCCTCGGTACACGAGGGGTATAGCATCACGCAGAAGAGGGGGCCCCCGGGGCCATTACAGAACAGGTGACAAGCGTCAAGGAGAAGCCCTCAGGTGGGCTTTTTTCTGCTAACGTGCCACTTCTCATTGCACAGTCCCAGGGAAGAGGCAAATAAAATCATCGCTTGGATCCATGCCTACCCCCAGGAGGAGGGACGAAAGACCTCTTTGACTTGCTGTTAGAGAGTCCCATGTGAGGCCTTTGGAATGAAGAGTCCTTCCTGGGCATTAGATCAAAGGGGACAAGTGAGTTTCCTTAATGCTTTCTGGACTCAGATGAAGTATAAATAAACTAAGAAAAGGACCACAATCTTTATTGTATACCCAAATATTGTATTTTACACTGTAGTTTATAGCAGACTTTTATTTCACAGGCTGATAAGAAACATGTTTAAGTGGAAGGTGCTCTGGACTGGCGGTTTGTGTCCTCCCCGGAATTCAAATTCTGAACTTGAAGCTGTAATACGATGGCATTTGGAGGTGGAGCTGTGGGAGACAATTAGGTCACGAGAGTGGGCCCCCGCCATGGGATTCATGTCCCCATGAGAAGAGGAAGAGAGCTACCTTTTCTCTTTCTCTCCCACGTGAGCCCACAACAGGAAGGAGGCCATTCACTAGTCAGGAAGCAAGTTCTCACAGGCATCAGCCAGGCTGACATGCTGATGGCCCACTTCCCAACCTCCAGAACTGTGAGAAATAAGCATTTGTTGTTTAAGCCCATGGTAGTTTGTTATAGCAGCTGGAGCAGACCAAGACGAAGGATAGATAGAGGGCCCACTAACGTTCTTATTTTCTATTAAGGACAGTTAGAAAAATACAGTTGCTATCTGTTATTGCCATTGATTCATAAATGCTTTAATGCCAAAAATTAGGTAGGACACAATGTCAGGATAAAGGGCCTTATAAATCAAATTATTTTTCTCCCTTTGCTGGGGAACAGTAAATGTTTTATCTCAGGCTGGCATTTGTGAACCAGTAGTTTATTTATTTTGAAAGATTTTATGTATGTTTTTGTCGGGGAGAGAGATAGAGAGGGGAGAGGAAGAGCGCTCACTCACAGGTAGGGGGAGCAGCAGGCAGAGGGAGAAGCAAGCTCGCAGGACTCAATCCCAGAACTCTGGGTTCATGACTTGAGTCAAAGGCAGATGCTTAACTGACCGAGCCACTCAGGCATCTTTGGACCAGTAGTTTAAAGATGGGACATTAGTGGCTCAAATAACTAAAAATTTATAAGAAGAGTTTTCAGGCATGTCTGGATCCAGGTGCCCCAGGATGCTTTCCTCCATTTCTTGATTTCATTATCTTCAGTGGTGACTTCATTCTCACATGGGCTCTCCCCACGAGGGGACCAGATGTCCGTCAGCAGTTTCGAGTTTGTATTTTACCAGCCTAGCGATGAACTATTGATTCTTGGGCCTGACTCCCAACAGCACAAATTGGGTTACGTGCCTGTCTCTGAAACTATCGTAGTGACTCTAATTGGTCAGTCTGGGGTCGTATGCCCAACTCCTGGAAGGCAGAAGGGGGCTAAGGGTGACTTATAGTACAGTCGACCCTTGAACACCATGGGGGTCAGGGTGCCAACCCCTCTGCCCTGTGCCGTTGGAAATCGTGTATAACTTTTGACTTCCCAAAAGCTTAACTGCTAATAGCCTACAGTTGTATTATGACACAATAGTCAACACATATTTCGTATGTTATATATGTGCATTCTCACAATAAAGGAAGCCAGAGAAAAGGAAACATTATTAGGAAAATCATAAGAAAGGGGCGCCTGGGGGCCTCAATAGGTTAAGCGTCTGCCCTCAGCTCAGATCATGATCTCAGGGTCCTGAGATCAAGCCCCGTATCAGGCTCCTAGGGAGCCTGCTTCTCTCTCTTCCTCTGCTCCTCCCCTGGCCCGTGCTTTCTCTCAAATAATAAATAAAATCTTAAGAAAAAAAAAAGAAAACCATAAGGAAGAGAAAATACATTTACAGTACTATACTGTATTTATCAGAAAAAAATCTGCATATAAGTGGACCCATGCAGTTCAAATGCATATCACTCAAGTGTCAACTGTATAGGAGAGTTGGTTCCTGTTTAAAAAAAAAAAAAACAACTATTTCAAATAAAGAAGAATCAATGATTATAGACAAAAACAAAAGAACATTGCAATTTTATTAAATTCAAGAACCATTTTAATTTTGCTATGACTCTCCAGTCAAGTGAATTCAATCATTCAGCAAACATGTATTAAGTACATCTCCGTGCTGGGCACTTTGATAGGCAATAAGGATACAAAGATAAATTGGTAGTCCCCGCCTCCAGTGAACTCACCACCTGTGAGGAGAGTGATACTTTATACCACAGTGCGTAAGCAATTGGAGGTCAGTCCTGTCAAAGGCCAAAGAATCATAACCCCTGTAGTCATTCAGTCCTACCATAATGTAGGCCTGACTTAGTACTGTATGAAATCAGATGTGTCTTTCCTGTGAAGCACTGTACACTAATTCAAACAGATGATTATCATACAGGAGGTGGGGGTGTGGGGAATGTGAACTTACTACAGTACAACAAGAAACAGTAATGTGGCCCAGCTGCTTAAACAGGCAATGCATTCCCAGACTGTGCTAGAAAAAGCACAGCATTACATCAAAAGAGCAAAGCCCCACCAGGCCCCACAGGGGTCCGGCTTCCTCTGGAGTGTGGTATACAGTTTCTGGCACATTTTCAGGAAAGACATTGAAGGTCATGACATCACTAAGCCTCATGGACGCATCAGGATAAAATATTGCCAAAGGAAGACAAACATGGCCAATTCAAAGCAACGTTCTGAAATCAGTTGAGTGGGGAGCCCACATTGCACAATGGAAAGATTTTGATACTGACAGATGCTGGTTTGAATCCTAGCTTTGTCCTCTGCAAGCTGTTTTCTTGGGCAAATCAGGTATTTCCCAAGGTGTGGGTAAAGAATCATGGGTAGTACTCGAGATGTTTTTCAGGATAATTCAGGTGGTGCAGGAGCCAATTTTAGGTTATGCCCAGACCCAATAATCACTTGGCGAAAATCACTTAGTAGAAAAAGTTGTTCTTTATCAATTTCTTCAGATCCTTCTGAGTATGTCAGGCAGAAAGTTTCTGTTTGGCCCTAACTTTCTAACACTGACTATTTTCATTTTTTAACAAATGCAGAGTAGACCTCAAGCTCAGAATTAGAATTTACTAACAGTTTTACTTCCACTGTATTTATTTTAAAGATTACCTTCTATGAATTACAATCTATACTGGCTTTGCATTTATGAGAGTGGTGCAAAATTTCCCTTAAAAAACAAAGTGAGTTGGGGCGCCTGGGTGACTCAGTCGTTAAGCGTCTGCCTTCGGCTCGGGTCATGATCCCAGGGTCCTGGGATCGAGCCCCACATCGGGCTCCCTGCTCGGTAGGAGGCCTGCTTCTCCTACTACCATTCCCTCTGCTTGTGTTCCCTCTCTCGCTGTGTTTCTCTCTGTCAAATAAATAAAAATCTTAAAAAAAAAAACAAAAAAACAAAGCGAGTAAATTTAGATAAAAACATTAAACAAAAAAAAATAGCAAGGTAGCATGCCATTTCGTCAAGAATTATTATGATGGTTTTTTGAGAGTGCCAGATTACAGCAAAAAGTGGCACAGGAATGATTAAAGTGTGGGAAGTGTGGGAAGCACTAGGCAAGCAAGGTACTCAACCTCGAAGAGTCTCGGTGCCTCATTTACAAGCTAAGGATTACAATAACTACCTGACTGGATTGTTGTCATGATACGTGCTAGGAAAAAACAACCAATATTATCTGGAAAAGGAAAAGATAAGCTTGGTTATCTTGCTTCATTAATGCAGACAACCAGGAAAAGAAAAGAAAGATGACCTATAAATTTATAAAATACTTTGTAAAAATTATCGATTCTATTCAAACGGAGAACCTATTTCTTAGGGTGATAAATATTTTTCCAACCGATAGAAGAAGAAAAAATAATATATGGTAGACTCTTAAATGAAGGCCAAGTCTCATTAAACATGTACTATAAAATTGTCTTCGTGGGGCATCTGGGTGGCTCAGGCAGTTAAGTGTCTGACTCTTGATTTCTATTCAGGTCATGATCTCAGGGTCCTGGGATGGAGCCCTGTCAGGTGTCACACTCAGCAGGGAGGCTGCTTGAGATTCTCTCCCTCCCTCCCTCCGTGCCCTTTGCCACTGCTCTCTCTGTCTCTGTCTCTTTCAAACAAAATCTTAAAAAATTAATAAAATAAAATTATCTTCAGTTTTTCAGCTTCCCTTTCCTTCCACTGTCTCCTTCCAGATCCCCAGATACCTTCTCTCTTGTCTTCTCATGAAAATAGTAAAAGATAGAATATCACTTAGATATAGAAAAGAATGAGTTTTTTTCCCCTGAAATATTACCTAAACTAAACACTTGCATTTTAAGGTAGATTTGTTTACCTATTTGATTTTTACTTCTAGTTATAAAGGATTCTATATTCCTCATTAAACCAATTTCAAGCTTCTGCAAATAGGAAGAGAAGGAGCCTGTAGGAAACACTGTATCCATATATAAGAAGAGCCCTGAAGATACACATGATAAGGTCTTTTCTTAGAAGCAGAAGCTTTCTTACAAGGTCTTTCTCTTCTAGGAAGAACAAACCAGGGATTGGCTTTACTCTTACCCACTAGGGTCTATACCTAAATGGAACCAAATGGCCTCTGAGGTCTTCTTATAGAAATTGGCCTGGTCCTAGCACTAGACAGATACCCTGCCCCCAGAATCAGCCTGACTCCTCCTCTAAGAGAGCACACCTTCCAGCCCTTCCTTCCTCCATCCAACCTGAGTCCTCTCCTTTCTGTCCTGGGGCATTCTGGCACCATTTTGATGAAAGATTAGGAATATCTCCCAAGTGATGTTTTTTCCTTTGACATCATGGAATGCGGGTCTATAGATATGGGATATATGCAATGGAATATTATGCAGCCATTAAAGAAAAAATCCCAAAATCTTGCCATTTGCAATGACATGGATGGAACTGGAGGCTATTATGCTAAGCGAAATAAGTCAATCAGAGAAAGACAATTATCATATGATCTCACTGATAGGAGGAATTTGAGAAACAGGACAGAGGAGGGAAAGGGAGGGAAAAATGAGACAAGATGAAACCAGAGAGGGAGACAAACCATAAGAGACTCTTAATCTCAGGAAACAAACGGAGGGTTGCTATAGCGGAGGAGGGTGGGAGGGATGGGGTGGCTGGGTGATGGACATTGGGGAGGGTATGTGTTGTGGTGAGTGATGTGAACTGTGTAAGACCGATGAATCACAGAGCGGTACCCCTGAAACAAATAATACATTATATGTTAATAAAAAAGAATGCAGTTTAAATAGTAAAAAAAAAAAAAAAAAAAAAAAAAAGAATGCAGATCTCTACCTTCTATATTCTCTCATGAAGATGTTAAAACACATCTTTGATGTGGGAAACAAAGGCAGAAGAAAAATTATTAAATTTCTTTACTACTCATAACCCATCGACAAGTCCTTGAAACAGGCAGAGTGATATTCTTCTAGGAACTCAGCTGCCTTGATGTTAAGGGCAAAAGGCAATCAGCCCTGCCCGCAGGATCCTGTAAGTCTGCTTTAACATATAAAAATTCCTTTGGGGCACCTGGGTGGCTCAGTCAGTTAAGCATCTGTCTTCAGCTCAGGTCGTGCTCTCGGGTGCTGGCATTGAGCCCCGGGGGGTGCTGAGCTCCCTGCTCAGTGGGGACCTGCTTCTCCCTCTCCGCTGTCTGCCGCTTCCCCTGCTCGTGCTCCCTCCTACCCCTTCTCTCTGTCAAATAAATACAATCTTTAAAAAAAAAAATTCCTTTGGAAACTTCATCTCTACCCCCTAGGATACATGTTGGTAATCATCCTCCAAGCATATGACGCACTGATAGACATCTGAAGAAGAGTCTCATGACTGAGTTTTTAGTAAACAGTAATAGCTAGCCCCCTCAGGATCCTGGAAACCTTGTTTCCAAAATACCTTCAAGTCTTCAGCTATCCCTACCCCTTCCCAGCTTGAAAGTATATAATGGGCCACTCCCCATGACCCCAGTGCAGTTTCTCTTTCTGCCCACAGGTCCTGTCCCTGTGCTTTAATAAAATCACCTTTTTGTACCCAAGACATCTCAGGAATTCTTTCTTGGCCGTTGGCTCAGGATCTCACCAACATTAAAAAACTACATCATCTTTAATAACAGAAATAGGAATATATTATTTTATCTGCACTTTTTTCTTTTTTTTTTTAAGTGCTAGACCCCTGGCTATTCAAAGACGAACAGATGACTCACACCAGGAGCAAGGCAACTTAGTTTAGTTTCAGCAGCTTGCTGCTTTCATCAGCTTGCCATCACTAACAACAGCTTGTGGCTGTGACGTGACACATTCCAGAGGGAAGCCAGGGGGAGTCGGCTTTGATTTGGGGCCAAGCCATGCCAAACTGTTAGCGATGCCGTCCATCATAGCAGTAACAGACACTTTAGGGGCTGTATGTCCTGACAGGTTCAAGTTCAGACATGAGAGACCAAGAAACCACACAAGTAGGGGCGCCTGCCTCGTTCAGTCGGTTAAGCGTCCACCTCTTGATTGTGGCTCAGGTCATGATCTCAGGGTTGTAAGATCGAGCCCTGTGTCAGGCTCTGTGCTGGGCATGAAGCCTGCTTAAGAGTCTCTGCTTAAGAGTCTCTCTCTCCACCTCTCTCTAAACAAAGCAAAACAAAACGAAACAAAAAATGACACAACTGAACAGTTTTGATTAATGAGAGTAACCAAAATGCACAGCAATTGAACCATTCTCTGTTTTGGCTTATTGAGGATTATCCAGGAAAAAAGACAGTCAAGCCTTTCTTTTTATTTATTTGTTTGTTTATTTTTAAGATTTTATTTATTTCAGAGAGAGAGCACAAGTAGGAGGCTGGTTGTGGGCAGTGGGGCTTCGTTCTCTATGATTTAATCTGTCACGACCATCTGATTTATCTCATTCACTGCGCTCACCACACCCTGACTTTATTTGGTTTAGCATTTATCTATGTGTTGTTTGTCACCACCCCCTAGAATGTGAGCTCCAGGAGGGCAGGAGGCTGGTTGTCTGCCTTATTCAGGCTGAATCCCAAACCTATAACATAATGCCTGTTCCATTCCAAATACATAGTGAATCTTTATCGATGAGTGAAAAAATATTAATTTTCCCTTCAAGATTTAGAATCTTTGCAATGCCCCAGGGCAGTGGTTCTTAAACTCCGTGTACTCAGTAAGGAAACTCCCCCCAAAGATTCAGATTCAGTCTTCAGATCTTTCTGAAATTGTTTCAGGTAAAAGAAAAAATTTTTAGGGGCATTTGGGTGGCTCGGTTGGTTAAGCATCTGCCTTTGGCTCGGGTCACGATCCTGGGACAAGTCCTGGGATGGAAACCCGCGCCAGCCCCCAATCCACTTCACCCCCCATTGGGCTCCCTGCTCAGCAGGGTCTGCTGCTGTCACTCTTCCTCAGCCCTCTCTACCCCTGCCCCTTTCTGCCGCTTGTGCTCTCTCTCTCTCTCAAATAAATAAAATCTTAAAAAAAAAAAGTTCAGGTTGATTTGAGTGTGTGTTAAGACATTCAAAATTATCTTCTTTTTAACACAAAATGTCCCAGATGCCTGGGACACCTGGGTGGTGCAGTTGGTTGGGCTTCCAACTCTTTGATTCAGCTCAAGTGGTGATCTGGGGTCCCCGGATCCAGCCCCTGGGTGGGCCCTGGGCTCCACGCTTCCCATGGAATCTACATCAGACTCTCTTTCCCTCTCCCTCTGCCAGTGCACTCTTTCTATCCCTGGAATAAATAAATCTTAAAAAAACAAAACAAAACAAAAACCAAAATGCTTGAGGGGCACCTGGGTGGCTCAGTCGGTAAGGTGACCCACTCATGGATTCCAGTTGGGTCATGATCTTCGTGGTGAAATCAAGCCCCCCTTGGGGCTTGCCCTCTGGCTGAATCTGCTCAAGTCTCTCTCTCTCTCTCCATCTCCTTGCCCTGCTGCCCTTCCCCACTGTGCGCGCGCACTCTCTCTCTCAAATAAATAAATGAATAAATACATATAATCTTTAAAATAAAATGCTCAAGTTCTATTTAATCCTGATTTCATATGACATACTTGACTCTGTCCAAGAAACATTAGAAAAGTATATGTGGAAAACACAAAATTGGGGGTGCCTGGGTGGCTCAGTGGGTTAAAACCTCTGCCTTCGGCCCAGGTCATGATCCCAGGGTCCTGGGATTGAGCCCCACATAGGGTTCTCTGCTCAGCAGGGAGCCTGCTCCACCCTGCCCCCTCCCCCAGCTTGCCTCTCTGCTTACTTGTGATCTCTCTCTCTGTCAAAATAAATAAAATCTTTTTAAAAAACCCACAAAATTATGGTTAACAGAATAGTAACAGTATCTTCAAAAATAAAGACAATAAATTTGCAATGTTAATTACTTATTCTTAGGAAGAAAAGTCACTGTTTTACAGACAAACGAAGCACTTGTTAACAATTTTGTCAAAACCCAGAATATTGACATTTTACCAGAGAGTTTTCTGCCCACAATGTTCACATGCAGCAAAAAGGCAAAGGAGGAGAACCGGATGGCCGTTCCTCAAAAAATGAAACCTAGAATTACCATGTGATCCAGCAATTCTATTTCTGGACATATACTCAAAAAAACTGAAGGCAGGGTTTCAAACAGATATTTATTTGTACATCCATGTTCATAGCGACATGATTCAGGACAGTCAAAAAGTAGACGCAAACCTTGGATGGAACAAGTCCTCTGACACAGGAATGGGTGACCACAAGGCAGTATGGTACAATCGATGACTATTCTGACCCACCGTACAGGGTAGATGAACCTTGAAGATATTATGCTAAGTGAGTAAGCTAATCACAAAAGGACAGATCTAGGATTCCACTAATAGGAGGGATCTGGAATAGTCAGGTTCATGGAGACAGAAGGTGGAACGGAGCTTGCCAGGGGCGGGGTGGAGAGAAAGGAGGAGTTAGTGCCTGATGAATATGGTTTGGGTTTGGGAGATGAAAAAGCCGTGGGGTTGGGTGGTAGTGATGACTGCACAACAGTATGAACGTACTTAATGCCACAGAATTGTACACTTAAAAAATGGTTACAATGCCAACTTTTAGGTTACGTAACGTATTTTACCACAAGGGAAGGAGAAAGGAAATCCCACGAGCATTTTTGAAATAGAGGTTTCTCCGTGATGGACGCCCAGGGGGAGACTTGTTGGATCTCTTCGCCCCCTCCTGGGTAGATCCCAGAACCGCGAGGCACACAAATTCACACAAGGCGCCAGCGGGGTGACTCTGTGGCCTTTCAGACACAAAGGGACCCCTGCGAGGATTCGCGGACACGTTAAAAGCAATCTCTGAGCCCTGCCCGGCTCTTGCATTCTGTTGTCCCGCGCCGTGAAATTCTGAGCTGTCCCGAGAGACTTCCCTCGCGGGCAAAACGGGACGGACGGAAGCGAGGGCCAGCGCTGGGCGCCGTGAAGAAAACCGCCTCGGGTGGAAAGACGACCGCACCACAGACAGGAACCGAGCGGGCCTCTCTCAGGGGAATCTCGCCTTTTTTTCTCGGCCGGAGGGCCGTGTGGGGCCGGGGACTCGCTCGGAGCCAGAGCGGCGGCGCGGGGCCGCGGGGGCCGGTGCCTCAGTTTCCCCGGCCAGAGGCCCTCGGAGCGCCGCCCCCTCTGACGGCGGGGCGGGCGGGCCGGCAGGGGGCGCGAGCGCGGGGCGGGCGCCGGGGGGTGGGCGCGCGGGGATCGAGGCGCCCCCGGGCCGCGCGGCCGCGAGAGGCGGAAGCCCGGGCGGGAGGCGGGAGGCGGGGCGGCCGCGCTGAGTCACACCGGATCGGCCCGCCCGCCGCTTCCAGGGGCGGAGGTGACAGCGGCCCGGGACGGGCGGCCGCAGCTGCCCGCCGCGCCGAGGGACCGCGGGGCGGCAGGGAGCAGGTCAGGGGCCGGGCGGGGAGCTCGGGTGGCAGCCCCGGGGCGGCGGGCGGAGGGGACCTGCGCCCAGAGGGACGCGCCGCGCGGCCGGGCCTGCGCCACCCTTGCCCCGCGGCGGCCGCTGCCCCGGCCGGGAGCCCCCGGGTGGGGGACGGGGGAGGAGGTGCGGGGCGCCGGCCGTCCTCGGAGCCGGGTCGGGTCCGGCCCTGTGAGGTGTCGGGGGGCTGCGGGTGTGGGCTCTCGCAGCGGTGTCGAGCCCCGGGCGCTTTTCACTGCACCGCCCTGCCACTCGGGCGATGAGGCGGAATCCCAGAGCTGGGAAGGAATTCGGCATTCGCCCAGCCCCCCTGCTTTACAGATGAAGAAATATTCTGGCTTGCTCCAAGTCACATCCAGTCGGGCTCGGAGTCCGTGATTCTGTGGCAGGGAGACAGGGAGGGATGATTTCCGAAGCAAGACTAAGTTAAGACCTGTTTGGCTAGAGATGCAAGTTTGGTTATGCTGGAGTTTTGCGGTCACCCACGGACACCTGCATTCCTGCCACAGGTTATTGATGTCCACCAGGCATCAGTTTCTCAAAGCACTTAACCTCGAAGAGGGCGACGGTCCTGTCAGTTGCGTAAAGGAATATTGGGGTTACCAACTGGCCAGGTCTGCGGCGGATCAGGCGCTGTGGAGAACGCTTGGGGTGTCGAGTGAATTTTTAAATGGAAAAAAACCCCACTTTAAATGCAATCTCATTATCCTTTATTGTCTGTCTCATTTATGCAATAATGAAGGGCTCTTGCACCGTTATTTTGTTATATTGGTAACTTGCCTATTTTACAGTAATATGCACAGCTTGTGTTGGAAGACTTTCTTTTCCTAATTAGTGATGCTGTGATATGTGGCAAGCCAGTGGTAGGCTTGATGTTTAGGATTTGAACATAGTTAAGCTCTCACGGTTTGCAAAGCGGAGTTCCAGGGGGAGAGTGGGACTGATTAATCCCTGGCTGTAGCTGGCAGACTCAAGTACCTGACTGCAAACAGGTGTGCTTTTTTAGTTAATCTGCATTTATTACCCTAGCAACAGGAATAGATTCCAGGTGATAAGCAAGTTAGTGTATCCCTCAGCGTCTGTTTTTCTCTAAATTATTGAATTAAAGGATCTCTAGCCCCCTTGGAGCTCCTGATTTTCCATGTTAATTTGAAACATATGTCACTCATTGTGACAAAAAGTTTTAAACAAGTCACGTTATCAGCGTTGGCCTAACATAGGTGAAAAATGATTTTTGAAATTACTTCAGTGTCATAGTCATTTAAAATCAGAGATTGGAATGGAGTGCCTTGTGAGGGTAGCTAAAATCTGACCTGGGAATCGGGTGCATGGGGTGTACAGATAACTTTTGCAATAAGATGAGAACGTTCTGCCTCAGGAAATGTGTTAAGATGTCTTTTATATGGTACGCGTATTGTGTGTATATTCGGCTGAGGTAGAATAATAATCTTTACGGACAGTCTGTCCAAATATGTGCAAGTTATTTATTTTGTCTTGCGGCCCCAAAACAGAGCCTTTTCCCACTTCTGGTTTCTTCTGGCGCTTTCGGAGTGGCCCTCTTTCCTGCAGAGACCTTTTGCAAGTCAGAGCCCCCTGCAAGCTCGTTGATTGAGCTTTACGCTTCTTTTTCTTCCCCTAAAGAATATGACAGATCCTAATTCTTGAGAAACTATTTACGATCTCCTAAAAACTAAGGGTGGGTATTCATTTTTAGAATGTAGTGCAAGACTCCATGCGGCTCTGGTTGTGAAAGAGGGTTAAGTGGACTGCCCTTAGATTTTTGTCTTTTGTGTACTTGAAGGCTGCAATATAGGAAGGCTCCAGGGCCAACAAACTCACTTATCTCTGCCTCAGAAGGAAATCCTTTCTGCAGAATGCCTAGGGAATCTTCAAGTGTGTTATTGTTCTCAACTCTCCCACTTTACAGTGTCGGGCTAAAATCAGCACAAAGCTGTTTTTCAAATTTCAGATACTTCAGTGATTGCAGATACTTTTTATACTGGAATTTTTTTAAATGATAAAAGCAACGACAATAGAATGCAAATGGAGACTTGCATACCTATGCCAGGTATAAGGCTTGGATCATTTTCTAGGTTTATTATCGTTTCTGAAGTCAGTGTTATGCTGTATTACCTACAGCATAGCATTGTTGATTGTCTGCTCTGAAATTCTCAGCTGTGCTTGGTTTTTAGCTAAAGCATTCTGAAAATTCATTCAGAGTTACGTACGAAAAGTTTCACAACAATCCAATTAATATTAAATAGTTTCTTATGTTCGCCTTAGGAATATATCTGGATAAACTAATTTTCTTTTCTTTTTTCTTTTTTTGGGGGGGGGGTAAACTAATTTTCAAGATTGGATAACATAGTCTTGTGGGTCAGGTGTTAATTATGAGATACCAGGGGCATCTGGCTGGCTCAGCTTGTAGAGTGTGCAACTCTTGATCTCAGGATTGTGAGTTCAAGCACCACGTTGTCCATAGAGCTTACTTAAAAAAAATTATAATTGGGGTGCCTGGGTGGCTCAGTGGGTCAAAGCCTCTGCCTTTGGCTTGGATCACGATCTCAGGTTCCTGGGATCGAGCCCCATGTCGGGCTCTCTGCTCAGCAGGGAGCCTGCTTCTCTCTCTGCCTGCCTCTCTGCCTACTTGTGATCTCTCTCTCTCTCTGTCAGATAAATAAATAATCTTTTAAAAAATTATGAGATATCAGCGTTTCCCCCAGAAAGTCAGAAACCTAAAGTAGTAGCCATAAAATAAGATCACAGAACAGCTCTATAATGAAAGAGCCCTTAACCTTTGGTTGGGTGCTTTATCCTCGATGCTATAAAAGTCAGCCAGAGGAGATAAAATGAAAATAGAGTACCTAAAATGTATTCTTTTATTTTTAGGTGTCAGGATCACGCAGGCATGAACCCAATCACCAAGAACCGAGGCAGCACAGCAGAGCAAATAGGGCATTGTGCTAGGGGGCTGAGGTCTGCAGTTCTCATTTGTCCATTCACCACATTAAGCACCTGTGTCTACCAGGCACTATTCTGGGGGCGGGGGTACAGCGGGGAACGAAACAGACAAAGCCCCACTGACGCTGACAGAGGGGCGATAGCATTGGAGGGGGTGGAGGGGCAGACAGATCAAACTGAATAGGCAGGCGGGCACATGTTCTTTGTGCTACGGAGAACTTTAAAGAGGTAAAAAATGGGAAAGGGTAAGTATGTGGGGGCAGGGGTGGGCAGGACTGACTTGATTATACGGAGTGGTCAGAGAGGGCCTCTGTTAAGGTCACTTGTGAACTAGGCCTGGAAGGAATTGAGACTGTGAGGGTGGTGGGGGGGGGGGTGGGACAGAGGGATGAGCAAGCTCCAGGCCTGGATGCTGTGCCTGCTTGGCATGCGTGAGGGCGGGCGAGGTCCTAGCGGCCAGGCAGGGCCAAGGCGGGCGAGGGCGAGGTGGCAGCAGAGGAGAGGCGGTGGGAGTGGGAAGGGGCGCTTCAGTGTAGCCCATTGTAAGGACTTTGCCCTTTACTCTGAGTGAGGGGGAAGGAGCCATTAGAGGGTTTTGAACAGAGCTGCTCATGATGACTTAAGTCTGACAGGGTCACTCTGGCAGCTGGGCGAGAACAGAATGGGGACAGAGCCCCTTTCGTACTAGCTGTGTGACCCTAAACCGTAACTTTTCTTGGAGCCTTAGTTTCCTTGTCTGTAGGATGACCAGGTCCCTTCGAGCTCTAGAATTTTTAGATTCTTTTTTTTTTTTTTTTTTAAAGATTTTATTTATTTGACAGAGAGAAACACAGCTAGAGAGGGAACACAAGCAGAGGGAATGGTAGCAGGAGAAGCAGGCTTCCTGCAGAGCAGAGAACCCAATGTGGGGCTCGATCCCAGGCCCCTGGGATCTGATCTGGGCTGAAGGCAGACGCTTAACGACTGAGCCACCCAGGCGTCCCGAATTTTTAGATTCTAAGTAGTGTGGACTGTTTCTACAGGGAGGCCAGTGAACTGCACGCAAGGAGGTTCTAGAAGTAAACAGCTTCAGATGACCTGGAAACTTGACCGAGACCCTCCTTTAGCTGAATCCCTCCAAATCAAGAGGTAATCAGTCTTCTCAGTCAGGTTGTTAGGTCATGGGAACCAAAACGGTTTTCGTGAATATTCTCTGCTGATCCCTTTAGTACTCTGCTGATCCCTGAATTTTCTCTTCCTGCTTGAAAGAGGATGAAGAGTTGTTACTCATCAACAGAGCTGGCCACCAAAGTAGCTTTTGTTGTTAGGAAAGTTGGAAACTTTGGGGAAGGAAACAATTCTAATTTTATATTTATCATAGGTCATTCGAATTCTTTTTTTTTTTTTTTTTTTTTACGTGGAAGGAGTCTGAAAGATTTGTTTTTAATTCCCTTATCCCCTTCCCATTCACCTTATGTCCCCTAGGTACTCATTCTAATGCATGCAATGTGTTTCTTTTTGTCTGTGTAGGATCTTGTTTGTTTTATATGCATTTTAATTTATAACGCTGTATTGCTGGCTTTTCCTCTAAATACTAATTTGAAGATCCGTCTGTTTCTGTGTGGACATCGTTTCTGACTAATGCATTATACTCCGTGCCATGTGCTCAAACCCCAGGTTTTCGTATCTGCTGTCTGTGTGATAGATACTCAGGTTGTCCCGACGCCCCCATATACGTATTGTTGCAGTGGGCATCTTCGTACCTGTCCACTTATAAAGCTGCATAATAGTTACTCAGAGGGAATTGCTGGGCTATCGGCGGGCACATAATGAATAAATAGCGCTAGATTCCTCTGTACAGTGGCGGCCCCCGTCTCTCTCCCACCAGAAGTATTGGAGGGTCCCTATGCTCTCCCATCCTGCCAGCACTCGGCTTTATCCAGCTCTCCATCTTTTTTGGTTTCCGAGGTGCAAAGTGATCTCTTGTCATTTTAATTTGTGTTTCTTTGCTTACAAAGGATTGCGAACATTTCTTACACATATAGCTCCTTCTGTAAATTGCTTATTCATATCTTTGAACATTTTCTTTTTTTTTTTTTAAAGATTCATTTATTTATTTGACAGAGATCACAAGTAGGCAGAGAGGCAGGCAGAGAGAGAGGGGGAAGCAGGCTCCCTGCTGGGCAGAGAGCCTGATGTGGGGCTCTATCCCAGGACCCTGGGATCATGACCTGAGCCGAAGGCAGAGGCTTTAACCCACTGAGCCACCCAGGCGCCCCGTCTTTGACCATTTTCTATTGGAGTTGCTGTCTGCGTTGTTCATATTTAGACTCTGCCGATGTCTTCTCTTTGGGACTCTGTTAATTTTGTCTTTGTCCTTTTTTTTTTTTTAAAGATTTATTTATTTGAGAGAGAGAGTGTGTGTGTGTCTGTGCAAGAGAGGGGCAGGGGCAGAGAGAATCTCAAGCCGACTCTGCTGAGCACGGAGCATGACTTGGGGTCCATCTCAGGACCCTGAGATCAGGACCTGCCCTGAAACCAGGAGTCAGTCCCTTAACCGACTAAGTCACCCAGAAGCCCCTCTTTGCTGTCCTTTGATCAAGAAACATTCTTAGTTTGATGTAATCAGATAAATTCTCTGACGTGTTTAATACTTGTGGAGTTTTAAGAAGCCCCTCTCAATCACTGGGTCATAGTAATTTCTTTAATTCATCTGGAGCCCACATTGCATATGGTGTTAGACGGGGATCCAGTCCTATTATTCTCCATTTAAGGAGGCAAACTTTCCAGTAATATCTCCAAAAAACCCATGCTTTCCTCCATCGAATTGTGGTACCTTCTCTTTCATCTGGGGTTTCTGTGGATACACTGTTCTGTTCTAGGCCTCTGTTCTGTCCCATCGGTCTGTCAATCACTGCTACATGTTTTATTGTGGAGATTTTTCTAATATATTCTCAGGACACAAGTGCCCATCTCTGTTCTTCATTTTTAAGTTAAATTAGCTATTCCTGCAATATTATTTTTCCATGTAAAATTTGGAATTAAGTTTATAAATTCCTTAAAAATTACATTTTTAAGAAATTTTGATTTGGATTACATTGAGTTTATAAATTATTTGGGAGAGGCTTGACATCTTTTTGATATTAACTCATTTCCTCCGAGAGCGTGTAATGTGTCTCTTCATTTATTCAGCACTTTTTAAAAGAAGTTTTGTTTTATTTGGAAATAATTTAGAACTAGCAGAAGAGTTCTAAGATTAGTACAAAGAGCTCCTGTATATCCCTCACCTAGATTCACCAAATATTAGCATTTTGCCATATTTGCTGTATTACTCCCTCTCTACATTTCTATGCATGTTTTTTTTTCCTGACCCATATGAGTTAGTTGCAGACATCATGCCCTTTTATCCCTAAATACTTCATCAGCTCATTTTTAAATCCTTTATTAGAACTTTAAAAATTTTTCTCCATGAAGCTCTAGGAAGGTGTTTTTGGTTAAACTAATTTCTAAATATTTCATAGTTTTGCTGCTATTGTGAATCATATCTCTATTTTCTAGTTGGTGTTTAACTTAAAGTGTAGTTTAAGAGAAATAGTCTTGATTATTGCATGCTGATCTTGTATCTGATAGCCTTTCTTTCCCATTTATTAGAATAGTTGATTTCTGATTTTTTTTCCCGCTATTAATCACAAGTCCTTGAAAATAATGATAGTTTTGTTGCTTTTTTCCCATCCTTATACATCTTATTTCTTTATCTTTCCTTATAGCAGCAGCCAGAACTTGCAGGACTATGTCAAAATAGTTGCTATGCTAGTAAGGGTCTTTGTCTGGCTTTCAGTCTTAAAGAGAATGAGTCCAACATTTTTCCATTTCATATACTGTTTGTTTTGGGTTTTAGATGTGCCTTTCTCCTGTTAGGGTGTTCTCCTCTATTCCTCGTTTACTGAGCATTTTCATCACAAATGGTTACTCAGCCTCATCAGATACTTTTTCAGGATTTGTCTCCAAAGAAGAGGACATCAGAAGGGTGCATACCCAAATCCTAAGCCTCTGCTGAGGTTAAGTTTTAAGCAAAAGAAGATTAATAAGAGTCTTTAGTACTTCTTAACCTTACTTACATAAATTAATGGTAAACGTTTCATGATTCCAATATGAGCTTATTTCACCTTTAGATTGGCTTTTTTCTCCTGTTAAGAGTCAGAATTGAAATAGCTGGTGGAAAGAATGAGAGGGAACTGTGAGCAGCATCACAACTTGGTCGTCAGCATGACTGTAAATATAAGATATGCAAAATTATAGTTTATTAACTCTGGATCAGTCTCTAGTCCAGGTATAAATCTTATCCAAGTAGATCTCACAAAATATTGAGATACTTCAGCAGGTAGCTCTCTAGCAGCTGTAACTGCTGGGTGGTATATATGGTTGGTTTGTTTTGTTTTAACTAGCTGTTTTTTCCCTAATTATAAAAATTATATATCTTCATTGTAGAAAACCTGTAAAAATATAGAAAGGCAATTCTTTAATCCTGACTTCTAGTGTCAGCCTATAAAATTTTGGTTATTTCTCGCTTTTTTTTTTTTCTTTATTGGGAGAGGGGCATGCTCATGGAGAAGGAGAATGCACTTTAAACTTGGGCTCTATGGGATCGCATCAGCCTTCCTCTTTCAGGGTTAGACCGTCAACTTTTGTTCTTGCTTTGATTGGTCGTCTGAAAAAAAGCAAGAAGGTGGGAGTAACCTGTAGGCGTGGGGTAGATGCAGGCTGATTCCTTAGAGACTGTTAGGCTGCTCCTGCCGGAGCCCCTGTGCACGGACAGCCCAGCCTCGTGGTCTGAATATGGGGCAGCTGGGCCCGAAGGCTTCTGGACCAAAGACTAGCTTGGAGTGAGAGAAGGGGAGAAGTCTGACCGATGTCACTTTGCTTTGGTTCATTTAGCGCTTTTTCTTCTTTAGGCCACTTTCCGAAAAGAAACGTATGGAGAAAATAGTTGTAATTTATCTTCGTCTGACTCTGAGTCTGAGAAAAGCTCAATACTGTTGTCTCGTTTCCCTCATCACCTGCTCTTGCGGTGAGCAGTGAGGAGTGGTAATAAACAGCAGGAAATGAGAATTCCTAGGTCAACGTGCCAACCCGTAGATTCCACATTCGACGGGCCCTCCCCCTTTTCACCCCCTCCTCTTTTGCCCTGTTTTTTTTTTTTTTTCTTTCATTTTTGTCCTAACACCCTCCTGTCACTTCCTAAAACGTCTGCTTTCCCCATCCCTCAAGGAGAAAGTTCTTCAATGGCAGTGGATCTTTGTTTTGCTCACTGGTAAATCCCCAGCAGGTGCCAGGCGCATACTGTGCCCTCAGCAAATGGAAGCCATAAAATGAATCAGTCTGTAAGGAGGTAGCTCTGTGATACAGAACAAGAAAGGCTAAGGGAGGGGTGAGGAAAGAAAGTTCTCTCAGCCTCCTTGAAATGCATGGGTTCAATAAAGTGGTAGAATGCCTGTTTCCTCCTTGACCTTGTATGCATAACCATCACCCCAGCCACAGAGCTAATCCTACAGCTGGGTTAGCAGCACCTGTGAAGGCTGTGGTTCCTGAATGTGGGGTGTGAGTCTGTGTTGCTGACAAGCACACGGCGGGAGTGGGGCCCCGGGGAGAATAATCCTTGCTGACATTCTAGCCCCGGGTTCTGGGCCCGGCGCACGCCCTGCATTGTTTTCATGAGGGGATTCTCTGAGGATAAATGATCTGTGCCATCAGCAGAAAAAGTTGCAGTGGATGTGTCGGGCTGTGCTGAACTCCCCGGCCTCGCGCCCCGTGTCCTCCCATTTTCTAGTCTGTTCTTCCCTCCCATCCCCCCGGAATGCAGAAACCTTTTGGTGTTTCTGTCATTTCTGGATCCGGGTCAGAATTGTCATGATGACAGTCCCTGGTGATTTCGCCATAAAGCCAGGCCTCAAATCATGTTAGCAGCACAAGGCAGGGTGATTAAAAAGACCAGTTGCCGCAGATACACCGAATGCTGCCTCAGAGGCCAATGCCACGGACCCCGTCTATCCTGCACAGACTGTTTTCTGACTCATTGTCATTTATTACTCTTCTTATTACCCACCACTGCCCCCAACAAATCTTAAACTCCGCTGCTTGGCCCCCTAATCTGCTCCAAATCTACTTGTACCTATTAATTTAAGTCCCCACTTCATGCTCTCCTCACAGTCATCAGATGTTCTTTCCTACAACAATAATGCTAGCAGTAAGTACACTGTCAATTACAATCGTGAATATTTCATCTTTCATTTGTCTGGGTTTCACTAATGGTCTAAATTCAAATGAAAGGAATATAAAACAACAACACTACTAATAGAAAAAGGCTGATATCTTAGTCACCGTACTAATGCCTTCTCACTTAATCTTCGGAATGATCTCATAAGGAAGGTGCCGGTGTAATCCTCCTTTTACGTATGGAGAAATTAAGGTACAAATCGGTTCAGAGGGGCATCTGGCTGGCTCAGTTGGTGGAATGTATGACTCTTAATCTCAGGGCTATGAGTTCAAGCCCCACATTGTGTGGGGAGCCTCTTTAAAAAAAAAAAAACTGGTTTGAGAAAATTGCCTGGAAATTACACTGCTGTTAAGTGGTAGAACTAGAATTCAGACCCACATGTCTTGTCTCCAAAGCCCGTGCCCTTAACCAGCATGTGGTAGGCCTCAGGTGAGCAGGTGACTGAAGACAGGGAGTGACACAGAGTCCCAGGGTTCTCAAGGACTGCCCTTTTCTCGAATGCGCCGCATTAGCGTTACTCCCCAGCACTCTGAGTTGTGGAGAGCATGGGAGGATTCTGCCTGGAGCTGAAACCATTTGGGAGGCCTCCTCTCTAGATCCTGCCGTGGCTATTGCAGGTGGGCAGAGAGGATGGCATCTCAGAAGGGGAGGGGCTCTGAAGCTCCATCCAGGTAGCATGCTTTGACTTTTCAACCTTTCTCCTAATGAAGTATTTAAAATTTGCAAAAACGAAAAAAGAATGATATGCCACACACCCATGTATCCAACACCCAATTTAAGATGTATAAAATTGAGCTGGTTCTGTCTTCCACGTTCTTTTGTGTTTTTGTAGACCCTCTGGTTCTAATTAAAAAAACAAAAAAAAGAATTCCCTTTTATTTGCATATGACACGATACCATTACTATCACCTAAAAAGTAGTAATTCCTAAGTATAATAAAAAAGCTAGTCAATGTTAAAAAATTCCCCATTTGTGGGGTGCCTGAGTGGCTCGGTTGGTTAAGCGTGTACCATCGGCTCAGGTCATGATCCCAGGGTCCTGGGATCAAGCCCCTCAATGCGCTCGCTGCTCATCGAGGAGTCTGCTTCTCCCTCTCTCTGCTCCTCCCCCCAGCTTATGCTCTCTTCTCTCTCTCAGATAAATAAAATCTTTTAAAAAAATTCCTCATCCCATTTGTTTCAATTATTTATTTATTTTTAAAGATTTTATTCATTTATATGACAGAGAGGTAGGAGAGCACAGGTAGAGCCGCAGGCAGAGGGAGAGGGAGAAGCAGGGTCCGCTGAGCAGGGAGCCCGATGGGGAGCTTGATCCCAGGACCCTGGGGTCATGACCTGAGCTGAAGGCAGGTACTTGGACTGAGACACCCAGGAGCCCCTGTTTTTTTTTTTTTAAGGATTTTATTTAAAAATAAATGAAAAATTGAAACAAATGGGGAATTTTTTAAAAAGATTTTATTTCTTTTAGGGAGAGACAGAAAACGAGTGGGGGGAGGGGTAGAGGGAGAAGCAGGCTTCCTCTGAGCAAGGAGCTGAATGCAGGGCTCGATCTCAGGACCCTGAGGTCATGAGCCTAGCTAAAGGCAGCTACTCAACTGACTGAGCCATGCAGGTACCCACCCCCCACCCCACCTTTTAAGATGTCTCAATTTTTTAAATAATTGATTTGTTTGGATCGGGACCCAAGAAATGGGCGCACACTGCATTAAGTTAATGTTTGAGTGTTTTTTAACTGATAAGTCCCCCTTCCTTTTTCATTTTAATTTTTTTGGTTACAGTTTAGTTTATTGAAGAAACTGGGCTTTTATCTTATAGTTTCCCACATTCTGGATTTTTTTTTACAAAGATTTGTTTATTTCAGAGAGAGTGGGATGGGGGATGAGGGAGAGAATCTCAAGCAGACTCCATGTCGAGCGCAGAGCCCCATATGGGACTCAAACTCAGGACCCTGAGTTCATGACCTGAACCAGAACTAAGTGTCAGATCCTTAACTGTCTGTGCCACCCAGACTCCCTACATTCTGAATTTTTAAAATGGTTTTTGACTTAACTTTTTGACCTATTATGAGTTAAGTTACCCTTTTAATCTGTCAGTCACTACAAGAGGTTCCAAGTTATTCAGCTTCCATAGATAGAAAGGTAGCCCACATATTGCTTGGTCTGGCCCAGAGGTAATTTCCGAGGAATCTTCTAAAGCATCCCAGGTGATAGGGTAAGACATTATCAATAGATCGTCTGCATTTCAAAACATTTTGCCTCCAAAAGAATTTTATAACTTCTAATTGGCAAGGCATTTCTGTGTTCCCTAGAGTTAGTGGGAAGAACAGAGAAGGGAGTAAGTAGTCTGGTTTTCTTCTTTTAGACAGTGTTTGTTGCTTTAAGGATTTCTGGGGCTCAGGGCCAGAACCTCCTTGGGATATTATTGTCTTACGGTTTAGATCTGCTTATCAGGAAACAGAATCCCCGAAGGGTCAGGTAAGAGGAGAATGAGTGTACATTAAAACCAGATTTCCGTTAGTGGCTGTCGGGGTCCTGTATTCCCCAGCATCGAGCTGAACTGTGCAGCATACGTTTTTCAAACCCATAGTTTTCATTACTTGTTCTTTTTGCTGCTGCCACCTAGATGTTAATCAGTAATTATGATAGTAATTATGATAGCTGGACCACTGCAGACATGAAGAAGTCCAGTTTTGTCTTATAGTTCTTATAGTCTTGTTGTCTTGTCCTGTAACCTTCACCTGGTCAGCTGTGACAGTTGTGCAGGGTAATGAGTCAATATTAAAGTATAAAGAATGAAAATCGCTAAAGTAGGAAGCGATGTATGGATTTATGTATTCAGTGACTTGGAGAGGGTAAGAATACAGTATCTCAATGTCAGTATTTTTGTCTAGTTTTAAACTAGACAACTAGTAATAAACCAAAGCTAAAAATCTTAACATAGAATGAGGAAGACATGTGATAAATTTATTTTAAAATAATTTTATCATAAGGCACCTTGCTTATTTTAAGAAGTTTGCTTTAAAGCTTTGATAACAGTAAAGGAATGAAATCTCTGTGTTGATCTTTACCGGTGTGTTCAGACTTTATTCTTCTATTCTCTAGGTATGAGTCAGGCCTGGTCTGTGTTCTTTTCTGGTACCTCCAAACACTAACAAAGTGAAATATATTTATTATTCACAAGGTGTTGGAGCGGTTTGATAGTTCACTGATTGTTGTTCCTTGCAGTGATTAGCTAGCAATAAAATAAGCATTCACATTCAGAGCTGATTGCAGATAGCAACAACACACACCAGATGGTGTGTTTGAGAAGCGGGCTGTAGGTTATTAGATGGTACCAATGTGAGTCGTAAAGCCGTAGTGCATTGCAGAGTGCTGCCAGCATCTTAGGGAGGCTGGAGTTGAAGGTGCATGGTAGGTAGAGAGTATCTAGAAATGAGGCTGAACTTGGGAGAGCAGGGACCAGGTCACAACGAGCTCCATACAGTCTGCAGAAGGGTTTGAGATACTTCTGCAGCTGCTGGCTGGGAACCCCTTGTGGAGCTTCAAGCAGCAAAGAATGACGGGATTTTGTATTTAAAAAGATAATCCTCATTGCAGTGTGGGAAATAGAACAGAAGACCAGGAGCCTGGCAGATAACCATGTAGGAAGTTGTTGCAGTAGTCCCAAAGGAAAGGTGCTGAGGGTCTAAAGTGGCAACTGCGATCTCAAATTTGTACATTTCAAGCCTGAAAGGACAATTTTTAAAAGGTCAATGTATAAAGAAAAGAAAAAAAGGTCGATGCATTTGAAGGATTTAACAGTAGTGTCGATGATTTCCCTAGAAGTTCAGGGTTTGTTTGTTTTTTTAGAAGAGTAAATAAATTAATTTTATATCCCTCTTCTAATCCCTGGAAGGCATTTGGCAAAGGTTTCCTCGGACCCGTAAGCGGGGATCTTGTTTGTGAACTGCTGCCAGATCCCTGTGGGTCTGTTGTGAATACACAGCTCATTTAGAGCTTAGAGTAGAGGGGGTGTCAATTGCTTTGTCCTCGTGACCAGTAACCACAGAATCACATTGTTACCCCTTCCTCTCAAGAAGACTGTAGCAATTTTGGGCAGTGAGCCAGCACCCAGAAGTTGCTGCCTCATCTGTGTTTTGTGTTAGTCAGTCTGGTGATGAATGATGGTTCTCCTCCATCGCCCTCATCGTCATTCTCATAGCTGACATTTACAAAATAGAGGAGTGCTTACTATTTGCCAGGAAGTATATTAAATGTGTTATCTACATGGTCAAACTTAATCCTCCTGACACCCTATAAAGTAAATTACTATTACTATTTTCAGTTAGTTGTTACTTAATATAATTTGGTATGATTTCTCTTTTTAAATTTGCTCTTCATTGAAGCTCTGCCCCGTAAGGTCTATGTAATCAGTGTTTACTTACCCTCCATTTGCAGCTCATAGCAGGTATAAAACACAAGTGTAGAACATTTTTAAAACATGAAGCACAGGACAAGCACCTGGGTGGCAGAGTTGGTTAAGCATCGGGCTCTTAGTTTGGCTCAGGTGGTGATCTCAGGGTCAAGAGATCAAGTCCCTCATGGGGTTCCTCGCTTAGCATGGAGTCTGCTTAAGACTTTCTCTCCCTTTCCATTTGCCTCTCCTCACCTCAAATAAATAAATCTTAAAAAAAAAAATGAAGCACAGGAGAAACCATGGGGGAGGTGGTACATGGGCAGAATAGGGAAGCTATTTAAATTTCTACCTTTTCTCAAGGCTGAATATTCATGTATGCCATCACTATTTTACCTCAAGTATAGCAATTGCTGAAATACACTCAGTTTAAACAATTGAGATATAACTCACAAACCATAAAATTCACCCTCTTAGAAAGTATACAATTGAATGGGGTTTTTAAAGTGTATTCAGAAAATTGTGCAGCCATAGCCAATATCTAACCCCAAATATTTGCTTCACCCTGTACTCATTAGCAGTCATTCCCCATTTCTTCCTATTGAGACACACATTTTCAAACCTGTTGAATACCAAAACACATCCTAAGCTATGAAAAAAATTCTGAGACTATCTACAATCCCTTTCTCTTTTACACAAATAATAATAATAATAGCAGCCAACACCTATGTCATGCTTAGTATGTGTAAGGTACTATTCTAAGCATCTTACATGTATTAACTCATTTCAATTTCACTATGACCCTACAAGGCAGGTTCTATTATTGAACTCATTTTACAGATGAGGAAATTAAGGGACAGAGAAGTTAATTAACTCTCCTCAAGTCATATAATTCTAATAAGGAATGGAGCTAGGATATAAACCTGGGCAGACTGGCTTTGTAGTCTGTGCTCTTAATTATTACATATGTTTTAAGCTAATCATTTATATTTGAAAATGATATGAAGATCTGGAAAACATGCTAAATAAAAGAAACCAGTCACAAAAGACCACATACTGCATGATTCCACTTATATGAAATGTCCAGAGTAGGCATATCTATAAAGAGTATTTATAGAATGGTAATTTACAGAAAGTCAATTACTGGCTGCCTAGGACTAGAAGTGGGGTGGGGTAGGATGGGTGGGGAACTGTTGGGGAGAAATAGGAAGTGACTGCTAATGGGTATGGAATTTCTTTCTGAGATAGTGAAAATGTTCTAAAATTGATAGTGGTGAAAGTTGCACAACTCTGGGAATATACTAAAGTACAGGGAGTTGTATGCTTTAAGTGGATGAATTGTATAGTACATGAATTATAACTTAATCAACCTGTTTTTAAAAAATGTGAAAAGAAACAACCGGAATGATTTTCCTTAGAATACCTTTTTCTTCATCTGAAAAAAATTATATATAAAATTATATATATATATATTATATATATACAGCCCCCTACACACACACACACACACACACACACACACACACACACACGCTTCCCCACCCTTCTTCCCCCTCTTTTATTTGGAGGTACTCAGTCACTTGCAACCAGTTCTGATTCTAAGCATCTGCTTGCCTACTACACATTTCAGATGCTTCCAAGTACCTAAAAAATCAAAGCCCAACCCTCCCTAACTTGTAAGTGAGGCCTATAAGATACTATTCAGCTCTGTGGGAAAGAATAGCATGATCATTGGGAATGTGATACATATTTTGGTATTTATATAATTTAAAGCAGTTCAGTGTGTTCAGTCATTCATTCTGCAGGTATTTATGGTGGGCCTTCTATGTACCAGGCAGTTCTCTAGGTGCTTGGTCTACATCAGTGAATAAAATAGACAAAGAGATTCCTTGCCCTGTAGAGTATATAAGAGAGAAGGCCTAATCCTATAGGCTTTGTAGAGGAAATATTATTGGAGTTGGATCTTAAAAGATAATAAGAGTTTATCCAGATGATAAGAGTTATGTGTGTTTGATGGAAGAGTGAGGTGCCCACCTGGTCTGGTCGAAACATCTAGCATCTATACTGTGTCTTTTTAAAAAGTTTTTATTTTTTGGCTGTGCAACGAATAACTTTGAAATTTCAGTGGGTTATCCCAACAGCCATTTACTTTCATCCTCCTGGGTCTGAAGTCTGGCTGCAGTTTGGCTGATCTAGGCTGGGCCAGGTGGAACTCAACAAGCTTTCATTTGGGTTCAAGTCTCTTTCCCTTTGTCTTCATTCTGGGGCCCTGGCTGAAGGGACAGCAGCTTCCCAGGGCATGTGCTTCTCATGATGGGCTATTAGAGCACAAGGGGACAGGCCAAACCCTAAAATATGGTTTAAAGCTTCTGCTCATGTCCTTTCCACTGGCACTCCATTTGTCAAAGCAAGTCACATGGCCAAGGCCAACAAAAAATGTGACAGGGAACTATGTCCACAGTGGAAGGCACTGCACAATCACACAGCAAAGGGTATGGATCTGTAATTCTGTTATAAAGAAGGTGATGGATTTTGAATAACAGTTTGACCTACAAGAGTATATGTTATAAACACAAGAACTCGCTGAACAAGGCATGAATATAGAGGTGATTAGACATGGGGGTAAAAATGACTAAAAGCTGTGAGAGTATGTCAAAGATGTTGTTAGAGGATTGGAACAAATTGTCAGTTATGGTGCTCCACTGATCCACTGATTCTTGACTTGTTTTAATTAGTTCTGCGTTGCTGGTATCAATTTTATTTCACAGCACTATGGTGTAAAGACATTGAGTATTTCCTTATCTAAGTCATATTTTATCTATTGTAAGTTCCCTTCTGCTTGGCTGTTGGAAGATTTAATTTTAGGCATCATTGGATCCCTTCCTTCCTTGCACCCAGTAGTATCAGAGAGATTGCTGCATTTCTTGGTAGAAAACTAGAGGAGGAGCTGTGTCTTTAGACTGCAGTGGTTGCCTCCTAATATTATGGGAAAACCTACTGTTCACATATACAAAATTCAGAGAGTTTAAAATTTAGAGTTAGAAAATGATATTCTAATCTATGAACCAGAGAAGTTTAAATACGAAACATTTGCAAATACAAAATGCTATGAGATGCTTCTGTCTTTGATGGAAAAACCAGTGTCAGACTTATATTCTCACTGTAAAAGTGGGAAAAACACGAGGCAGCTGTTTTCAGACATTAAACAATAGGCAGCACAGGTCTGTGATCCTTGAGAGAAAGGAAACTCCAGGTGAACCCCATATTTGCCCTGGCTCTTTGCCTGGGGACATCTTCCTAACTACAGCCCAGGGAAGTGAAGCCCCAGTGAGAGCAATGGTCTCACTGAACAGAAGAGGAAGAGATCAGAGTCTGGGGCTACCAAGAAGGCTGATTTGTAGGACAGGGTACAGGAGGAAGGGGAGCAGCATATGAGTATAGGGGACAGGAATCTACTCAGGGATTTCCCTCAGTTGCTTGGCCAGGGGCCAGGCTGGGCATGCACAGGGCAAGACTCTGTGAGACCTGACAATTTCAATTATATCTTCATAAAGGTGAAAGAAAAAAAGAAATGCACTTTAAGTATAAAGGGATAGATATGTTGAAAGTAAAAAAAAAAAAAAAATAGAAAAAGATAAACCATGTAAATAGTAAAGAAAAAGCTGGCATGGCTCTATTGATGTCAGAGAAAGTGGACTTGAAGGTAAAGAGTATCAATAAGATAAAGAGGGACATATTGTTATGATAAAACAGTTCATCAAAATGATTGAAACATTCTAAATGTGCTAATAACAGAGCTTCAAAATACATGAAGCAAACCCTACAGAATTAAAGAGAAAAACAAAATCCATTAGGAGGGGTTTAATATCCCTTTCTCAGTATTGACAGAGCAAGTAGATAAAGATCAACAAGGATATTTATGGTCTGAATGCCACCATCAATCACCCTAACCTAACTGACATAAGTTCTATAAGAACACTATTAACAACTACCGAAGTACACATAGAGCACTCATGAAGATAGATCATATGCTGGGCCATAAAACATCTCACTGAGTTTAAAATAATATGAAATACATTTCCTGACCACAGCAGAATTAAACTGAAAATTAATAACAGAAAGATTGTTGGATATATGAAGTCTTTGGAAAGTGAACCGTGCACTTCAAAATAATAACCCACGGTTAAAAGAAGGAATCACATGGGAAATTAGGAAGTCTTTTTGGTTGAATGAAAGTATCATATCAGAATCTGTGAGATGCAGCTAAAGCAGTGTTTAGAGGGAAATTCATAGCTTTAGATGCTTACATTAAAAAAGAAGGATTTAAAATCTGTAAGTTTTCACAGAAATGAGAAAAAGATGAACCCAAGGTTAAAGCAGGGGAATAACAAAGATAATAGAAGGAGAAATCAGTGAAATAGAAAACAAGCAATAGAGACATTTAACAGTGCCAAAAGTTGACTCTTTGAAAAGATCCACAATATTGATAGCCTCCCAGCAAGACTAAGAAAAAAGGAGAGAAAGCAAAAATTTCTGATATCACTACAGATCATACAGATATTAAAAGCTTAATAAAGGAATATTTTGAACAACTGTATGCCAGCAAATTTGATAACTTGGATGAAATAGACACATTTCTTGAAAAAACACAACTTACTAAAACAGACAAGAAGAAATGGAAAATTTAAATAGCCCTATATCTGCTAAGAGTATGGAATATTTAATTAAAAACCCTTCCTTGAAGTTTTATAGGCCTAGGTTATTTTACTGATGAATTCTATAAAATATTTGAAGTTGAAACAATACCAGTCTTACATAGACTTTTTCAGAAAATGGAGAAAGGAACACTTCCCCTTTCTTCATGTGGCTAGCCTATCCCATATACACAAATCTAACAAGGACATTTAAAGAAAAGAAGACTACAGATTAATCCCTTGGGATGGTAGGGTGTAAAATCTTCAACAAAATAGTAGCAAATTGAAATTTGCACCATATAAAAATAATGCAGCACCTGACCGGCTCAGTTGGAGGAGTGTGTGGCTCTTGATCTTGGGGTCGCAGGTTGGGTGTAGAGATTACTAAAAAAAGATAAACTTAAAAATGATACATCATAAGCAAATAGGGTTTATTCCAGGAATGCAAGGGTGATTTGACATTTGAAAAATCAATGTAATTTCCCACATTAACGGAATAAAGTAGAAAAGACGTGATTATCACAATCGCTACAGAAAAAGCATTTGATAAACCTCATTTATTCATGACTTAAGAAAAAAAAAAAAGACAAAACAAAATGGTACACACAACTAAAATCAAGTCCCAAACTATGCCCTTCATTTCTTTTGGCAGGAATCACAATGATCAGACATGTCAGCTGCCCAGCTGCCCAGCAAAAGACTCTGCTTGATCTTTAGGACATAGGTAATTAATGGCCCTGTGATAGTATGCCTTTTCTATTTCTTAGGGAATTAGCATTCCAGCTTGTATCTACTACCAGACACTGCAGTTAGTTTCTGTAGCAATTTTGTAACTTTCTTATTAAAATGTCATCTCTGTTTTCTTTCGAGGCAGTCTGTAATATAAATCTCCCACCTGTTTTGTTCTCCTTTTATCTTATCCCAGCTCCTATTTGTAACCGTTCAGTCCCAGATTCAAGGTTTCCATTTAGATACATTATTTTCTTACTTATCTTACATATCCTACTTTTGCCCCCTCCTCTCCTATCAGAGATCTTTTCACACAAGAGGAAGCTTTAAAATTTTAGGTTTGGACATACTGATTTAGGACATTAAATCCTTCTCATCGACATCGTCTAAGGAATCAGCCTTTCGTTGGGTTTGCTCTGTCTTGGCGTTATTCTCAGGTTCGTCTTAAATAGACAATACCAGAAGATTCCATATATACATTTTCCTTTCAAACTTAGCGGCTTTAAGCTTCTATAAATGACAAGTATTAGTTTTTGTCCCTGTTTTCCATGGTGCTTGGCTGGTGGTGCTCTTGGAAATGAGCTAAGTCACCCACCCTGAGAATGGTCTCAGCTGCTTTTAACTCCGGCTGGACTCTTTCTTCCTCAGAATCTTCTGTTTTTAGAATTCTTTTCCTAATCCTTCCTTCTAAAATACCAAGAATATTTTACAAAGTAGGCTGAGAAACTCCTCATGTCTTTTTAAATCTTTATCTTTAGGGGAAAAAACTAGCTTGTACTTGAAACAGATAGGGAAAAGAAACAAGATGCCCACCTTTTGTAACATTTATCCTCGCAGTTTGGAACACTGAGTTAATCCATTTTCTTGGCATTCCCTGGAAACTGTCCTCAAAACTGCATGTTCCCGCATGTTCGTGGTGTTCCTTATCTGCGGCCTCACCCAAAAGTTTCATTTTACAGTTTCATCTCCATGTGCAGTTCTGCAACTGCTATCAGATGTGTTATCTGGGCATTTATTACGCACACAGCACTGTGGAGCTGTGACTTGTATTGCTCAGCTGCTTAGCTCAGACATGTCCAATGTATTTATTTATGAGTCAGTAAATTCTTAAATTTCCACCCATAATTGAGATTCATGTGCGCTTTAAGAAAAGAGCAGCTGAGAGGGTACTTCAGGAGCGCTTCGGTGGACCCATCTGAAAATATTCCTTGAATGGAAATATCTTCAAACTTGGTACGTCCTGAAATGTTAACCTTGGGACCTTCCTCCACCAGTGTAGATTTGTTAAAAAGATAAAACTGATGTAAAGATGGATAAGCACATTTTTTAAAAAAGTAGCCACGACTTTGTTTTCGATGCGAAGTGTTTGGTTTAAATCCCGTGGTGGACTGAAGGACCCTTCAGTGAGTGGCGGCAAGTCTGATCTATATCCTGTCCATCTGCCAAGGCTGCTGCCTTCCAACCGGGGACCGATTTGAAACAATCAAAATAGAATATAAATTGTAAGACAGTTTATCATAGCAGATGCCTTTTCTGCCCTCCTTACTCTGATAACCCTAAGTCAGAGCAGGCTTTTCATTTTTTTCCCCTAAGAGTCCAACATTCCACGTAGCCTATTTAACCGAAGTACACATGCGTCTGTGCGGTTGTCATCAGAAGAGCAGTAGGCAGAAGATTCTGTTGCAGGAGGTTGACCCAGGAGGTATGCTCAGCCCCATGGGAGACGCCATGATCAAGATGGATTCTTCCTTTCCTCTTCATCCGTTGCTGGTTCTCTGAGTAATCACCTGGCAGTGACTATTGACCTTATGTCCAAAATGAACTCCAGCGACATAAACCAGAAGAGGAAATGCTATTTTCCTAGCTTGTCTCATTTCCTTCCTGAAATGAGATTTAAACTTCATTTTCTGAAGCAGATTTAAACTTCATTTTCTGACACCTCTGATCCCCTCACACACGGCAAAGAGACTATTCTTTTTATCCCTGTATGGTGAAGGATAAGGGAACTGCACGCTTGCTTTTTGAAGTTAAATATTATTTCTCATTGCCAGGACTTGAGGTTTTTAAAATGGATGCCCATTCCCCAAAGGTAATGTTTTCAGGAAAGTCAGTTGCAAGACCTAAAGAAGTTTCCACATGTTCATGAAAGCATATTCCTTTGAAGAGACCTATGCTGGAGAGTCCCAACAATAAAGACCCACCATCCCCTGCTCCTGTCAGGTAGGCAGAGAGGTGCCGGTGCGTGCCGGAGCTCCCCGTCTGCAGGAGCAAACAGGAAAGGAGAAACAGCAGGCCTTTGTTAAGGAAACCTCTTCAGAATTTTTTTTTTTTTTTAAGATTTTTATTTATTTATTTGACAGAGAGATCACAAGTAGGCCGACAGGCAGGCAGAGAGAGAGAGAGAGGGAAGCAGGCTCCCTGCTGAGCAGCGAGCCCAATGTGGGGCTCGATCCCAGGACCCTGAGATCACGACCTGAGCCGAAGGCAGAGGCTTTAACCCACTGAGCCACCCAGGTGCCCCCCTTTTCAGAAATTTTGTTCTGGAATCCAGAACAAAATCCAGAACTTTCTGGAATCCCAGAATGTAGACTTCTACTATGAATTAGGAAGAATATTGAAAGTGTCACCAGCGCTTTTTCAAAGAATAAATTTCCAAAGCTCTTGTACATGGCATCCTACTTTCCTAGTAGTAAAATAGATGGCTCAGAGTTTCGAAATGAGAATTTAGAGTTTGGGTCCTGGGCACCAAATCCATCAAAAGTGGGGCGATTCTTTTAGTGGAGTAATGCAGGCATCAGTATCTTCATCAATATTTTTTGAAGCCTTCAAAATTTACATCTCCAGCTCTTATCTCTCACCTGAATTTACAATGGTAGGTTTAGGAAACTCATAGGTTTTTGTATTCTTTGTCCCCATTTTTTCATGCACAGTCCTCAGAAATCCTGAAAATCCCTTTGGGCACATATCCATCAGGGGCTTGGCAGAGTATGGAAGGCACACTCACGCTGAGTCATTTGGGGAGGTCCTATTTAGAATGGAATGGACAGGTTTGGGGTCTACGCCCCAGGCTAGCAGGAGAGGCGTCCCAGGCCTGAAGGGGAGCAGGGAACTGGGAGCCAACTGATAGCCCAGCAGGGAAAGAGCCAGGGGAATAAACGCCCCAGCCTTGCCACCCTTCTCCCATCAGCCCTTCTGCTGTACCACCTGTTGGTGAAGCCAGAGGCAAGAGGGCGCCTTGATGCAGTTCTTGTGGATGGGCCGTGAGGGGCACAGTTGAAGGCTGCAAGGCGGAGGAAGGTGGAGGACAGGCCCAGGAGGGAAATGCAAGACATCGAGCACAAGCTTTATTATTCAGTGTCCTCTGTCTGTACCAGGCTCAGCTCTTTTCTCTAAAGACTGCTTTGGAAATGATTTTTTTTTTTTTTTAATATTTTATTTATTTGACAGAAACATAGCGAGAGAGGGAACACTAGCAGAGGGAGCGGTAGCAGGAGAAGCAGGCTTCCCGCCGAGCAGGGAGCCCGATGCGGGGCTCGATCCCAGGACCCCGGGATCATGACCCGAGCCGAAGGCAGACGCTTAACGACTGAGCCACCCAGGCGCCCCTGGAAATGACTTTTTAAGCTGTGTAATATCAGTATCTATCAGGGTAAAAGTTTATGTTTGGTATGCTTGGGAGACTTTTTAGTAAGTATGTCCAGACTTGTAGATATGTTGCTTATTAAACATGACCGAAGTTCCCCAGGCCTTCCTTCCCGTCCTCTTGTTTGTATGATGTTTATTTTATAGAAAGTCTTTTTAAAAAATTTTTATTTTATTTATTTATTTGACAGAGATCACAGTAGGCAGAGAGGCAGGCGGGGGGAAGGGGCTGGGAAGCAGGCCCCCTGCTGAGCAGAGAGCCCGATTTGGGGCTCGATCCCAGAACCCTGAGATCATCACCTAAGCCGAAGGCAGAGGCTTTAACCCACTGAGCCACCCAGGCGCCCCGACATACATTTAAAAAACCCCTTGTTTACTGTAGTAAATATACGTAACATAAAAGATACCATTTTACCCACGGGAAGCGTGCAGTTCTGCCGCATGTCCCACATTCGCATTGCTGGGCGGCCACCAACTGGCTCTAGAAGTTCTTCATCTCCCCGGACTGAAACTGTAGACCTGTTTCCCCCTCACTCCAGTCTCTGGGAACCACCATTCTACTTTCTGTTTCTTCGAGTTTGACTGTTCTTGATACACCATGTCGGTGAAATCACACAGTGTGTCATTTTGTGACCTAGCATAATGTCTTCAGGGTTCATCAGTGTTCTAGCACGCGTCACAATGAAGTCCTTTTTAAGGACGAATGACATTCTGTTGTATGTACACACCACATTTTCCCTCCACATTTTTATTTAAATTCCAGCTTAACATACAGAGCAATATTCGTTTCAGGTGTAGACTTGAGTGATTTGTCACTTGCATACAACACCCCGTGCTCACCACAAGTGCCCTCCTTAATCATCACCTGTTTCAGTCATCACCCCCTCCAACCTCCGGTAACTATCAGTTTGTTCTCTACAGTGAAGAGTCTGTTTCTTGGTTTGCCTTTTTTTCCCCCATTATGTTCATTTGTTTTGTTTCTTAAATTCCACATGAGTGAAATCATACAGTATTTGTCTTTCTCTGGCTGACTTATTTCACTCAGCATAACACTCTCTAGCTCTATCCATGTTCTGGCAAATAGCAAGACTTCAATTTTTTTTTTTAAAGATTTTGTTTATTTGAGAGAGAGAGAACAGGTTTTGGGAAAATCACGGGGACTAAGGTAAGCTTCTTAGGGGCAGGAACTGTATCTCGAATGTTCTTTGGTACATTATAGGAGTAAAACTGGATTAAGAGGTCGCTGCCACAGATATCAGTTGAGAGAAAGTGTTAAAATATCCTTGAATCACTAAAAAATGTCACTGTAGATTTAAGAATCTCTCTGTCTCTCTCTTTTTCTCTCGCTATCTAACCGAAAGATAAGCCCACTTAATCTCCTTCTGAGATGAATGGTCAATTTATCTTCAGGGTTTTATTTTTCCCTAGGTGGGGTAGATACTTTGGAATAGGAGTTGAACTGTTTGGGACAATAGAAGAGAGTTGAATGCTCCTGTCAGCCACCAACAGGATTAGAGAATAAATATTTAAAGAAGAGTGGGTTCAGCCTGCATCAGAATTTGATTGAGTCCATTAAGCTTGAAAAATATTTGTCAAATATGTGAATGAATTATAGAAAAACAGGAATGACTCTTAAAAACAACAAGAACAAAATGTAAACAGATAATGACCCTCATTAAGATACATATGCTGAAGTGCTGCAGGGGAAAGTCTGTGGTTTATTTTGAAAAGCATCAAAAATAAAATATTTGCAGTGTGTCAAAGGACAAATAGATTGACAAATGGATCAAGGGAGAGGACGTGGTAAAGAACTGCAGTAAGATGTGAATGAATGGTAGACTCTAGGTGTTGTGTGTGAAATTCTTTCAACTTAGCTGTTGGAAAATTTTTATGAGAAAATGTTGGAGAACCAAAGAGGAAAATGGAAGTCTAGAAAATTTTGAAGGAAGAACCCAGTGAGGTTTAAGAGAAGTGTAGCCTGTAGTAAAAACAAAACAAAACAAACACATGGGCACTGGAGTCCAACAGACCTGAATTCTGGTTCCGGCTAAGCTGTGTATTTGTGGGAGATTTTAGCTATATCGCCCAGGCCTGGTGCCGGGATTTGAACCTGGGGATCCTGGCTCTAGAGCCTTTCTGTCTACCTTGCAGTGGCGCCGTGAGTCAAGCTTCTAGCCCAGTGTCTGGCACATGGTAGATCCTCAAATGGTAGCTGTTGCTATTAAATGTAGAGGGTGAAGAGGCCCGCAGGGGTATTCGATCTGGAAGATTTCTAGGACACCGTTAGACAATCTGGAAGGTCAAATCGTGTGTGGAGAAGAGATTTTCCACACTCTGAAGTGTGGAAGTGAATTTCCTTTCAGAGACGTGGGAGCAGAGATTTTGATAGGAACAGTCTCGTGTGTTTTTCGAAAGTTTGATAAATGATTTGCTCGCCCCCAAACTGAAAAGCATGTTATGTGCAGAGCACTGCTCTAGGCCCGTGAGCAAAACAAGACACAAATCTCTTCCCTCGTCGGGTTCTGTGTTCTAAAAGGGTTTGAAGAGTTAAGGACGCTTGTATCTCAGATGCATAAGGGCAGCGCGGGCAGTCCCCAGCGAGCGGGGAAGACGGGGTTTCCACGGCCGACTCCCCGGAGGCCCCTGACATCCTGCTGTCGGGGCAGCTCTTTGCTCTGCTTTCTCGAGAGCCCAGCTGCGCAGTTCCTCCGCCGTTCTTTTTCCTTCCATCTGGGGTTGGTGGAACAGCTTATATAAGCTATTTGTGATTAAGTCTCAAACTATCTGTCCAGGCCTCTAAAGTGGCCCAGACAGGAACACTAACAGTTGCTTCCCACAGAGAGTCCGGGGCAGAGAAGACAGAGGAAATTCGTGAGGTGCCCCGTAAAACAGGGGGCACGGACACCTCCGCTCTGGTCTCTCTCCCCCCCACGAATCCTGCACTCCGGGCGCCCGCGCAGGGTGTGTGTCCCTCAGCGATTATGCGCTCCTTCCAACAGGGCAGGAGGTCAGTCAGCAAAAGTATTGGCCGAGCCCGACCCTCCTCTGCTTCTGAGTCATTCTCTGGTGCAGCTTAAAGGCTCCCAGGGAGAAGCCTTAACTCTTGCACCTCGCAGAGTTCACCCCTCAGTGTCGCAGGGTCTTCTCTCACACCCCCCAGAGCTTATGCTAATTCTTCCCCTGACATTTCAGATAATGAGCGACATGGAATTTGAGAAAATGTACTAGAAGGAGGAAAATAACATCTACCACGGCCCAGCCTGGAGTTGTGTTAATAGTATATAGATGGCTAAGAGGTTTGCAAACTATGACGCTTGTTAAAAAAAAATATTTATGACACCACCCCAACACGGAAATCTGACATCTGGCAACGTCGGCATTTTGGAGAACAGCCAGAAAATAAGAAAGGGGCCTCAGAGCACGTGAAAACCAACCGTTGAAAAACTCTGGCTAGCTAACACATGGAGCTTGCCGCCACAGAAGAGTGTCAGCATTTCCTTTGGAGCTTGTTGACTTTTTATGTATCTGGGAACTTGTAATAATTTGGGCGGTGTCCGTGTGGTCTTCTCGCCCCAGCAGAGTAGAAACTGCAATCTTAGAAAGAGGGTAGAAAAGCTGACAGAGGAGATAAGTGTTGCAGAAAGACCCAAAAGTTTCACAGCACTGCTCTTATGCATCATTGCACGGCATAGGAATGTATGGTCTTAATAATGAACTTGCATCCATCAGTCAAAGAGTAAGTTCTGTGTCTTCCTGTTGCAGAAAGCAGAGAGGTATATAAAGTGTCTGTTTTTTAAATGTGGTCAAAGCTAACCCAGGTTTTGACATATTGAAATGGTCAATTCTGTGGTGTTTCTGTACCTGAAATAGCACATTCTCTGGTCATGGTTTATTGGTGAGACAGATTTGAGTTTGCATCTGACTGTGGAAATGTTTAGTAATAACGGTAACATCAAACACCTCCTGAATCAGCGCCGTCCTTGGGGCTTTCGCATTAGTAGCATCCTGTCTCTTTGGAGACAGACCTGGGTTTCCATTTCCATTCCATCTGTGACTTTCTGTGTGACCTTGGACAGATTACATCACCTCTCTGAGCCTGTGTTCGCATCTATATTTGCAAAATGAAACCAATAATACATGGTAGGATTGTTGTGAGGACTCAAGGAAGGGAGTACATAGTACAGTGCATGGCACATAGTAAATGCTCAGTAAATACTAGGCATTGTTATAATTATTTTGATCATTATCATCATCCTCTTGATGATGGTTATGAATGTATAAGTAATTATCCCCGTTTTTCTGAATAGGAAGCTAACCCAGGGAGTTTAAGGAGTATGTCCAAGGCGAAATAACTAATGAACAGTGGAGCTGACATTGAACCTTGGAGTCTCTGACTCCAGACCACTGGTTACTTTGCATTCACATTAAGCTGCCGCCTTAGCATGTGATTATCCTTAGACTTTTATACTTAAAGTACATGGTAGGGAAGGACAGAGGATGTGGGCAATGTTACTGGCCACGTCTCTTTTCCACTGTAGACCCAAGTCATCTCATTTTAGGAAAAATTTCCAGTAACACAAAGATAAGCTCCTTTCACTCAATAGTACAAATTAAATATGCAATGTGGATTATGTTGCAAAATTCATTCAAATCTTAAAGGTATCCCACATTGATATGCTCAATTATTTATTATATGCCTAACATGTTTGTGCACTTCCCTGTTTTCTTAGTAATGAACTCAGTGGAACTATAACCATGGTCTTTTTGTAATTAGGCTGTTAGCGCTTTTTGATATCGTTATAGTTCTATGTGAGATGACAGTTAGAATCCTCATCGCTGACAACACCAGATAGATGCTTGAGGTAAATAAAGGAGCATAGACTTGAGCATCAGCCGAGTCTTACGAGGAAGACCTAGGGAGAGAGGTTGCTAACTATGGCTGATTATTTATAGGTGAGCACATGCCCGAGAGTTCTTTCCTTTCTGTTGCTCAAACACATGCTTAGGCTCCCCACGCACACGTGTCAAGATAACAGACCCCATAACTGTGTGAGGATACAGTGCAAGCTCGGGCCCTCCATGTCTAACACATTCTTGCTCTGGTATCGTGTATGTACTAGATCTTGTCCGGAGGAGTAATTTTTATATCACCTTTCTTGTTCTTTTCATGAATTTTTACTTTTTAGTATTTTTTAAATCTCTGCCTTTGAGGTGTGATCCCACATTCCCCCCCTCCGCTTTTTTTTTTTTTTGTGGTGCATAGGAGCCAGGATCCCCTGGGCCTGAATCCTGTTTCTGCTGCTATGAACTCTGTGATCTTGGACAAATTAAGTTTTCTAACTTGTTGAGCATAAGTATACTAATCTTTAAGATAGTTCTGGAGACATGAATGAAACGCCATATTTAAAATCCCTACTTTTGGGGCGCCTGGGTGGCTCAGTGGGTTAAAGCCTCTGCCTTCGGCTCAGGTCATGATCTCAGGGTCCTGGGATTGAGCCCCACATCGGGCTCACTGCTCAGCGGGGAGCCTGCTTCCCCTGCCACTGCCTGCCTCTCTGCCTACTTGTGATCTCTCTCTCTCTCTCTGTCAAATAAATAAATAAATAGATAAATAGATAAATAAATAAATAAATCTTTTAAAAAAATCCCTACTTTTTAAATACGACATTTTAAAAGTACCATATTTCTTGAAAAATATTAATTTCCTTGTTGGAAATTAATATGAGGTCTGGACACCCTGGAGAGCGTGTCCAGGTGTCCAGACCCTGGACTCTCTTTAGGCGTATTGAGAGGTCTACATTTCCCAACTTTGTACCTTTTCTGTCACTCATAGGTAAAAGTTGCTTTTTTTTTTTTTAATTCCAGAATTGCCTTGAGAATCAAATGAAATATGTGTGAGGAAATTATTACTTTTGCGAGATAGTACCTTCATTTCTTTAAAGTATGAAGTACAAACTTCTTATTTGCTTAGCTTTGACTTGATTCTAAGCGTCTCTCTTAAGCTTTATCATTTTCATGATACTGACCTATATTCCAACGTCTTAAATAGTTACGATTTCCAACTTCTTTTTACCTGTCTTTCCAGGTTGTACAACATGGAGGCTGGCTTGGTGGTTCGAGCCATCTTTGACTTCTGCCCTAGTGTATCCGAAGAACTGCCACTCTTCGTGGGGGATGTCATTGAGGTGTTGGCAGTGGTGGATGAATTTTGGCTTCTAGGAAAGAAAGAGGATGTTACAGGTAAGAGGCTCCTACCTAATTCCTTGGGTCCAAAATAGACCACAAGCCCTCCCTTCTTTCTATATTAAAAATAAAGATTAAATGGGAAGCCCGAGTCCCTAAACTTCAGGATCCTTTGGGGTTTTTGTTATGTTTTCACCGTGGTTTCTACCAGTGAGGAGAGAACGTTTGTTATCGTTCCATCTCTCCTTATGGGTTCCTTCCAAAGGTTGAGATGGTTTGATACCAGCTGTCCCCAGCCTAGTTGTCTGTTCACGTGTTTACCTTCCCTTCCTGGGCCTTTATCCTTTGTGCTCAGGGCCATTGCTCCCTTCTGAAAACATGCGTTACTTCTTTATTCAGTGACTTCTTTATTCTACCCTTTCTTCCACTCTTTTCAAGGGAGTGTGATGCATTCTGTTCACTCCTTCCCAGACCCAGGGTTGGTCCAAATTTATTAAAACTGCACCTGCCCTCAGCGCAGCCACATCCCACTTCTTATGCACCTGGTTGCCTTTCTTTTAGTCTTTAAAGTCTATGTTAGCACCTGTTTCTTTCATTCATTCCACCAGGGAATGGTGGAAGTTTTTATAGGTACTGTGCACCTGTGTTAAATCCAGTCCTTAACTTACATAATTTGTTATATAGTCCTTCGAAAAGACTGTTGTTATTTACCCCACGTTTGGGAGATAATAGATTATTTCCCAGTAGAAACGATAGCTCAGCTGAGATAAAAATGATGAGTAAGAGTTGGCAAGGCAAAGAGGATAGACAGAAAAGGGCCTGGGCTGACAAAGAACTTGGAGGGTCTGAGAAGGGTTGAATCCGCCATGCAGTGTGGAAGGTTGAGGGGGGCAGAATGTGCTGGGCAGAGCAGCAGGAGCTAGATCGTGGAGGACAGAGGATGCCATGGTAAGGAGTTATGGGATGGGGTGTAGCACAGGTGCCTTACACACAGTCAGATCTGCAGTTTAGAAAGCTCGCTGCTACAGGTTGGAGAATGTCAGGAAAGGACAGAACCAGGGGCAGGGAGGCCTACTGGGAGGTTGTTTCGATAACCCAGTTGAGACGTGCTGCTGGCTTGGACCAAGGTGGTGGGTCTGAAGGTAAGTGGATGATACAAAAGATATCTAGAAGGTGGGATCCATTAAACTTTCGGATGCATTCCAACCAACAAGCCCTGTCTGTCTACTACCACCCGTTTTTGGACTCAAACGCAAGCTTTTTCATAACATTTTTCATGTTCTTCCTTAAAGACTTTCTGCCTTCTCTAACTTCCACAGTAATTTGTACACCTCCATTATGTTGCTAGATTTCAGAATGGAATTATTGCTTATGTCTGAATTCAATTTTAGGATCTTTGAGAGCCAAGACGGTCTTACCCATTTTTCACTCTACAGTGCGCGCTGTCGAGTGGCACTCGATCAGTGCTAATTAGACCGAATTGCATTCTCTGTGCTTTGCATGCATTGAATTTTGTGCACTGTACTTGTTCTGTAGGAGATTCTCCAATTATGAATTCTCAATTTTCAATTCAGTGTCTGTAAATGGGCTCAGAAAAAAAGTTATTTTGTCCTGATAGACAGAAAATGAAATTTCAATATTAGAAATGTTTGCCTTTATTTTCAGGCCAGTTCCCCAGCAGTTTTGTGGAAATTGTGACCATTCCCAGTCTAAAAGAAGGAGAGAGGCTGTTTGTCTGTATCTGTGAATTTACATCCCAAGAATTGAATAGTCTTCCCCTCCATCGAGGTAAGTTGGCCATTCAAGAGTAGATCGTTTACTTTTTTTAAAAGATTATTTATTTATTTGACAGAGAGAGAGAGAGAACAAGCAGGGGGAGCAGCAGATAGAGGGAGAAGCAGACTCCCACTGAGCAGAGAGCCTGACGTGGGCTCCATCCCAGGACCCTGGGATCATGACCTGAGCTAAAGGCAGGTGCTTAACTGATCAAGCCACCCAGGCGCCCCAAGAGTAGATTGTTAAAATAAGATTAGTTGCAGTGCCTGGGTGACTTAGTCAGTTAAGCATCTGACTCTTGATTTCAAAACTCATATCTCAGGGTTGTGAGATGGAGCCCCGTGTTGGGCTCTGTGCTCAGTGGGGAGTCTGCTTGGGTTTCTCTCTCTTCTTCTGCTCCTCTCCACTTGTGCGCGCGCGTGCTCTCTCTCTCAAAAAAAAGAAAATTAAAAATAAAAAAATAGAATTAGTGGAGTTGTCCCATTTTGACAATTAGGTTTTTTTTTTTTGAATTTTTATGAGTGGCTGACCTCTGCAGAGTCATAGCAAGATTGTGCTGGTAATAATAATGTCATATTTGCATAGCATTTTCTCATTTCCATAGTATTTTCTCACAAATACATTCTCATCTGATCCTCACCACAAGTTTGGGAGGTAGCAAAGTAGGTATTATTGACTGAATTTAATAAATAATGAAAATAAGATTCAAAGAAAGTTACCTGCAGATGAGAACTTTTGGCCTCCAAAAGTGAGATCCTGTCACCTGATTATAAGTCCAGCATTCTCTTTCCGCTGCCCCATATTGTAGCTACACTTCAGACGACCTCTTTGTCCCCTTAAAAACTGATATAACTTTGCTAGCAACATTACTATAAATGTATAAGAGCTGAGGATGAATTGTGGTATGGATCTGAAGAGACAAATACAAAACAGCCCCATTTGACTCCCTACCATTAGGTAATGTTACCTTAAAGTTCTCATCAGAACCAGTTTAAGAGGAGGTGGTTTAAAGTGAATAGTCATAGCCATGTGTCAGTGACATTCCAAATATTTCTCACTTCACTCCGATAGACATAGAAACTTCTAAAGACAGACTATAAACCCTTTCACCAAATATACTTAAGTTCGCACATTTCTGCATAAGCACAGGAACCAGTAGCGTTCTGCAGACTGACGTTTACGATCAGTACGATATCGTGATGACTCGGGCCAGCCAGCAAAATGGTAGAATTTGTTGGTCATGTTATCGTCACTTGTTCTTTTGAGTGTGGCCCTGAAGGGATAGGCTTAATTTCTTAAACCACATGCGCATATAAGAGAGACAGAGCAGAGGTGGGGAAAGACAGGAGCCTAGCCAACTTCCCTAACCCTTAGTCACGAGAAGGAATATTGGATTTCGATCTTCATCCTTAAAATCTGTTTTGAGAGTTTCTTACACTTCACTTTACACTTGACCCTCTACCTCTTTTCTGAACACTTCCTTATTAATCAGTGTTGGGAAGGCAGAGAGAAATAGATGAAGAGGTTAGAGCAGGGAACTCTGATCTGTCCCTGCTCACAGCCCTGGGTCTGTAGTTCACGTCAGACCAGAGGGAACCGAGAAAGGGCCACAGAGCACAGTGGCTTCCGTCAGAGCTGTGCAGAGGTTGTGGGTGGCATGGATGTGTCCTTTCCTGCACCTGGTTCCTGGAGCAAATAGTGGGCGTAAGAAAATACTCTGTAGGAATATGCATGATGTCTTCGATTTGGGGAATCTGAGGATGTAGCTTCTAGAATGAGCATTTTTTGCTTCATTATTGTATCTTGTGTCATCAGGTCTTAGATACTAAAAAGAGAGATTTTCTGCTAAATGCCTTCCCTGGGAAGACTGGTCTCATGGGTTCTTCTGAACTTGCTTTGAAGTTAAAATCCACGTCAGTAATCCCAGGGCCACCCACTAGGTTTCTCAGGAAGGCCCTAGCGTGGACCTTTCACCCGTAAGCCTCCTGAGCCAAGACTGACTCGGGCTCAGGCTGGGTCCTGGACTCTGTAGATGCTATCGTGACTAGCTTTTAAGCAAAGGAAGAGGATCCAGCAAGGGCGATCCATAGGAAGCGACTAGAAAGAGGTGTGCTCACTGCCGGTGGTTTGATCTTGTTCTCTTCTCTGATGCTCTCCTGCCAGTAAGTGCGCTCTTTAGCTCTCTTCCCTTCGGTGCCTTTCACAGCTCTCTTAGCTCTGTGTCTTCTGGTTTGAACACATAAGCCTTCGAGAATGGGGAAGTTAGATGTACCTTTGCAATTTGTCTTTTTCTGGGAAGTTTAGCATGAGACACAGAAATGATATTAACTTCTCTAGTTTTCTAAATGTGACGGTCCACATGCAGATAATAATAGTTGGAAACACACTCAGTAAAAATGAAAGTATTGCTTTATACCACATATAGTTTATAAGACTTGTGTCGACACTTCCTGATTTTCAAGTCTAGTGCTTGGAGTGGCCCTTCTGCTTCTTAGTCTGCAAGTTGTTTTTTTCCATTAGATCGGTGTCCCAGCTCATGAGTATGCTCCTTTATCCCAGTCTTCTAGTACTAGTATTAATCCTGTTGTTTCTTTATCTCTCCTTAGTACCTTCGGTGTAGCAGTGAAGCCTCTCCTGTTCCGTAAATAAATATTTATATATTTATATTTCTTTATAAATAAATATATATTCTATATTTAAATTTATTAAATTATGTATTAAATTTATATATTCTATATTTAAATATTCTATATAGTCCTGTTCTATAAATAAATATGTCTCCTATAAATAAACCTTTTGATGATTTAATATGTCAGGAGGGGATTTGAAAACCTCGAGAGCATGTGGGGTGATGTTTGAGACCTGTTTGGTTTTACCATGCTGCCTTTAGTTGTGACCTACTTACCTTTCAGAAATATCAGCGGGGTTAAGTTATTTTTTTTAAGATTTTATTTATTTGAGAGAAAGAGAGAGAGAGAGACTATGAGCAAGAGAGGGGGACAGAGGGAGAAACAGACTCCCTGCTGAGCAGGGAGCCTGACATGGGGTTTGATCCCAGGGCCCTGGGACCATGACCTGAGCCAAAGGCAGATGCTTAACTGACCAAGCCACCCGGGCATCCTAAAAAAAAATGATATCTTTTAATTGCAAAATTATATTATTAAAGAAATATATGCATTTGGATATATTTAGAGCAGGCAGTATAGCTTAGGGGGTAAGACTTCTGACAGCCCTAGATTTAAATCCAACCCACAACTTAGTCGCTCTGACATTAGGCTAGTTCCTTGCATTCTCTCGGCCTCATCATAGGGTAATGATAGGGTAATGATACCTAACTCAGGTGGTTGTGAGGACTGAATGAGCCCGTACATGTTCGGCATCTGGCACAAGGTGAACATGCAGTAAAGATGAGCTATCTTTATTATTCTTAACCTAGGATTCCTGGACTTCACAGATGTGCTTTGGGGGGCCCGGGTTCCTGATTGTTATGGGAAGGTTTGTGTGTGGGAACAATCTTCCAGGGATACTCTATCTGGAATTGGACTCACCAGGAGTCCCTCCAGTAGGGGTCACTCTTTCTCCTTTCCACAAAGCTGTCCAATTGTTTTAGACTGTTCTGTGTCTTTGGAGTTATGTTTAAACTCAAAGACAAGGCCGTCTTGGTATGTCTTCTTTGGAAAATGTCTATTCAGACCCTCTGCCCATGTTTTAATTGGAATGTTTGTATTTTTGGTTGTGTAAGTTGCGTAAGTTCTTTATATATTTTGGATATCAGCCCCTTATTGGATCTATCATTTGCAAATATCTTCTCCCATTCAGAAGCTTGCCTTTTTATTTTGTTGATGGTTTCGTTCGTTGTGCCAAAGCCTTTTATTTGGATGTAGTTATGACAGACACATGAAAAGATGCTCAGCATTACTAATCATCAGGGAAATGCAGATCAAAACCACAGTGAGACCCACCTTATATCTGTCAGAATGGCTAAAATAAAAAAAAAAATAACAAGTGTTGGCAAGGATGTAGAAAAAAAGGAACTCTTATACACTGTTGGTGGGAATGTAAGTTGGTACAGCTATTGTGGAAAACAGTATAAAGATTCCTCAAAAAATTAAAAATAGGAGCGCCTGTGTGACTGACTTGGTTAAGCGTCTGACTCTTGGTTATGGCTTAGGTCTTGATCTCAGGGTTGTGAGATCAGGCTGGACTCCACACTGGGCATGGAGCCTGCTTGAGGTTCCCTCCTTCCTCTGCTCTCCAACCACCCCACTCGGTTGCACACACGCAGTGTCTTTCTCAAAATAAATAGAGAAAGAGAAAGAGAGGAAGGAAAGGAGAAAGGAAGGAAGGAGAATACCATATGAGCCATTAATTCCAATAATTTACCTAAAGGAAATGAAAATGGGGTACTTGGGTGGCTCAGTAGCTCGAATGTCTGCCTCTTGGTTTTGGCTTGTGTTGTCATGGGATTGAGCCCCAAGCTGGGTTCTGCACTCCTTGTCTGCTTGGATGTTCTCTCTCCCTCCCTGCTCCCCCAATGTGCACGCACTTGGGCATTCTCTCTCTCTCTCTAAAATAAATAAATAAAATCTTTTAAAAAAAAAAAAAAACCTGAAAACACGAATTCAAAAAGATATGTGCACCTATGTGTTTATTATAGCATTATTTACAATAGCCAAGATACGGAAGCAACCTAAGTGTCTCTTGATAGATAAATGGCTAAGGCACATGTGGTAAATATATGCAATGGAATCTTACACATTCCAACATGGATTGGCTGAGAGAGAATTGCGCTAAGTAAAAGAAGTCAGACAGCAAAAGACAGATACCCGATGAGTTCACTCATATGTGGAATCTAAAAGAGCAAATGAATAAACGACAACAAAAAAGCAGAATCAGGCATGTAAATTCAGAGAGCAAAGGAGGTTGCCAGAAGGGTAGGGAGGTGGAGGGGTGGGCAACATGCATGAAGGGAGTGGGAGGAACAGGCTTCCAGCGATGGAATGAGGAAGCCACCAGGATAAAAGGCCCAGCATGAGGAATGTAGATAGTGGTTCTGTAACCACCATGTATGGTGACAGACGGTAGCTATGCGTGTGGTGAGCATGGCGTAGCATGTAGAAAAGTTGAATCACTGTGGGGGACACTGGAAATTAATGTAACATTGTGTGTCAACTCTACTCAAATGGAAAACGTTTTTTAAGAGAGAAAATTTTTTAAAAGAGAGCCGAAACCAAGAGGCAGACGTTTAAGCTACTGAGCCACCCAAGTACCCCATTTTCATTTCCTTTAGGTAAATTAGTGGAATTTTTTTTTTTTTTTTTTAAAGAGAAAAGGTTTTCTCTTAGAAGGATCCATGCAGGTGGCCAGGGCTATTGACTGTCTTAAAAATAAATGGAGGAAAAAAAGCGGGGGGAGAGGACCAAAAATAAGAATGAGAATGTGACAGGGAAAATACAGAGAAAGAGGAGAGAAGAAAATTAGTGGGAGTGATGAAATGCCGCTAACAATTGCCTCCCATAACACAGAATGCCTACAACCTTATGTTTCTAGGCCACCTCCCACCCTCAAAAAAGGCCAATAAAAAATGACTTGATAGGGGCACCTGGGTGGCTTAGTGGGTTAAAACCTCTGCTTTCAGCTCAGGTCATGATCTCAGGGTCTTGGGATCGAGCCCCGCATCGGGCTCTCTGCTCAGCGGGGAGCCTGCTTCCCCCTCTCTCTCTGTTTGCCTCTCTGCCTACTTGTCATCTCTTTCTCTCTGTCTAATAAATAAATAAAATCTTTATAAAAAAATGACTTGATAAATTTATTGATATTTTTTAAATTAAGTTTTTAATTTTAATTCCAGTATAGTTAACATACAGTGTTCAGGAATAATCAGTGATTCAGCAATTCTGTACATTACTCCGTGCTCCTCATCTGTGTGCTCTTAAACCCCATCTCCTATTTTACTGATCCCTCGACCCACCTCCCCTCTGGGAACTATCAGTTTCTTCTCTGCAGTTAAGAGTCTATTTCATGGTTTGTTTCTCTCTCTTTTTAAATTTTGCTCATTTATTTTATTTCTTTTTATTTTTAAAGATTTTATTTATTCATTTATTTGAGAGAGAGCTCGAATAGGAGGGAAGGACAGAAGGAGGGGGAGAAGCAGGGAGCTCAGCTCAGGGCTTGATCCCAGGACCCTAAGATCATGACCTGAGCCAAATGCAGACGCTCAACCAAATAAGCCCCTCATTTGTTTTATTTCTTAAATTCCACATATGAGTGAGATCATATGGTATTTGTCTTTCCCTGACTGACTTATTTCACTTAGCATTGTACTCTCTCTCTAGCATCATCCATGTTGTTGCAAATGGCAAGATTTCATTCTTTTTTAATGGCTGAATCTGAGTAATAATCCATTGTGTGTAGATATATATGTGTGTGTGTTTGCATGTGTATTAGCTCTTTAAGCATTCATCTATCAATGGGCAGGCACATGGACAGCTTCCATAATTTGGCTATTGTAAATAATGCTGTAGTCCTCATAGGAATGCATGCATCCCTTTGAATTAATGTTTTTGTATTTGGGGGTAAATACCACAATAGTACAATTACTGGATCATAGGGTAGTTCTATTTTTAACTGATTGGATAAATTTATTTATAAATAACCTGATGAAGGATATGGCACCCGTGCCATAAGTCTGTGGTGCCATGTATGTGACATATGAGCGTCAGGTTCTGACATGGCTCATTGGAAGTCTAAGTAACATGTGTGGTCAGTCTGCCTAAAGCACTTCGTCTCCTGGGCATCGCAGTTCGGGGGGCACCTACTACTGCAGAGTCAGACTACTTATATTCAGATTCTCAGAAGACTTGCATTGTTCTTACCATCTTATTCCTTCTTTTTTTTTTTTAAGATTTTATTTATTTATTGACAAAGGGAAAGATAGCAAGAAAGGGAACACAAGCAGGGAGAATGAGAGAGAGAGAAGCAGGCTCCCCACTGAGCAGGGACCCCCATGCAGGGCTCGATTCTAGGACCCTGAGATCAGAACCTGAGCCGAAGGCAGATGCTTAACGACTGAGCCACCCAGGCGCCCCCTAACCATCTTATTCCCAAATGCATTTCCTGCTCAAAGAATAAAATCTAACCAGAAGAAGCAAGCAGCTGGGTGCTGGGATTAACTGTGCACTGAGGGAAAGCCTCAGCTTGACCCTGAGGGTCACCACACTTCCTATTTTCCCATTTGTGCAATCTGGGCACTCTCTTCCAGCAGTTGCTCGTATTGTTGTTTTGGAAATCTGGAAATGACCCCTAGGTGGCCTCCATTCCTCAGGAATCACCTGGGGTGCCGGGGGAATAGCTAGCTGCATGACTCTATCTGATGAAAACCGGAGACTCGTGCAAAAAACTCAGTACCAGCGACAAAACAAAGGTGTTGAGCAAAATTCTCTCTGAAGTGCTTTTCAGGGTCTAAACGGTGACTTTCAAAAAATTCACCTTTTATATATATACATATATATATAAATATACATATATTTATATATGTATATATAATACATATATATGTATTATATATATTATACATATACAATTATATTGTATTTATATAATACATATATATGCATATATAATGTATTATGTATTATATGTAATATGTAATACATATGTATTATATATACATATATAATATATGTATATATAAATATACATATAATTGTATATGTATATTTATATATGTATAAATAATATGTATATAATATGTATAAATACATATATTTATATATACATATATAAATATATGTATTATATATATGTATATGTATTATATATACATATATGTAATATATGTATATTTATATATGTATATTTATATATACATATATATGTATAGTGTAAACAGTGACTTTCAAAAAATTTACCTTTTATATATATATAGCGAACAGAGTGAGAATCTGCCAGTAAATAAAGCTTATCAAAACAGTTGCCCAGCTGAAAATAGGAAAAGCAAGCCCTATGATAAGGGTTTCCTGGAGCTCTGGCAAAGCAAGGAAAATTCTGTCATTCTGCAGCTTTAGGAAAGCCAGTTCATTTCCAAGCCAGTGGAGTGGGAGTTGTGGTCAGCTTTTATTGTTCTTATTCCTCAAAAAGGCCCATTGCACCTGGACAATAGTTATGTCTCCAAACAGTTCCTTCTGGGGTTCTAATGGAAGAGGCTTCAAGTTAGCAGGGGGAAAAAATCACTTGTAACATTCTCAGGACCCTGAGCTCCAACCAGTGGATATTGAGTCATAAATTAAAGGAATATAGAAATAAAGAGCCAAGAATTTTCAAGAATATACCTAGGTGAAAAAAAAATCTAAAACGTATCAAATCAGGGGCGCCTGGGTGGCTCAGTGGGTTAAGCCACTGCCTTCAGCTTGGGTCATGATCTCAGGGTTCTGGGATCGAGCCCCATATCGGGCTCTCTGCTCAGCGGGGAGCCTGCTTCCTCCTCTCTCTCTGCCTGCCTGTCTGCCTACTTGTGATCTCTCTCTCTGTATCAAATAAATTAAAATCTTAAAAAAAAAAAAAAAGATTCCATTTAAAAAAACCCAAAAAACAAAAACGTATCAAATCAGTGAAAACGTATTGGGTGCCTACCACCAAGTGCAAAAGCTTGCATTAGGTGCTGTGTGGTTTATAAAAATACAAGAGTCAGAATGAATGATGTTAATGACCATTTCTTCAGTAGGCTACAGATGGCCAAGGGGAATATGGGTTTCTAAGGTCCTTTAGAAAAGTATGCTAGGGTTTCAGATGGACAGGCTTGTATAGGAGCTAATGAAAGTGACCTTGTGTGGAACAGGGTCTCATAGGTGAGATAATACAGGCTGGCTGACGTTGGGGGGGTGGTAATGACTGTCCATAGATGCCCAGTTACACTGAGGTAAAAGCATAAAAATAGTGTTTTGGTAGGTTAGTAATTAAATCTCTTTAGAGAGTGTCCGGATCAAACTTAACCTTTTATTTATTTCAGTTAATAAGAATAGGACTTTGAGAGAAGCATCCTGTGGTAATAGGAAGAAGCCTTCATGACTCGAGGGGCAAGTTTGAGCAGGGGAGGGATGTGGCAAAATTGGTACATTTCTCATTGTAGTTTGGCATGGATCATTTGGAAGAGACTGGAAGAGACACAGTCTGGGGCAAGGTTTAAGAGAGTGAGGTGGTGATTGGTGGACTTCGGTGGTAGCAAGAGCAAGAAGTGAGAAGAAGTAATTTCTGCAAGAAGATATTAGAGGGAGGGGCACCTGGGTGGCTCAGTTGGTTAAGCGTCTACCTTTGGCTCAAGGTCATGATCTCTGGAGTCCTGGGATGAGCCCAACTCATCACTGAGCCCTGTTCAGTGGGAAGTCTCCTTCTCCCTCTCCCTCTGCCCTTACCCCCTGTTCATTCTCTCTCTCTCATTCTCTCACTCTTTCGCCCTCAAATAAATAAAATCTTTTTTTTTTTTTTTAAAGCTTATAAGAGACTATTAGAGGGAAAAGGGAAGCTGGCAGCTTGAAGCCAGTTTTGGAGGGAAGATATAACTAATTTGGGAGTTGGAGTTGGAGAATCATTTTCATTATCAAACGGACATTGAATGCTTGCTAAGCAAAAGGCATTGTATCCGACTCACAAAATACAGAAGTGCTACCGGCCATTAAGGAATATGTAATTCACTTGGTGGGAAGATAGGACAGATTCAATTTGTTAATCTAATTTGTTAACTTAATTTGTTAATCAAGAGCTTGCAAGTTGATACCCTAAAAGATAATCAAGTTTCATAATATGCTTGACTATAAAACAACTTACATGCTTTGCTATCCTGGTCTTATCTTACTTGGGCTGGTTGCATTCCTTGATCACCTCTGCTGATGAAAGTAAAGCTGACTAGGTGTCAAATAATAGGGAAGTTTAAAAAAGGTTGAAACAGATAATCCACAAAACGAACAGTTCATCATCAGATAATTAAGAGTTATAAAATAATTTAGTACAAGACTATAGAGTAATTCTTTAAGTTGGGGCAAGTCCTCTAAAACTGAAATTTAACTTGATTTTTTTCCAGAATCACTGTGCCCTATCCTTTCTTTACCTCACCTTCTTCAACAGCAAGACAGATGCTAACTGTTCAGCTTACATTTTGTAAAGTTAACCTGAACCATCAAATCTGTTTTCAAAAACAAAAATACTGAGGCACCTGGGTGGCTCAGTTGCTTATGCATCCGTCTCCCGCTCAGGTCATGAGGATCCAGCCCCAAGTTGGGCTCCCTGCTCAACAGGAAATCTGCTTCTCCCCCCCCCACCACTGCCCTAACCCCCGATTTGTGTGGATGCACATGCTCACTCGCTCTCTCTCTCTCTCAAATAAATCTTAAAAAGCAAACAAAAAATCCCCACAAAAGTACTGTGTGCTAAAACACGCTTTTGAGATTTCATTATGATGTATTGTCAGGGTAAGGATAGTTCAAAAAGGTCTCTGGAGGAAGTAAATGAAGAGCTCGTTACCCACACCCTGTATCTCCAATAAAGAAACCATTCCTGATGGGTGCCTGGGTGGCGTGGTTGGTCGAGCATCCAAATCTTGGTTTTGGCTTAGGTTCTGATCTCAGGGTTGTGGGAATGAGTCCTGAATCGGGCTCCTAGCTCATTGTGAAGACTGCTTGAGATTCTCTCCCTCTTCATCTGCCCCACCCGCTCATGCAGACTTGCTTGCTCTCAAATAAATAAATCTTAAAAAAAAAAAAAAAGTGGGGGGGATGCTTGGGTGGCTCAGTCCGTTAAGCATCTGCCTTCAGCTCAGGTCATGATCCCAGGGTCCTGGGACCGAACCCTGCATCGGGCTCCTTCCTCAGCAGAAAGCCTGCTTCTCCCTCTCCAATGGTCTGCAGTTGCCCCTGCTTGTGCGTGCGCTCGCGCGCACTCTCTCTCTCTCTCTCTGTCAAATAAATAAATAAAATCTTAAAAAAAAAAAAAAAAGAAACCTTTCCTGAAGACTTCTTTTGTTATCCTATATTTGATATTGAATACAAGTGTGAGAGATCTGATGCATTTTTCAAAGGATTATAATGGACGTGTATTCTTTATCATTTATAAACTAATCCAATGGCATAGATGGTAAGAACATTGTTTATAGTGGCGTTTTTCAAGCTTTTTGGTCCCGGGAGTCCTTTATACTCTTAAGTTATTGAGACTCTACAGAGCTCTTGCTTATATGAATATATTGATATTTGCAATTTCTGCTGTTAAAACAGAAATTTTACAAACATTCACACATTCATTTTTTAAAACTGATTACGTATTAACATAAATAGCATATTTTTAATGAAAAATTTCTTTTTTTTTTTTTTTAAAGATTTTATTTATTTGACAGAGAGAAACACAGCGAGAGAGGGACACAAGCAGAGGGAGTGGTAGCGGGAGAAGCAGGCTTCCCGCAGAGCAGGGAGCCCGACGTGGGGCTCGATCCCAGGCCCCTGGGATCATGACCTGAGCCGAAGGCAGAGGCTTAACGACTGAGCCACCCAGGCGCCCCTAATGAAAAATTTCTAAACAAAAATTTAGTTCAAAGAGTATCATTGATTTACATTTTTGCAAATCTCTTTAGTATTTGCTTTAATAGGGGCACCTGGGTGGCTCAGTTGGTTGAGTGTTTGCCTTTGGCTCAGGCCATGATCCCAGGGTCTGGGGATCAAGCCCTTTATCAGGCTCAGCGGCGAGCCTGCTTCTCCCTCTGCCCCCTGTTCTTGCTCTCTATCTTTAATAAATAACATCTTAAAAAATATATTTGTTTGAATAGAAAATAAACTTTTATATCTGTATTTATAGTCAATTGAATGTGTTAGGTTGTTTTAACTAAAGTATATAAAGTCTATGAAGAAAATATAGGTTGGACTTCGCAGACTCTCTGAAAGGATCTCAGGGCTCCCCCAGGAGTCCTTGCACCACATGTTGAAAAACATTGCTTTCTAGGACTGTGCACTGTGTTGTCACTAAATTGTCAAAATTTACTAAATGGTCATTCAATTCACTGAATTGTCAAAATTTTTGTGCCCTTAAAACTCCGGTGGTACGTTTCCCTGAATTTGACAGATGTTTGAAATGATGAATTGCACTTTTTAGTTATGGTACTGTTGTTTTGGGGTGATGACTCAGGTGGTTATCTTTGCTTGGCTTTCTTTAGGTGACCTAGTGATTCTCGATGGTGCCCCCACGGCCAGCTGGCTGCAGGGTCGAAGCTGCTGGGGCGCCCGGGGCTTCTTCCCATCCTCCTGTGTTCGGGAGCTGTGCCTGTCCTCGCAGAGCCGGCGGTGGCACTCACAGAGCGCCTCGCTCCAGATTCCTGACTACTCGATGGGACAAGCGCGGGCGCTGATGGGGCTTTCGGCCCAGCTGGATGAGGAGCTGGACTTCAGAGAAGGGGATGTGATCACCATTATTGGAGTTCCCGAACCAGGCTGGTTTGAAGGGGAATTAGAGGGTCGAAGAGGCATTTTTCCAGAAGGCTTTGTAGAACTTTTGGGGCCCCTGAGGACTGTGGATGAGTTGGTAAGCTCTGGAAATCACGATGACTGCATTATTAATGGTGAAAAAGAGAGCCCTACGGGAGAAGAAGAGAGGGGGCCGGAAGAGGATGAGGACCAGCCAGGGACCTATGGAATTGCCCTCTACAGATTCCAAGCCCTGGAGCCGAATGAGTTGGATTTTGATGTAGGTGATAAAATCCGAATCCTGGCAACGCTGGAAGATGGGTGGCTAGAAGGATCGCTGAAGGGCAGAACAGGCATCTTTCCTTACCGGTTTGTAAAGCTGTTTTCTAAAACAGGAACAGAGGAGACCGTGGGTCCGCCACAGGAAAGCAGCGCTGCCGAGATCCCTGACACTTCTCTGGGTTGTTCAGAGAACTCCTTGGTGGTGGAGGGAAGACCCGAATCTCCTGAGTACAACGCAGAGAAGTCTGTTGTTTCGGAAACATGTGCTTCTACCCCAGAGCATCTGACTTCTGAGTGTGAAGTAAACAAAACCTCTCCTCAGGATGCAGGCACCTCAGGGGGGCTCCCAGGAAGCCCAGGCCTGGGGCACGAACAGCCTCTTGCCAAAGACTCTTCTGCAGAGGATCCTTCAGAAATAGTCAATGGGGTGTCCTCCCAACCTCAGGTGGCTTTTCCTCCCAGATTGCAGAAAAAACAGTGTTACTCTACCGCAGGAGGAGGCTGCCGAAGCTCAGAGCAGCACTCTGACCCTCTTCCCTGCGAGGCGAGGACTAACAACAACTTCAGCCTACATCCCAGAGGAATGGCCTCCCCACCAAAAACCCTCCAGAAGCCAGTGCCGCCTCCTCACGGTGGCTCCTGCTTTTTAGCCCCTCCTGTAGTCAGACCGGGCCAGTCGAGCTCTCCGCCCCGAGGCCTGACGGGATGTGCTAGGAAGCACCCCGGGTCCAGCTTTTGTTGTGCACCGGAGAGATCCGGAGTGAGGCCGGCTCTGCCAGACAAGGTGTCTGCAGCTGAAGCGATAGCACTTTTACAGGGAGAAGGCGACATTGACCTGGATTCTAAGTTGACACAGCAGCTGAGGGAGTTTGAAAAGAGCTTGTCGGGGCCCGGCATGGAACCCGACAAAATTTTGCGCCACTTCTCAATCCTGGACTTTAACTCTGAGAAGGACGTCGTCCGAGGTTCCTCAAAGCTAATGACCCAGAAGGAGCTGCCCGAGAGGAGGAAAGCCCGAAGGCCCCCGCCACCGCGTCCCTGTACTCCAGCGTCCGCTTCTCCCCCTGTGCTTGTTGACCAGAACTTGAAACCTGAGCCGCCTTTGGCGATGCGACCCTCTCGCCCGGCTCCCCTGCCTCCCTTGGCACAGCATAGAGGGGCTCCACCATCCCCCAGGCTCCTGACCTGCCCCCGTCCGAGCTGTGAGACGCCAGAAAGGGAGGGCCCTGAGAGTGCGGACCAGACTTTGGACCAGACTGACCAGTGTCCCTTAGTATTGGTGAGGGTTCAGGAGACGGAACAGGACTTGGATATGGGTAGCAGGGCTCAAGAAGAGTTCAACTTAATGCTGGACGAGAAGCAAGACGAACCCTTAAGGGCAGAGACCTTTGAGGATCTTGAGTTCTATGAGAGTAACATTGAAAGTCTGAATATGGAACTCCAGCAACTCAGAGGTAAGTGATGCGGAATTCATAGATAAGCGTTTCTCGATGTCCACCAGTCCACGTAACGGCCTCCCCGTGTATTTAAGGGAGATGTTACCATCTTTGACAAAGAATGATTTGCTTTTGCATTCTCATTTCTTACTCTGTCACCACCCTTCGACGGCTCTATCTTGATATATCCTCTGATCTCTGTAGCCTCCTGACGTCATCTGCTGCTCAGATAGAGCAGCTCAAACCTCATGGGCCTTTATACCTCTCGTTGTGCTAAGGCCTCCATAGCAGTTGGGCAGATGGGAAGGCCCATAACGGCCTTCTCTGACCAGCCTCTGCTAAGGACTAAGGACTTGCAGGCTAAGATTCAAGAAAAAACTACGTGTTATATCTTTGTTTTAAGGACTAGATTTCATTAAAGATTGTATATATTTGAGAGAGAGAGAATGAGGAAGAGAGCACAAGCCAGGGGAAGGGGCAGAAGGAGAAGCAGACTCCCCGCTGAGCAGTTAGCAGGATGCTAACAAGAGAGAAAAGCAGGAGAATGTGGGCCAGCTCCACACGCTTCCCTCCCCCGCTTCAGGCCCCTGAACCTGACTGGAAACATAACTTGCATCAGGGAAGAGTATTCTGGCAAGGCTAGAGATGGAGTCATTGTCTGGAAGCCGGAAAGCAGACGGTGTGAAAGAGAGGAGACCTCTCTGTGCAGGAAGCTTGGGAGAGGACCGCCCTGCAAGTGGGCGCTGGTGGGAGGGACCGCAGACTTGGAGGCAGGCAGCAGGGCTCCGGGAGCAAATCAGGGTGATGCACGAGCGGGGAGCCGGGCCCCTGAGCCCTGGGGTCACTGTGCTGAACGGGGGTGGCGGCCGCAGTTACCCTGGAGGTGAAGCATGAGGAGGAGCACGAGGCCCGTCCTCGGGGAGGGGAT
>CM053617.1:46481241-46519355 GCA_028646535.1 Procyon lotor | reverse complement strand
TCCATACTGTTTTCCAGAGTGGCTGCACCAGCTTGCATTCCCACCAACAGTGTAGGAGGGTTCCCCTTTCTCTGCATCCTCGCCAACATGTTGTTTCCTGACTTGTTAATTTTAGCCATTCTGACTGGTGTGAGGTGGTTATCTCATTGGGGTTTTTTTTTTCCCTCATTGTGGTTTTGATTTGTATTTCCCTGATACCGAGTGATGTTGAATACTTTCTCATGTGTCTGTTGGCCATTTGGATGTCTTTGCAGATATGTCTGTTCATGTCTTCTGCCCATTTCTTGATTGGATTATTTGTTCTTTGGGTGTTGAGTCTGATAAGTTCTTCATAGATTTTGGATACTAGCCCTTTATCTGATATGCATATGCAAATATCTTCTCCCATTCTGTTGGATGTCTTTTGGTTTTGTTGACCTCTCCTTTACTGTGCAAAAGCTTTTTATCTTGATGAAGTCCCGGTAGTTCATTTTTGCTTGCATTTGGCAATGGAGAACCAGAGAATTTAAGAGAGAATGGCCAATGCTTTGAAGAGCCCCAGGAAATCAAGGATAATGCCATTGGATTTGTCGAGGAGGTTATTGGTTGACTGAAAAGACAATATTGCTGGAATAGTGATAATTCAGAATTACTTGCAGAAGATTTCTATGGAGAATGAGGTCATAGAAGGAGGGCATGAAGGCCACTCTTTCAAGACCTTTGACAAAAAGAATCAAAGACCTGTAACGGTAGCTGAGGGGGCCCAGAGTTGGACAAAGCTTTCTTGTGCTTATTTTTAAAAATCAGGGTGGTGCTGCTTATTGGAGGCAGGAGGGAAAGGAGAAGGGAAGGGTAAATATGTGGAGGCAGAAGGACATATATGGAGGGTCATATTTCCCCAAAGGTAAGGAGGCGACTGAAGCCTGAGAGGAAATAAGGCTCTCCTGAGGTTGGAATGATCCAGTCTGGCCGACTGCGACCCAACCCAGAGACCTTGCCCTGGCATCGAGAGCTGTATCCTCAAGCCAGGTTGTCTGTTTTCTCCACAAGCAGTTCTCTAAATTGTCCTTGTAGAATGTTTCATCAGCAACATAGGAACATTGGCCTGGGAAGATGGCAGGTCTCTGTAAGAGCAAGAGATCTCAAGGAAAGGCAAGCTATTGGGGGTGGATGGGAAGAGGAGCTCTGGGGGACCATCTTCTTTCACGTGGACCAGAGGATGATGCGGGGCGCAGTGGGAGGAGGGGTGAATCAAAGCAGCTAACTTGCAAAACCACAGCAGGCCTGGCCTTAAATGGGATGCCGAAGTGAGAACTCAGGAACTTGACTCACCCACAGAGTGGGTGCCCCAGAATTTTCCAATTTGATATTTCTGGGGAAACCAGGCAGTGCCCACACTGGGCATGACCGTCAGGCTGTGACGGCGCCCACGCACGATGATTGCTGGTGGGAAGGGACACGTTCGTATACACGGTTCCACAATGGACCTCATCCCACCATATCAAGAAACCCCTGTCTTCTAATTGTGAACTGAGAGGAGACTGATGGAATATATTACGTTTCATTGAATCTAAAACACCGTCTATTGTAAGACACTGAATAAGTTTAGGTACCATTAAAAAGATGATTTCTAATTAAACTTTAGCACGCTATTGGAAAACACATCTTGCTTTTAAAGATGTTAAAATGTGAAAAACAATGTGTGTCTTAGCATCTACTGAAATGTGAAGGTGCTTCTACTTAGTGCTGACCTCACAGCTTTACTTAGACCAAAAATATGGTAGATTTCCTCTAACTTTCCTCCGTGATTTGGAGATAGGGAATTCGCTTTGCTTGTTCTCTCTGCCCCACTTAGAGGAAGATGGAAACCTGATTTACCCCCAGTGCCATAGGTCCTAAATTTTAACTAAAATTTTCATAAAAGTTAGGACAGTTCATGATTTTTAAAAATATTTGGGTAGTGTCTTTTATCCCAACTATAGCGAGTAATGCCCAGGGCACTCTAAGTTAAAATGATTGTTCCCATTTATTAAGTTGCTAATAAATTTATTATCATTATTATTACTAATAAATTTATTAACTTATTAAGCCAGTTGCTGTGCTAAAATCCTATGGATTAGGTATACATTAGGCACAAAGTCCAGTAGCATCTAAGCTTTGTGATGGTGATAAAGATAGTATTTTCAGAACCTAATAACTTGGCATATTATAGGTGCTCAGTGAATGTGTGTTGTCAAATGAAATATTCTATTTTGGGGCACAGAATATATACACCAAAAGATAAATAGGGTTTTAATACATGTTCTTTTTCAAGTTGAGATAATTGCACTCTATTCCTAGTTTTCCCATTTCCTATTTATTACAATAAATGGATGTTGGATTTCTTCAGACGTATTTTTTTCCCCTGTCAATTGACTTGGTCCTGTGATTTTTCTTCTTCTGCCTGTCGATGTGGTGAATTACATTGTTTGATTTTCAAAAGCTGAACCGGCATCACACACCTAGAATAAATGTGACTTGAGAGTGTTTAAAAAAAAAAAAAGATAAAACAGTACATATTATTTTGTATTGCTGCCTGAGAAGGGAAGTTCAGGAAAGAGACCGAGGCAGGGACCTGAGAGACTTTCATCTAGCTGGACTTAAAGGACAGTAGGTGCATAGAGAGGCAGATTGACAAACTAGGCTTGTCGTGCTCAAGGATGAAGAAGGGAACAAATACCGAAGTCGGCTGTGCTGACTTCCATAACAATGGCAGCAAGGACCCTGTCTTCAGGACTCCAAAGAGGCCTGACCTACCAAGTGCCACTCCTTGTGGGACTAGTTAGCAGTTCATGTGGTTACTCCAAACTGAGGAGTAAATGCAGTAATAGGGTAGCACGTAATGTAAGAGTTTAGATCTTGGAACTGACCGATGAGTCCTAACCCCTTTGTTATACTTATACATGGACACAACAGCCCAGAGAGGTCACGTAACATGTCTGAGATCACACAGAAAGGAGGGGAGGCAGGGCTGGATCCCAGGGCTTTTTTGAGTACTTTATTCACTACACCTGCTGCCCTCTCACGATCTTAGAAGCAGCTCCACTTACAGTTCAGAAGTGGAAGCCAGAGGAGATAGAGGAGGAGAAGGGGACTACTGGGATGCCCAGAGCTTGTTTAAACCAACACGGCACTTACGACTGGGTTCCCAGGGAAAACCTCATTTATATTTCCCTTGCATTGAGGTTTCATTTTTTTTTTTCCATGTCTCAGCTAGAAAATAAGATACTAGTATATAATGTCAGATATCCTGAGTTTAATGAGATTTTGCCATCAAAATATCAGATCACACTTGGAAAGAGTCTTTGAGAGATTGGGTTCATTCAAATAAATATACCCAAAGCCCTTAATACTTAAATTGATTCTATTTTGCATTATTCTTTTGTTTCATGAATTTATGTTTTGCCCGTTCAGCTAGATTTATTAAATCAAATGGGAGTAACTTCAAAGACCACCAGTTTAACCTTACTCCGTTTGCTGTTCCTGAACACAAGAGCGATGACATAACTTTCCCAATGAGACTAAAGAAAGCTTTTGAGGGCATTTCCACTTTTTCTTCTTGCCCAATGGCCTACCACTCTGCTTGGTAGCTCCCTATTAGATATTCATACAGTTTTGTAGTTAGAACTTGAGCGGGATTATGATTCAGGTGAATTAATTGGGGGGGATGCTCAGTTATAAAGGATACATAAAATACTACGAGAGCAAGTGGAAGGAATTGAAGTTAACTATCCCGCAGAAGCTGAAAAAAGTCTAGTTTTATAGGGTAGGATAGAAAAATAGCCAGAGGAGCACGGAGATGAGCAAATTTGGAAACATCACCGTAGTGTCATGATTAAAATTGGAACTATAATGCCAAACATGGCCTTGTGCATACGGAGTAGACCTATAATCCGAACAGGCCTTGACACTTCATGGGAAGCGCGGGCCGGGGATGCTGGTTTTGAATATGCAGCTGTCTCAGCCCGGCGGTCACACGTGAGCCGGGCACGCACCAGCCATGTGTGTCATTGTTTTGTGCCTCTGTTTCCTCATTTGTAAAATGAGAGCAATAACAACTTCCCTTAAGGGACTTGGTAAATATACCATCAGGTGTGTGTGTGTGTGTGTGTGTGTGTGTGTGTGTGTGTGTGTGTGTGTTTGGATAATAAAGCTTTTCGTATAGAGTTTTGTTGGCTGATTAGAATCAGAACCCGCTTACTCAGCTGGTAATTTATTCTTGGTGAGCGATTTTATGAAAACTGTCTTTGCTCTCTCAATAATTTCACTTCTGCTGTCTAAAGATGAGGCAACAGTAGTGATGTCCCACCAGCAGTACACCCCTCTAAGAGTTATGTGTATTTGGTAAGTGTTCAAAAATGGTGCTCCAGTTGGTCCTAGAATTAAAGGTCCCAGCCTCGCAGTATAGGAAACTGCAGACTTGTACACGGTGCGCCTGACTCCTCGGCTCTTCCAAAGGCCCAGATAGGGCTCAGAAAAAGGAAGGGGCAAAGGAGAAGTTTTGAGCTGAGATTCCCCCAGGGTGGAAACCCTCCCAGCAGGACTGTGCTAGAGGCGACTTGCCAAAGTAGGCGGGCAGTTACAGAGCAAAAGTCACAGGGCAAGTTTTTTCAGTTGCCCTTGAGATTTAAGACCTCTCTGAAGTCGGCTGGTGGTGAGCCTTGCAGAAAAGCCAGTGGCCACAGCGCCACCAGTCTGACCCCGAGCAAACCTCCAAACTGGAGTCTTGCAGGTGCTAAAGGTAAGATGAGGTTGGGGCTGGGTGGCCGGGCTGGAGTGATGGGAAATGTGGAAAACCAGAATTTCGGATTGCCCTCGGTGGGCCTGGGGGGCCAACGAGCAAATTTACAAAGACAGCTTTCTCTGCGGGGAGGGGGAGTCCAACCGATTGCTAAGCACACAGCAGTGGTTTTGCTTTGCTCGGGAGACTGGCACGTTGTTACCTCAGCAGCATTTCCTGACCCACCGTCTCCCGTCTACAGGGATTGGGCCAGGAAAGGGACCTCAGATCATTAAAAGTGAAGAAAGTTTGAAGTGGATTAACAGAGTAATTGAGAACTGTTGGTATTAGAATATTCATATTTTACAGCAAATGTTTTTTCTTCCACTTTTTTACTCTTTGTCATATCAGCGTTACATGTTCACTATAGAAATACTAGAAAATACAGCCAAAGAAAGGAAAAAAATATCAGCATTCCAGTCACTGCCAAGACTTTCTCATTTGCAAATACACACACTGAAAGTATTTTCCCTTTTTAACAAAATCGCAATTCTTTCATAAACTCTTTTGTAATACACTTTTTTTATTTAACCACACATAGACAACATTCTGTGTTAATAAATATAAATCTGTATCTCAATGGCTATAATAGTATTTTGTCATACAGATATGCCATAATTTATTTAACTAGGTCCCTCTGGGGAGAAAGTTTGGCTGTTTCTGCTTAGGTTGTTTCTGAATTTTTTTACCCATTGGAGAACAACCCTACCTATACATCTTGCCCATTTGTCCAACGATTCATGTATAATAAATTCCTAAAAGTAGACTTCTGGGTTAAAAGGCTTGAATTTTTTTATTTTTTAACGTATTTGAAACTTATTTTTTATTTAGAGAAAGTAGGGGCACTTGGGTGGCTCAGCTGGTTAAGCATCTGCCTTTGGCTCAGGTGGTGAGGTCCTGGGATCAAGCCCCACCCCGGGCTCCCTGCTCAGTGGGGAGCCTGCTTCTCCCTCTCCCTCTGCCCTTCCCCCCCTGCTCCAGCTCTCTGTCTTTCTTGAGCTCCCTCTCAAATAAAATCTTTTCTTGAAGCAATTTTTAAAAAAGATTTTATTATTTGTCAGAGAGGGAGAGAGCACAAACAGGGGAAGAGGCAGGCAGGACAAGCAGGCTCCATGCTGAGCATGGGCCAGACTCTATCTGAGGATACTGGGATCCTGACCTGAGCCAAAGACAGACATTTAACTGGTGGAGCCACCCAGGCATTCCTAAATAAATGAAATCTTAAAAAAAAAAAGAGAGAGAGAAAGAGAGACAGTATTACAACTTTTTACCTGCTTCCCTGTCCCTTGGAGTGCCACGTCTGTCAGGGTTGACAAGAAAGAGCTGAGGGTTCTTGAAGGGGGACTCTCCCCTTCCCAGAGGAGGAGGAGGATGAATGTGTAAGTCAGAAAGCCATCAGAAGACAGGATAAAATAAAGCCTTTTCCTTTGTTTCACGTGTGTTCTGCTGTAGATTATCCAGAACACTGTGGAATAGTTACTGTGTATGACGCCCCTAGATCGGATTCTGAGGGATTATTGACATTCTATCAAAGGGGTTTTGCAGATACAATCACATGACGGTATGCAGGTGTGCTTAAGTGCGGAAATGTTCGCTTCATGGCGGGTGAACCCTGCTCTTGGGAGGTTAAGTTGTGCTTTAGAGCCGCTCTGCCTTATTACCAGCTCCCCGGAGGCCACCAAATCCCCCAGGGAGAATTCAGGTCGCTGCTGGCGTGAGTTGCTCGCAGAGTGGCCGTCCGTCCCGGGCCCGGAGGCGGGCTCGAATCCAGCCCTCTGCTTACTGAGCCGGTTAACTGAGTTTCTCATCCTTCCTCGTTCGCGCAGTGGGGACGATATAGTAGGGTTGTCCGAGGGTTCAGTCCCCCGGTGTTTGCAAAGGGCTGAACCATAGGGCCCTGTAAGTACTGGTGAAAGTGTGAGGCTGCGCGGAGCCGTACAGGCTGGCGGAGAGAAGCGAGGCCTGGCTCACCCGCAGTGGGGGCTCGCAGAGAGCGGGCCGATCCGGCCGCAGCGGGAAGGGCTCTTTCCCGGAAGCCCGCATCTCCGAGATCGCTCAAACCTTCACCGACAGAGACGTTTCTCAGTTAGCGGGACACTTTATTTTCAATTGCTGGTGATACATTAATAGATTCTGGTGAGAGATTGAGAAGTGCTGGCTCAGCACCTCCAGAGCCTTCTGCCCCAAAGCCAGCTGCCCCCCCCCCCCACAGGTTTTCTTTTTTACCGTTTTCCCCTTCTCTCTCTCTCTTTTATAAAGTGGCCTCTTTTTCTGCAACCTTCGTTTCCTTGGGTACTGTCGAAGTGTGAGTGCTCGAGAGCCGAGAGCAGGGCTCCCAGTCCCTGTAAACCCCCTGTGTTGTCCTTGCTGGGCTGGGCCCAGCCCGCCGAGACCTGCATTCTGACGGCTGCAGGGTGAGGTCCCCAAAGTGGGAGGGCCGGGTCCCTGGGCAAAGCCCTGGCCCGGGGGGGAGGGGGTGCTGCCGAAAGCCAGGTCCTAGGGCGGACAGAGTAGACAAGTGCCACCCACTTCCCAGCATGGCCTCTTACGTGAGAGCGGGGATGGGCCTTCAGAATTCGTCCCTAAAAGAGCATCCCGCAAAAACAAAGCTTAGTAGGCGTCGGCAAAGTGAGAGGCAGCCCTCTTGGATTAAACACTTCTGAAGTGAAATCGTGGCTGTTTCAGGAGCAGGAAAGGAAGGCGGGAGGGGAAGGTGTGGAGCTGGGGCAAAGCGGGGCCTCAGCCTGCCGCTCGTTCCCCCCAGGAGGATTCCAGCTCCATCCTTTAGAACCGGCTCTGCCGTGATAGCCTGGGGGACTCGGGCTATTCATATGTAAATGTGGGAAAGCCTGGGGGAAATGCCTACCCTATTCAAAGGATTTGGGGGTTGTGAAGCATTCCAGAGCTCTGGGAAGCTTCTGCTCTGCCTGTTACCCTGGGACCCACACGTCCTCCCCCGGCTGCGGCCCTTGGGCCCTGCGGGTGCGTCCCGGGGCACCGGAGCCCGCGGCGGCAGGTGGGGCAGCCTGAGCAGCCGGGGACCCTGCCGGCGGGTCGGAGACTTTCCCCACCAGACCCAGAGCCAGCTTACAGAGGAAGCCAAAAGTGAGTGGCTTTTCTCTGGGGCTCTGCTTTCAAGTGTGGCTTGTAGAGTTGCGGGCAGCTGCGGGATCACTGGAGCCCTTCCTTACCGCTCCGAGGAAGAGCCTGGTGACACGCGCTAACCTGCGGGGTGGGGATGGCGATGGGGGTGGCCCCGAGAGCGGGTGGAATCGGGACTTTGTGCAGGTGGTGGGTCCGGGAAGGGGAGCAAAAGGAAAAAACAACCCCGCACGAACTGTTGGATCCGAGCGACTAACTCTGTACAATCAGCTTTGGCTCCAGCTCCTAAATTCCTCCAGGGCCATCCCAGGAAGCAGGTGGGTGCCGGTCTGCGCACTGCGGCTGGTACCGGCCTCCCCATCCTCCATGTGCTTCCTCGGCTTTTATTGTTTTTGTTGAAAAGTGGCTGGACAGAGCATTTCGACCTGGTGCATTTTACCTCAATCTGGGGCAGAGAGCACAGTTCTGGCCCATGGTGGGAAAAGGACTAACCTGTGTGGAGTTGTTGCCTTGTTTATTCCCTCAACAGTTCGGGAAAGCTGGCACTATTACCCTCATTTTACAGATGAGGACATTGAGGCCCAGAGGTCAGAGTGGCCTCTGCCGGGGTTCCCCAGCTACAGCAGGGAAGAGCGGGATTCCAAGCCTGTCTGCACTGCAGCTAGCTGAGCGAGGAGGTCCCAGTGAGGAGGTTCACTCACTCGCACTAAAATTTGAGATCAGAACTTTTTCCTTAGGCTGTATGTGGAATAATGGAAAAAGGGTTTTATATTTGGAGTCATTTCAAGCCAGGTATTTCTAGTTTGACTTAATCTTGAGAATTAATATGTGGTAGAGCATGAGGATCGCCTACATCTTCAGAAACATGTAGAATTTTGTCAAAATTGCAGATAATATTCCATGATAATATTCCATCATGCTAAAGTGTTCTTGGTTTTATTTTAAAGGTGGTCCAAGAGTCTACAAATGCACCCGCAAAAAAAAAAAAAAAAAGCATCATGCTGATAGTTTAAAAGAATTGTTACCATTTCATTTTTCTCTCTTAATAAAAATAAAAATCCAAGTTTCTTAGCGTAGGTTGCTGGCTTTTGATTGAGGAATACTTTTAAGCTTTCAACTACTATAATTTATAGAACTTTGATTCCTGAGATAGAATGGTTTCCAGGGAATTTTCAAGATTTGAAGCAACTAAACCCCTGACCTTTTCTACTTGAGATTTCAGTCTAGGGAGGCAAATTGGTAGAGGATTAAGTGCATAGGATTTGTATTGAGATATATTTAGATTAAAATTCCAGCACTGCCATTTACTCACTACATAAACCTGGGACAAGTTGGTCAGCCTCTCAAACCCCACGTTTTCTATTAAATCAAGTAATAATACAAGTTCAGAGTTTTGACATGAATATTAAATAAGTTCAGGGACATAGATATGTAAAGTGCATTGCCCTTAGTAGGAATTCAGTAAATGTTCTTCCTTTCAGAGCTTTTTAGTCTCGTATTAAAAATGAGTGTCTTCTAAAAATAACATATCATGGGGCGCCTGGGTGGCTCAGTCGTTAAGTGTCTGCCTTCGGCCCAGGTCAGATCCCAGGGGCCTGGGATGGAGCCCCGCATCGGGTTCTCTGCTCTGCAGGAAGCCTGCTTCTCCCGCTACCATTCCCTCTGCTTGTGTTCCCTCTCTCTCTGTGTTTCTCTCTGTCAAATAAATAAAATCTTTAAAAAAATAAAAATAACATATCATTATGTTGTACTCCTGAAGCAAGCATGTCAATTATCCCTGAATAAAAAAGATAATAAATTTTAAAAATGGGTTTCTCTTCTCAACTTGCCACTTATGAAACCATATTTGAGAGTGAGATCCTATTGCTTGGAATTGCAAAGAAAATTTGGAACAAGGCTATCGAAAATAAATTTTATATATGCTACAATTAATTTGGGACTATGATTTAGCACTCTTGTGAAATAAGAGTTATGCTTGAAATTTTGTCATTCATTCTACCGAAAAAAGCTCAAGAATGATATTTTCCAATTATGTCTTTTTCAACTTTGGATCATATAATAAAATTTACACATTATTGCAGTAGTACAAAGAATCTCTTTATATCCTTTATTCACATCCCACCGGTGTGTAACATTTTGTTGGGTTTTTGTGTTCATTCTCTACACACACACACACACACACTTTTTTCTGAGTGTAGGTTGCATACATCGTGTGCTTTTGTGAGCTTCCATGTGTGTATTTTGTATGAACCATGGATGTCATACGTGACCACATAGATTTGCCATTTTAGGAAATTTTTCATTGATCTAATCATTTAATTTACAGTCTATATTACAACTTCACCAATTGCTCTAGTAATGTCCTTTGTAGCAATTTCCGCCCCCCCCAGGTCAGGACCTCGTTCATCTTCACACGTGGCATTTATTTGTCGTCTCCTCAGTCATCTTTGATTGGGAACTGTCTCTCAGGCTTGTCTTCCTTCCTTCCTTCCTTCCTCCCTCCCTCCTTCCCTCCCTCCCTTTCTTCCTTTTCTCGGACCCCTAGATCACTAGGAGTCACAGGCTCCCCCCCTCCACCGTTTTCTTTCATAATATGACCTTTTGAAGAATACAGATCTTGGTTTGCATAAGTCTGATGTTTCTTCAAGATTTGTTTCAGATTATGCATTTTTGACTGAGGTGCCACATAAGGGATGTTGTTGTTTCCAGATATGACAAATGGAAAAACATGATGTCTGTTTGCCCCTTATTGGTGATGTGCATTTTGTTGACTCAAAAATATTCTCCCTTTCTCTACTATATATAGTCACTATTTTTTCATTTTTGTAATTAATAAGTAACCCGTAATAATGATCTCAAAACTGTGCAAATATCCTGATCATCAGACCCCACCATCGACACCAGAATCACCCATTGATGATTTATGCCTAGACTGCATTTTATTCTGATCACTGCAAAATGCTGATTTTCTAACTCCTATCATTTCTTCTGTATTTATTAGTTGACATTATACCATAGGCCAAAACATTGTTCTCACCCCCATTTACTTATATATATGTTATCCATATGAATTCATGGATTCTTATTTTAGTCAATGGATTATAGTCCATAGCTTATTTACTTTGATACTCAAACCATACGAAATTTGGTCAGTGGGAGCCTCATTAAGCCGCCTCCATTCCTTTTGGAAATACCTTTATCATTTTGTTGGGCACTTTCTTACTTTCTGCCATTCGATGTTTCTGGTTCACCTGTACCTTCCTTGCCCCAATCTTGGAATTAGCTATTTCTCCAAAGAATTCGGGTTTCTTTTAGTGGAGAGTGGTTTTTAGAAAACAGAATCTGAGTGCATTCTTTTTTAAACGTTGGAATTCCTAGAGAAGGGGCAGTGGGGAAGATTTTTGAAGACTAAAATCTGATGTGAAGTCTAGTTTACCATAAACAGCATAAAGACGTGTGGTTTTGCTTCTTAGATCTGCTAAAAATATTCTTGTGATCACACCTAGATTAGTATATTTACTCGACCAAATTTGTAGGTTTTTTTTAAAAAATGTGGATCTTTAAGGAATTTGAAATAAACTGAGCAGAGTTTGCTTCATTATTAGAATTTTTTTAAGTGTTTAATGTTTATTTTTAATGAACAAATGCCATCCCATCTTTATAAATCTCATCATGTGTAGCTAACTAGTGGGTTATTGTAAAAGCTAATGACCAGGTACATACTTGTTTTCATTTTTAGATCATATGGTATGTTTCTACAGAGGTTCTTTTGGTTGAAAATACCGTTAGAAAGAACTTCTTTTCTTTCTAGTGCTTTGTATCTTCTAGGGAATTTGAAATAACAAGGTGCCCATGTTTCTATTAGTGTTTCCATAGGGAGAATCTAGATAATTTTTGTATATTTCATTGTGGATGTTCACCCTCCATCACGGTGACTGGAACACCGTTCTCGGACAGGTAACTCCTGTCTAACTCTCGTCTTCTTAGTTGGCATCGTGATGTTCCCCATACTATTCTTTTTAATGCACTCTTTCAGTGTTTTTAATGTCCAATTTGGTATTTCTGCTGTTGACCTCATGCACTGGGTTGTTTTGTTTTTTTTTTTTTTTTATACCTGATTAAGTGAAAGCAGTTCTTTATAAGAACAGCGCCCCTCTCGGCCTCTTCCCCAAGAGGTTGTGGACACTGATTTGCCCTCCTGAAATGGGCCAGCTTCTCTGTTTTGGGATGGATCCTAGAAATGTTATCACACCGATGAGAGAAGTTCTCTTTGCAGAAAGGGCTTTCTCAGCCCTTCGTCTGTTCATAATTGGAACTGATGTGTGATCGGATTTCCTCGCGACTGACAGCAAGGAGACTTTGGTTCTCATGGAATGTGTTCTTTTCGGCCTGAACTGTTGAAGGGTCTTGCTTCCACGCCTCGAGCCGCTGACCAGTTCTCCCTTCCCTTCTAGAAATGACGCTGCTGTCCTCCCAGTCTTCATCACCGGTGGCCCCCCCTGGGTCCGCGTACACCGAAAACCCAGAGCAGAGGATGCTGGAGAAGAGAGCCAAGGTGATAGAAGAACTTCTCCAGACGGAGAGAGACTATGTACGGGATCTGGAAATGTGCATTGAGCACATCATGGTGCCCCTGCAGCAGGCACAGGTGGGAGCTGTGCGAGAAAGTGCACAGGATGTTTTTTTACCCCGAATGTGATTCTCCAAACCTGGGGCGTGAGGTTATGGGCGCTTTCACCACAAGGGTTACTGGGTTTGAAATAAACGCTGTGGCTGCTGCTCCTGCTCCTAATTGAAGGGTCCCCACATGTGCGTGTCATCAACTTACGCTTTCAAGCGTCTTGTCACTTCCCAAGACTATTGTTAACTTACCAGACTTGCTGCAGTAGCTCTGGGGACATTTCCTGCTTCTGTGGCTCCTGAGGACACTCCCAGGCAGTCCAGATGGTCACTGCATTGGGAAGGTGGTATAATAATGAAGTCTGGGGATGATGGGTTCTGTGGCTCTTGCACCTGATGGTACAGCACTTATTCAGGAAACCCTGACCTTCATGTGTGTGCCAGATACTTGTCTAGATGCTGGAGGTGGGGAAAAAAGGTGAACAGCGTCCTAGGCATTTACTGTCCTTATTGCTTGTTACCTGACCGTCCGAGCCTGGCTTGGGTTTGTACTTCTGGAACATTCACTCCTAAGAACTAGTACAGGAAGTGGGCACTGTCATCAGATTTGGGGTACTGCATGGGAATTTGTATCCCAGTATAATTCTAGATCAAATTGGCATCACAAGCCTTTTACTAAGGTAGTGGGGGAGGAGGGCGAGCAGAGAATAATTGGATCAGGGACAAAGAATGACACTAAAGATAATGTTGGCACCCTTCTCTTCTGGAATCTTGGTGATGATGAGTGAAGATGACCTTGGACAGTTCTGTACCATCCTTGAAGAGATGTTCCTAGTATGAATGGCATGCCATTAATTTCATTTCCTTGCATCTTTACCATGGTTTCCCTTTCTCAGATACCAAACATTGACTTCGAAGGACTTTTTGGAAATATGCAGATGGTGATCAAGGCCTCGAAGCAGTTACTGGCGGATCTGGAGACGAGCGATGCTGTAGGTATGAGCTCCCGCCATGGCTTCAGAAGCAGCTCCCTCCCCACCCCACCACTTTTTGTTAAACTCCACAGGTAGGAGGTGAGAGGTGAAGCAGCCTTGCAGGTACGAAGGGGGAAAATGAAGTTCTAGATACTTAGTTCAGAGGTCACCTGGCCCTCTGCTTCTCCATCTATAGCCTACTTTGGGGTGTCGCAGGATGTTAGCAGGGGAAGAGACTTTAGATGTCACATAGTGTGGGTTTTCCAGGCTGACGGTTGCAGCCTGTTGGTGGGTTGCGAGATCACTAGAGCAAGTTTCACCCGCTATATACTTTTTTCAATAAAATAAAATAGAAAATACCAGATTATGAAGACTAAGCACAGCTACAGTTTTTTGACCCTTATTTCAACTCTACATGATTTAAAATGTTGCCACTCATGTGGGTCAAGGTCAAAACTGTTTGAAAAACAGTCATCTGTTTTGTTTTGTTTTTATTTATTGATTTGACAGAGAGAGATCACAAGTAGGCAGAGAGGCAGGCAGAGAGAGAGGAGGAAGCAGGCTTCCTGCTGAGCAGAGAGCCCGATGTGGGGCTCGATCCCAGGACCCTGAGATCATGACCTGAGCCAAAGGCAGAGACTTTAACCCACTGAGCCACCCAGGTGCCCCAGTCATCTATTTTTAATCAACAAAGGAACTGTATTAGTTATCTATTGCTATGTGGCAAATTATACCACAACTTAGCAGCTTTAAATCAGAAACATTATCCCACAGTGCCTGTGGCTGGGGAATCCAGGAGGGGCCTAGCTGGATAGGTCTGGCTCAGGGTCTCCTGAGGTGGGGGTCAGGGTCAAGCTGTCGGCCTGGACTGCCATCCTTTGGGGCCTAAGGATCCACTTCCAAGGAAGCCCACTCAGCTTTTCCAGCCCTAGTTCTTGGCCCTTCGAGCCTCTTCATGGACTGTCCTCAGGACATGGCTGCTGGCTTTCCCCAGTGAGTGATCCAGGAGGGAGAGAAGGCTCAAGATGGGAGACCCGCAGTGTCTTCTCTAACCCCCTCCTGGATATGACATACTGTCACTTCTGCCATGTTCTGTTGGTCACACACACCATCTCTGATACAACGTGGGAGGGGACATCCTACCATTTTGCTATTTTCCTGGAATTATGGTCACGAGGTGCTACCGCAGCTCTAGCCATCCCCCTATACACATGACAACATCCAGCAGAAGGGGAAGTAACCCCGTGTCATTTAAGAGTGAGCAAAGCTTTCCCAGCGCTCACCTATCAGATTTCTCTTTATTTCTCATTGGCCAGGATTGGGTCACATGCGTATGCTTAAGCTGACCCCTGAAAAGGAGAATGGGATCGTGATGTTGGCTTAAAGTAGGCGGCGTTTACCTGACTCCCCTGGGAGAGGAATGGGCACAGGAACAGAAAGCGGACAAATTAAAGATTTGGTGGGGCGCCTGGCTGGCTCAGTCGTTAAGCGTCTGCCTTCGGCTCAGGTCATGATCCCAGGTTCCTGGGTTCGAGCCCCACATCGGGCTCCCTGCTTGGAGGGAAGCCTGCTTCTCCCTCACCCACTCCCCCTGCTTGTGTTCCCTCTCTTGCTGTGTCTCTCTCTGTCAAATAAATAAATAAAATCTTAAAAAAAAAATTAAAGCTTTGGTGAACCACTAGCAAAGGGCAGATTGGCGTGAATCGCATAAGCAATTTTTGGGAAAGTCAAGTTTATTTGAAGATATTTCTTTGGTTTTTATTTTAATATATTTCTGGTTTAGCTTATTTTTAATACATTTGCATGGCACACAGAGAGTTACAAAGAGCTACTTAATGAAAAGGCTCTTACCTATTCCCTAGCCACCAGCTCTTCAAACCAGAAGCACCCAGTATTACTGGTTTTCTTCTGTTGCCTTCCAGAGAGTTTATCTTATACTGGCAATTACATATATATTTTCTCTACCCTGGGCCCCAATCTCCATTTTTTAAAAAAAATCACACAGGTGGTAGGGAATGATTCAAACTGTTCTACACAAACCCTCCCCACCCCCAACGATGTACCTTCCAAGCAGTTCTGTGAGCCAGGATTAGAAATGGAAATGGAAAAAGTATGCAGAGAGGGGGAGAACTCAGCAAAAAATCAAAGTAATGGCAGGGTGTTCGAACAGCGTGGAATTCGCATTAATTAATTCACATTAATTCTGACTGGGGAAGGATTCTAGTGCAGGCAGGACGGGATCTGGTGCGGACAGAAAGAATGGGACGTCTCAGGGCGTGGCTGAGTAAGGAGTTGAGAAAAAAGCACCAGGAGACTCTGGGTACGTAGTATTTTAGGTCATTTTATGTACTTAGTATTTTAGATCATTTTACACCTGTTTCACTGAAGGAAATCTATTTTACATTGTGACCCAGGATTCATGTGTGTGTGTATGTCTGTGCTTTGGCTGTGTCCCACGTTGCCTGAGATTTTCTTTTCTATGCCATTTTGTTTCCCCAAAGTTCTGAACATGACCCACAAAGTAGATCTCAGGACCCATCTCTGAAGGACACCGGAAATTAAGGTGTAGCTTGGCTAGTTCGTGATTGGTGTAGAGTGGGCCCTACGGGGGAGGTCAGAGCAGTGAGTGGAGGGGGCGCACGTCAGCAGCAGTGCCGTCACGACAGTTCTGTCGGGGGGTGGGGGGGCGTGCAAAAGAATAATGTGAGAGAAGAAGGCAGGTGGGTATTCGATATAGAGAGGCGGGTGGTCAGGGCTCCTGGAGTGTCCCGAAGGTCAGGAAGGCAGCCAGCCTGGTCTGCTGCTGGTCCGCTGAGCTTCGGGGACAGGCAGAAGTGAGGCTGCCCCGGAGAGGGTAGCGTGAGTGGGATTTTTATGGAAAAAGTCACATTTCTCTCACAGAAAGGAGCAGTAATTAAAGATGTAGATTTAATATAAATGAAAACTGATCTACGCAAAAAGTAGAGCGTTCCATGGGACAGCACATAGAGAGCAGAGGTGACATTGTAGAGAAAGTGGTTGGGTTCCGAGGGGGGGTTCTGCCCAGAGCCGCTGGTAGGAAGGGTCAGCAGGGCAGCACTTAGCGGGATCAGGTTTTAAGAGAGGACCTCAAGGGCGAGCGGACCTTCAGGAGCAGTACAAGCTGAAGCAGGAAGGACTAAGGAACCGGCAGAGGAAGAGCCATTATGGTGATTATTAGATTTATAGCTACGTTTTGCTGTTTAGTGCTTTATAAAGAAATACACATGTTACTGTCACAGATTTGGGATTTTTTAATATTATAGGTATTTTAATATAATAAACTTCATTTATAGTCCTGTGTGTTTAATCCATGCATGAAGAAAAGGTTAGAAACTGCTGCTGTGGAAGGTCTTGGTTCCTGGCTGTGGTTTCCCTGGGGCTCAGTGAGGGGCCCTTTGGGTTCAGATCTTAGGTGGGGAGCGCTTGCAGAGCCCTCTGCCTGACTGAGGAGGGACTGGGGGCGGCCAGCTATGTGTGTGTGTGCTCTGAAAAGGAAATACGTGATGATGACACGGTTCTCTGAAATTTTGCTTTAAATAAAGATAGTTTTGAGCTATTTCGTGGAAATGATAAATGGGGTGATTCGTTTCTTGTGATGGGATTTAACTGATAAGAGTTTGGTTATCCAGTCTACAGCGAGGCTACTGTGAAGAAAGTTACTAAAAACACTGCATGTTTACGTGTATTCCAAAGGGCCTGTGTTTCTCGATCACCGGGACGAGCTTGAGGGAACATACAAGGTTTACTGCCAGAATCACGATGAGGCCATCTCACTGCTGGAAATCTACGAGAAGGATGAGAAGATCCAGAAGCATCTTCAGGACTCCTTGGCAGATCTCAAGTAGGAGTTTTGACCCCACTGTGCTTCCGTCATAATTCTTTAGTTCTGCCTTTGAGAAGTCAGTCTGTGCATAGTCTTGACTTCTTACGACATCTATCTTCTCTTAACCATAAATGATAGGTTGTTATAGGTCCTGTTATGTAACTTGCTCTTCTCTCATCATATTGCCTTTTCCCTTGAAAATCTTCAGTGGGTTCCCACTTCACATCTGTAGGTACAGAGTATTAAGTTAGCATTTCAGGTAAGAAGCAGCCAGGGAGATAGTTTGGTTCAAACAATAGGTAGGAAGACCCAATTCACCTATTTCTGACCTTCAGGTTAAATTCTCCTGGACTTAGTTTCTAAGGATACAATATATGTCTGAGTAGATCAAAGTGAAGTTAGGGGCTTAAATTACTCTTTAATGGACTAGATGTGCCTCCATAGATATTCATAATTTCCCTTTATCCCATGTGATTTTTTTTTTCTGCCCAAGTGATCGGCATTACTTGAACTAATATATTCTGCGAAGAATATGGGAACCAGCCTTTAGTATTACCTCTAAGCAGCTGTCTGTTTTCTTTTCATGCCCGCTGCCCTGTAGGAGCCTGTACACAGAATGGTAAGTCCTTCACCCTTGATGCACCAGCTCATTTCTTTGTTTTCTTCCCTTATAGACAGAAACCTAGAAGTTGACCTCCTTTGCTGTTTTTACTCTATAGTGCTTATCACCAAGTGACACTTGCTACAGTGTTTGCTTGTTGCCTGTCTCCTTCTACTACTAAATCCCTAGCACCTACCACAGTACCTGGTATTTATTAGGTGCCCAGAAAATATTTGCCGAATGAATGAAATTGGAGTGGAAGGCGAGAGAACAGAGCTCTATTTAAGAATCACAAACATTACCAGTAGGCCCTGTGTTACTGACATTTGATTAAAAGTCTTTTTCCTTCTGTATCAGGGGATGCACAAATTACATTAATCTGGGCTCCTTCCTCATCAAGCCGGTCCAGAGAGTAATGCGCTACCCACTGCTGCTCATGGAGCTGCTGAATTCCACCCCAGATTCCCACCCAGATAAAGCGCCCTTAACCAGTGCGGTCCTTGCAGTCAAGGAGATCAATGTGAACATTAATGAATATAAACGTCGCAAGGACCTGGGTAAGGAAAGCATACTTGCTGAGAAGGAGGTATGCCCTTGATCATGCTCTCTTCCTCAAAAGAATTAGTCCTTCTCCAGGGATGGGCAAGGCAGAGGGTGGATAATAGGGCTCTGCTGTAGAAACCGTGGCAGAATGGGGGGAAATGGCTGTGAAAAACCCATGGGATATTGCAAGTAAGGCGCGTGTGGTCAAGCTTATAACAATGAAGGTCTTCCCGAAGGATACAGAGGGTGGCTCATTCAGGCGCTGGTGATTACTGTCTCCGCTCATGAAGCCTTGTCAACCCTTAGACTTGCTCTCCTGCATGTCGTGTTGGATGCTTTCCTACTTGCACTCAAGTTAGGACTTTTCCTCTTCTTTCAGGAAACCCCAATTTGCCCAATCTCTGGGTTACGTGAGGCCTCTGGCCTGAGCTCCGCCCCCCAGTGCAGTGTAGTCAGTTGCAAACCACCCACCACTTTCTTTATAATGTGGAAGGAACTGAACCCTTTCTTTTCTCTTTCATCAGACCTCTCGTGAGGCTCTAATTTGAATCCCCAATGAGTATAGCATGGTGACCATGCTAAATTAATTTGTTAGTCACATCCTCAAAGAATTTATAATATAGTATAACCTCTTGCTCTACCTCTACCCACCCTGGCACCCACATTGGAATGCAATGTTGACTGTGCTCTTAAAGCCCTCAGGCCATCTAGCCCTTTGTCTTGGAACCTATCTCCTTTTCCCCCATCTCTCTTTTTAAAATTTATTTATTTATTTATTTATTTTGAAAGATTTTAGGTATTAATTAGAGAGAAAGAGCATGAGGTGGGGAGGGCCAGAGGGAGAGGTAGAATCCCCGCTGAGTGGGGAGCCTGATGTGGGACTCCATCCTGAGACTCCAGGATTGTGACCTGAGCCAAAGGCAGATGCTTAACCAACTGAGCCACCCAGGCGCCCCTCTTTTTTAAAATTTAAGTTCAATTAATTAACATATAATGTATTATTAGTGCCAGAGGCAGAGTTCAGTGATTCATCAGTCTTATATATAATACCCAGTGCTCATTACACCAAGTACCCTCCTTAATGTTCATCACCCAGTTATCCCGTCCCCCCACTTAGCCCTCCAGCAGTCCTCAGTTTGTTTCCTGTAGTTAGGAGACCCTTATGGTTTGTCTCACTCTCTGGTTTGTATCTCCTAATGTGATGCCGTCCTCATCTCCTACAAACGAAGTGTGCCTTTGTAGAGCCACCCAATCTTCTCCCTGTGACCCTTCTGATGTCTCCAGACTTCTAGAGATTGTGTCTAAGATACGACACAGTCATTGATCACATGACTCTTGTATAGCATTTTACTATGCAGGACAATTAGAAGTCAATATCTCATTTGTACGTGAGACCATTTAAGATGGTCTTATAAAGCAAGTAAGTGTTCCTTCCTACATTTTATTGGAGAAGAAAATGAGGTTCAGAGGAGTTAAGTGACTTCTGGAAGACCACACCTTGATGAAATGACGGACCCAGGCATTGCGCTCACAGGGAGTCCTGGGCTTCAAATCTTAGACTCTTCTCCTGATCCCTCTGCTCCCTTTCCTCCTAACCACCTCTTGTCTGCACCATCTCTCTGCTTCATCACACAGCCTGTCCATCCGTAATGGTGATTTGCATCCATGTATTGTCTCTACTCAGTTACGAGCTCATTGAAAACAAGCACTAGCTGTCGTTTGGGTTGTTGATCTCATTTTGTGGCTCGTCATGGAGTCTGTCTGTGCTCAGAGAAGGGCTTTCTTGCCTCACTCCCTAGTCCTCAAGTACCGAAAGGGCGATGAAGACAGCCTCATGGAGAAGATTTCCAAACTGAACATCCATTCCATCATCAAGAAATCCAACCGCGTAAGCAGTCACCTGAAGCACCTGACCGGCTTTGCTCCACAGGTGAGATTCCCACCCTTGAGGATTTGGCACGTCTTCGGCAGCATTTCGGGGTTCCATGTTGGGGGCTTCTTGCTTGGGGTCTATTGGCATGATTCCCCGCTTAGTACCTCTTTCAGTGTTTGCCAGCTGGTGGATATAGGACCCGGCAGCTCCTGTGCATGTGAATCCTCCCGCCCCCGCCCCCGTGCCTCGGGGAGTAGCTTACCATGTGTGCAAAGGCAAATCGGGAGGCCAAGTCGGTCACAGTATAATAATCATGGTGGCTCTAGACACCTGTGAGGAGCTTGCGATGTATTTGGGGAGACCAAATTGTAGACACGAAGCTAGAAGGGACTTAAGAGATCACTGTAGTTCAACACAGCATGTCACAAATTTAAAAAATGTAAAGTCTGAGAAATTGAGTGATTTGGAAACATTCATCTGCATGGCTGAGTGGATCACCAGGCTTCATTGTCTAGCGTGCGTGTGGCCTGCAGCCAGTGGGGAGTGGCGGCTAGAAAACAGTCTGGTGCTAAGTGTCGTCGTTTGTTCTCAGTGTGCCCTCGTACTTGGGAAAACGAGTTGCAGGAGAGCGAGCTTCACGTGGACAAGAGATTTCATCCAAGCCTCAAAGAAAGGGACAAAGGGAGACAAACCATAGTTTGGCATAGGGACAGGAGAGGGCATACCAGGCAAGGGGACAGCTCGAGCCGAGGCCCCGGGGTGAACGAATGTGGTCACCAGGGACAGGAAGAGAATGTCCTGACCGGAGCAAAGCATGTCTTCCCATCAGGAGCAGGGGGAGTTAGGGCGAGAAGGCAAGAGGGCCCATGTGTATTTTGGCAATCTTTCAAGGTCACATAGAGGCATTTAACTCAGTTCAGTATGATTTGGGGAAACATCAAAGACTTGAAATTTAGAGAGAAAAAAAAAAAAATATATATATATATATATTTTTTTTTTTCTTTAAAGATTTTATTTATTTGACAGAGAGATAGCGAGAGAGGGAACACAAGCACGGGGAGTGGGAGAGGGAGAAACAGGCTCCCCCCTGAGCAGGGAGCCCAATGTGGGACTCGATCCCAGGACCCTGGGATCACAACCTGAGCCGAAAGCAGACGCTTTACGACTGAGCCACCCAGGCGCCCCTGAGAAAAGATATTTTTAAGAAAGATACTTTTGCCAATAGGCCAGATTGAGGGAGAATCCAGATCTGCTAACGGCCACTTGTTTATTTTGAACAGATCAAAGATGAAGCATTTGAAGAAACGGAAAAGAACTTCCGAATGCAAGAAAGACTGATCAAATCTTTTATCCGAGACCTGTCTCTCTACCTGCAGCATATCCGGGTGAGAGAAGGCAGTGCTCTGCTTAGAGTCACACAGGGTGGGATTCTGTCCGTTTTCCTGCTCATCAGTATATTGTGGGATGCGTGTTGAATAATGTGGCCTCAGACAACCACTGTGCCCTGACATACTTGTTCCTGGGGGTCCTGTAGATTATTTAAGAGGTGACAGCGTTTGGAGATGAGCACGCTGAATCTGAATCCTAGAGCAGCCTGGCTCCTTCCTTCCTCTCGCGCTTACCGACCTTCCCACCACCTCTTTCTTACCGTCCCCTCTGTCCGGTTGTTTGTGAAGCACTTGTCTCAAGTTCATTTTGTCAAGATCATTTCGAAGATGGAAGAGTGCAAGAATGGTTCCCATTGGAGGCACGCGTTCTCATAATAATGTTAATTTCCATCTAATTTAGTTGCTGTGTACGAGGCCCCCAAAGCTGTTAGAGTGGTGAATGGGTCTGGAGAGCTGGGCGCTAAGGAGATCAGTCTGTGTTTGCTTCTCTGTCAGAGGCCTAGACTCCTCCCTGTCCAGGTCTCTCCTTCTCCTGTGGGCTTCACGGAATGGTGTTTATGTAAGCATATCACGTACCCCTGTCCCTCCCACATGACAGTCTCTTCCTAGATCCTCTGCTTTCTTTAAAAAAAAAAAAAAAAAAGGTTAAGGAAAATGGTACAAATTCAGAAGGTACCAAAGGGATAAGTAAAAAGTGAAAATAATTCTTCCTCCAACCCGTCTCTTAGGCACCTTCTAGAGACACAGTCTGCATTTATCAGATTCTTCTCTCGTCGGAGATAATCGTGTGTGTGTGAGAAAGAGAGAGAAAGGGAGAGACACACACAGTTGAGCATCTTGGAGGTCGTTCTAGACCTGTGCACACAGAACGGCCTTCTTTTCTTTTTTTTTTTTTTTTTATAAAAACTGCACAGTATTTAATGAAACGAAGGTGCCACAACATGTTTAACTTGTCTCCCATTGATGGACGTTTATTTGTAGTTGGCAAACGATTAGCTATATTGGCACAAGGAACATCCTTGTAGATACGTCATTTTCTGATCTGTGAGAGTGTATCTGAAGACCAGAGTACTAGATGTGCTGAGCCGAGTCCTATAGCATGTAGACCCTGTACCAGGGAAGACTCTGTTGGTCGTGTATGAAAGGATTTCCCCATCCCTCACTAACAGTGTTACCCAAATAAAAATGTCTTCTCTTTGCAAGATAAGTTAAAAATGCTATTTCCGCACAGTTTAAATTTGCATTCCTTATGAATGAAGTTGAGGATATTTTCCTATCTTTAAGTCATTATATTCCTTTTTCTGTTGATGTCTATATCTTGAGGCCCTTATTTATTTATTTGATGATCTTTCTCTTATTGATTGGTAGTTCCTCCGTATAATTGGAGAAAATAGCCCTTCGTGGATGATGATGGTTTACAACTATTTCTCCCTGTTTGTTGACTTTTGAGTTTGCTTAAATGTTTTCCCTGTGTCAAAAATTTTTAGGTTTGTATGATCTGAACTTTTCTTTTATGGCTTCCATGGGTCTATGTCATACTTGAAAAGTTCTTTCCTCTTCCAAGGTAATAAGTATCTCCCAGGTTTTAGTATTTTTATTATTTCATGTTTTACAGTTGAAGTCATTGATCTAGCTGGAACTTAGTGTATAAGGTTGAGGTAGAGATCCAGTGTGATTTTTTTTTTTCCCCACCTGCTTTTCCAGTTGTCATTCATTCATTCATTCATTCATTCATTTAAAAGATTTTGTTTATTTATTTGACACAGAGAGAGAGATCACAAGTAGGCAGAGAGGCAGGCAGAGAGAGGGGGAAGCAGGCTACCCTGCTGAGCAGAGACCCTGATGTGGGGCTCGATCCCAGGACCCTGAGATCATGACCTGAGCCGAAGGCAGAGGTTTTAACCCACTGAACCACCCAGGCACCCCAGTTGTCATAATTTATTAAATAATCCCCATGATTTGAAATGCCCCCCCATTTCAAAATCTACATGCCCCTAAGTAGCAAACTCTCTCCCGTCATGTTTTAAGTATATAATTAGGTAAAAATTAGGGTTTATAAAACTTTTTAAGAGCACATTGGCTTAAAGTGAGAGATTTGGCAAAAACAATGTTGATACAACTCCCAAGTGTAGTCCCTGGTCTAGGACTTTCTCTTACCATTCCTCTACTTTCAATACTCTCCTATTGGGTGTTTTTGCCCCATGTTTTCTAAATGTATAGCAAGCATATACCTGAGTCCCCAGCTCTTAAAAGGCCTATCTCCATGGCAGTGGGTGGGACATAATGGAACAGGGACGGCCATTTGATGGGCAGGTTAGTTTGGTTCTGACTACTAACCAGAAATTAAGGGAGAAGATGTTGAACAGTTTCATCACTGACATAAAATGAAAAGCCCTACCAAATAAAATTAGCGGGATTCGTGGAGAGAGAGTGAGCTGGCAAGAACATAAGCTGAGGGACATTGACTATACGTGGTATCTACCTCGGCATGTAGTCAACTATTTTGAGACTTCACCACTTTTTTTTAAAAGAATGTGAGAGGACATCACGTTTCACATTCATTCTCCCACTCAGGAGGAATTAGGAAGATGACACAATTTATCCTTCTGACGAAACACGATGTCTCCACAGACAGGCATAGGACTTAAAGACAAGAGGTCTGCCAATGTCATAAAATGTCGTAAAGTCAAACTGCTGTTTTGTGCTTAAGGACTTCATCTGCCTTTGAAATATATGAATCGGAGTTTTGGGTACATTTAGATTTTGTTTGGGTTAATATCGAAATAATAGGCATTCCCCTAACTTCAATGAAAAAAGGTGAGAACCCAGGATTATTTGAGTAGCCAGAGAAAACAGCCTGGGATTTAAAACGTGTCAGGATCCATCAGGAAGAGTTTACTATGAATTTACTTATTTATGAGTCAGTGAACAAAACAGACAAAAATCCCTGCCCTCCTGGAGCTTACATGGTATTAGGGGGTTGGGGGAGGGAAATAGACTCAGCCAGCAAAAATTAGTAAGTGATATTGTCTGCGGCGACAAAGGACAGAGCAGTCAGGTACGGGAAGTGGGGCTGTAATCGGTGTAGGGTCCTGGCCAGCTGTCTTTGAGAAGGTGACACCATGGGCCGACACTTGCAGGAGGAGAGGTGATCACTCCTTATCACGGTGCTGCAGGAATCATTTTGGGCTCAAATTGGGAACATAAAGGAATGCTAAAGAGCTGACAAAAACCCTCACTGTTTTTTTCTATAAGTAAAGAGTCTTAAGGTTTTCTCTGTGCCTCATAAATCAAAGTTTATGAGAGTATGCTTATTTCAAAGCTAAAATACTGTGCGAGACAGAAAATTTTTTTTTTTTTTTTTTTTAAAGATTTTATTTATTTGACAGCGAGAAACACAGTGAGAGAGGGAACACAAGCAGAGGGAATGGTAGCGGGAGAAGCAGGCTTCCTGCCGAGCAGAGAGCCCGATGCGGGGCTCGATCCCAGGACCCTGGAATCATGACCTGGGCCGAAGGCAGACGCTTAACGACTGAGCCACCCAGGCGCCCCGAGACAGAAAATTTTTAATTATGAACCCCTTTTGTCCCATTCTGCTATGCAGGATGAATGGTGAAGGTTAGAAAGTTCTGTCTGTCTTACTGCATGTGTTTCTAACCCGCTCCAGGAATCGGCGTGCGTGAAGGTGGTGGCCGCCGTGAGCATGTGGGATGTGTGTGTGGAGAAGGGACACAGAGACTTGGAGCAGTTCGAGAAGGTGCATCGCTACATCAGTGACCAGCTCTTCACAAATTTCGTAAGTGACTCTTCCTTTGGCCCCTCTTTTCTTAGTGTAGGCTTCTTCCCGGGGTTCTTGAACATCCCGCCTGTGGAAAAGTTAATTCCACAGAGACATGCCGTGTGCCTCAGGAATACCAGTCATCCCCTCGCTCTATCCGTATCAGGGTTTTATATTCAGAACCATGGCTTTTAGTTAATTAAAAGGACAGGTTGGGCCTCTGGTATTCAAAGAGATTTTTTTTATAGCTTGTGGTCAGTCTAGTTTGAAGAGAGAGGAAGACTGGGAAATTTCATCTGGTATCACTGTTGATAACTCTGAAGAAAGAAAACAACGGAAGGAGCACTAACTTAGAAAGGAATATCTAGTAGTTTCAAAGTTAGCCAGCGGATCTTTGAAATGGCATGTGCTTCCTTACAAAGACGGCACTAAAGGCCAAATTGCTCTGGCAATTTGGAAATCTATATTCTAAATATAGATGTGGGATTGTTTGATGGTGGGAAAGAGGTGAGTGGGGTTCGAAGGTTTCTTGGAAATTCCTGGGTGGCTTGAGGCTGAAGAAAGCGTTCATTCACAGTTGGGGAACTTACAGGTGTTCTCACGACAGGAGCATCTTACAAAAAGTAATGTACTGAGTCCCTACTTACGTTCTTTACATGACGATATCCTGCCCCTCGAGGTCTGTCCTGGAAAAAGTGAAGAGAAAAATCTTGTGGAACGTAGAAGCAGTTGTTAACAAGTAGTTCTGATTAGAAAAGGCACGATGGGCGTAGGAAGGCTTCTGTCCCTCAGACTTCTGCAACAAGTACACCCTCGGTTAAATTCCAGCCGTGTAGACCTGAGCACCTAAGAGGTGATACTGGACAGACTGCCCCGTCACCAATGGTGGCGCTAAGGCGGGCTCAGCATGTTTTGCAGACTCTTTGGCGTGTGCATAGGACTGGGGAAGGTTATACACTGAGAAGTTTTGTAAAACGTGCGAGCCCGTCTGGCGTGGGCTGAGTAGGACGCCGCTCGACCTGCGTGGGTTTAGCTTGTGCACAAGGAGCAAAGCAGGCCATGCGGGGTGTCACAGGTCTGCCTGTAGGGTATCTCAGAGAAGGACAAATACATGTGGGGACGGGAGGTCACTGGGCTGACCGTGCTGATCGGTACAAATACCAGGTCGCTGTGTGTACACCCGAACCCGATGTTACGTTAAAACCAGAAATACGGGGTCCGGAACTGCTGAGCGCGGTGATTTTCTCGTCCCCACAGAAGGAGAGGACAGAGCGGCTCGTCATCTCGCCCCTCAACCAGCTGCTGAGCATGTTCACGGGGCCCCACAAGCTGGTGCAGAAACGCTTCGATAAGCTCCTGGACTTCTACAACTGCACGGAGCGGGCGGAGAAGCTGAAGGACAAGAAGACCCTAGAGGAGCTGCAGTCGGCCCGGAACAACTACGAGGCCCTGAACGCGCAGCTGCTGGACGAGCTGCCCAAGTTCCACCAGTACGCCCAGGGGCTCTTCACCAACTGCGTCCACGGCTACGCCGAGGCCCACTGCGACTTCGTGCGCCAGGCGCTGGAGCAGCTCAAGCCGCTGCTGTCGGTGCGTGTGCGGGCTGTCCCTCCGGGCCCCCCCGCCGGGGAGAGGTCTCTGGGCTCCCCCGGCGTCTTTCTGGGGATGCACGTGAGGGTTGCTTGAGTTCTTCCCACCAGAGAGATGAAATATAGGTCCTGAGGTCAAGCCCGTCCGACCTGGAATTCTCCATCCCTTGCTGGTGCCTGTGGCTTCGAAGCGGCCCTTTTCACCCTGCCGAGCCCCAGAGAGCCACCGGCCGGGCCTGCTGGCGGGGCCGTGCAAGCCGGGCCCCCCAAGCCGGGTGTCCCCGCCGGCGGCTGTGCCCACCCAGTGAGGGGGAGCTGCGCTGGAGCCGCGGGTCAGGCCTGGGGTCTTTGATCTGTGCTCTCTCTCTCTCTCTCTCTGCCCTGCCTGCCGACTCCAGCTACTTAAAGTCGCCAGCAGAGAGGGCAACCTGATTGCCATCTTCCACGAAGAGCACAGCAGGGTCTTGCAGCAGCTCCAGGTCTTCACCTTCTTCCCAGAGTCGCTTCCAGTTGCCCGGAAGCCATTTGAGAGGAAGACCATGGACCGCCAGTCGGCCCGGAAGCCGCTCCTGGGCCTGGTGAGTGGGGGGCCGGACAGGGGCCTGGGGTGAGAGTGGGAACCGCGGTGGTGGTCTCGGGCCTGGCCTGGACAGTGACTGCCCCCGTGTCCCGGAGCAGGCCGCGCAGCCTCGTTCTCGGCTCTAGGACGCGGGTATCCTACTTACATCATGGAGTTGTTATAGGTTCAAGTGGGTTCGTGTGAGTAAAGCACTTAGGGATTGCCTGGCACATAGCCCCGTACAGCTAAGCTGTCTTCAGCGTTATTACTGATGGACCCAGCTCTGTCCACAGACGGACGGTTTCACAGGAGTTTCAATATCTTCCAGTAACAGAGGATAAAGGGCGAGGAGTTCTTGCCTCTGTCATGGGCTCTTTCGCACAGTGTTCCTGAGCATCCTGGCGGGTAAGGCTAGTGACCTCCAGTAGCTTTTCACACTCGATGTGTCCGTCAGAGCACCTTCGGAAAAGCACTCTCAGATCTTAGTCTATCCAGTGAATGGACTTTGCAAAGGACTAACATTAATACTTTGATAAGTTAATTAAAGAAACTGACTTAAGGGTATGTTAATACTGCCAGGCTTCCCCATGTTTGATCATGTATTGGAAAAGGTACCAGGGCGGCTCAGTCCGATGGGCGTCTGCCTTTGGCTCGGGTCATGATCCCGGGATCCTGGGATCGTGCCCTGAATCGGGCTCCCTGCTCAGCAGGAGGTCTGCTACTCCCTCTCCCTCTGCCTGCTGCTCTCCCTGCTTGTGTGCTGTCTCTGTCAAATAAATACAAATAGAATCTTTAAAAAAAAAAAATGTAATTATCTGATACATCGCCAAACTGTTCATGGCTGACTGCTTTTTTACCTGGAGTAATATTCTTTTAGAACTCATTTCCATATTTTGAAAAGTAGGATAAGATACACCAGATTATATGGGGCCATAATCTGAAAGATTATTGATCTCTGTTGACAACATTTTGCTCCATATAATCGCATAAGCATTAATTTATATTACCTTAGAAGGGAGAAGCAAATTTATTATTACTTTTATTTTTTCTAATTTTTATGAATAGGAATTATTTTTATTTTATTTATTTATTTATTAAAGATTTTATTTATTTGTCAGAAAGAGAGAGGGAGAGTGAGAGAGGGAGAAGCAGACTCCCCATTGAGCAAGGAGCCCGATGTGGGACTCGATTCCAGGACCCTGGGATGATGACCTGAGCTGAAGGCAGACGCTTAACTGAGCCACCCAGGCGTCCCTTATAATTGTTTTTGTAGATGCGGAAGTCAAGATAAGGAAAGACTCAGTTGTTTAAATTCATATAGCAAAAACAGAAGAAGATCTTGTAATATTACTTATATAGTTTGACTCTTTTGGTGGCACTTTTTTTCCTTAAGTTTTATTTCTAAGTAATCTCTACACCCAGTATGGGGCTTGAACTCACAACCCCAAGATCAAGAGTTGCACGTTGTACTGACTGAGCCAGCCCGGCACCCCACGTGGCACTTTAGTCACATTTTTTGGTCACAGGATAAACAGATGTGACACTAAGCTCATGTTAAATTTTCTTAATAGCTACCAAGGCACTAAAACATGATAAGATCATGGTTTTTACCCTGCCGCATGGACTGACTCGGGCACAAAAACGTCCGATGGGAGTAGCGAGGGGCTGGCTGTCGTTGCCCCCATTTCTGAGACTCAGACTGTGAGTTGGGATTAAATATGGCCGCTGGGCTGGTGGCCAGGGAGGGCTTTTGTTGACTGCATTTCTTGTGTTGCCTCTCAGCCGAGTTACATGCTACAGTCGGAAGAACTCCGGGCCTCCCTTCTGGCAAGATATCCCCCTGAAAAGCTCTTTCAAGTAGAACGGAACTTCAATGCCACTCAAGACTTAGATGTCTCGCTTCTGGAAGGTGACCTGGTGGGCGTGATCAAAAAAAAGGACCCCATGGGCAGTCAGAACCGCTGGCTGATTGACAATGGAGGTAGGAGTGTTGGACCTCGGGTTATTCTAACTCTAAATGAGGAAAAAGTTATTTCTGGCTGTACCCGAATTCTATCTAGGCCAAAAAAGAAAAAAACAAAACAAAAAGAGACGAGAGTCTTTGATTAAAGGGGAAAAATAGCCTTTCGTGTTCTATCCATCTTGGGAGAGTGTATGCCCAAGTCATGACCAAAACAAGACCTGTCTTTGGTTTTGGTTTGGTTTTTACAAATTCCAGAGAGGGCTCCATTTCTTACCTTTGCAGAATCTTGCCACGCTTCACAGCTCTTCTAGGCCGTGCTTACCGGCACCTGAGCCCTTTCAGCCTGTTCTAAGTGAGCCACAAAATAAGCTGCCCTCTTCCAAGCTCTGGAAATGGGTTTTGAGAGTGTGTGAATTTCAAACGTGTAGGAAAGGGTTTTTTGTTTGCTTTACCAGTTTTACCTCATGACTAGGGAATGGCTCTAGAAATAGCTTACAGCTTTTTTCTAGCAGGGGTGCTGGGTTAGGGGGTGGTAAGGGAGGTTTGCTGGGTACAGAATTTAAAGAAAAGTAAAAAAAAAAATAATAATAATAATCAAGTCATTTCTCCACTATTCCAAAAACCCAAAAAGCTCTGAAAAACAAAGAGCTTTTTTCCCAGAACTCATTTGCCAAAACCTTTCCTCAATCTGAACTTATGTGGTAGCAAAATCCAAGCAAAGTGTTGTGAAGTTGTTTATAATTCTTACTCCTCTCTTTTGATGTGTATAATGTGTACATTATAGAAACAATAATGGGTTTAATTTTGAGGCGGTGACCCAGACCCTGCTGGGCATGTCAAGCCGTAAACCGTATATGTACGGACTTGATTAATTTTCCCAAATTCAAAAAGTCTGAATTCCAAAACCCATCTGGCCCTCGGCATTTTACATAAGCATTTTAAATAAGGACTGTGGGCCTATACAATAAACTTCTCTGTTCACACCACCGGAATTGGAAAATTGTGACATTCTCAGTTGGAAAGTGGTTTGTAGATCCCCTCCCCCGCCCATCCCTTCCCGCTTACCCAAAAGGATGGAGGTTGGCAGTGGGAAAGGAAGGCAAGAAAGGGGGGTGATGGGCAGGGGAAGCCACTGACAGGTTCACAGAAGACTCCCAGTAACCATCCAGGCTGTTCAAGAAGCTGTTTCACCCTGGGGGCTTCTATCGACGCCATCCCGGTGAGCAGTGGCAGAAAGACCAGCAGTGAGACCCTCTACCCCTTGCCATCCGCCCAAGGGAACCCCCTGCCCCCGTTAGAGCAGATGTAACAAAAACACATTGAAGATGAAGGCAGAGACACCTCTTGCTCGCATGGAGGTTACAGGCCCTGGGTCCTTCCTTTGACAGATCCTTCTTAGTATTATAAAAAATGTACCTGTGGATCAAGGATTTCAGTCTTCTGTGTTGCAAAGTCTGAGCTGCAGGCCCCTCTGTCATCATCTTGGGACGGTTATTAAAGCGATCATGTGCCGTGCCTGTGTCGCGTCCATGCGAACCCCCACAGACCGCCTCCTGCCTTGGCCTGTTCTCCCCTATGTCCACCACGTCCCCAGACCACAAGTGGAGATTCAGGTGCCCCGGGGGAGAAAGGGCCGGCAGCCGTCTCCGAGCCACTCGGTCACTAGGAGGACGGTTTTTAAAAACCCTTTTTCCACACTCAGTGTATCTGAACGCATCCTTAGGTGAGCCTCTCCTGGCCTTTGTATCCATGATGTAGGTACCCTGTTAAATTTTCTTCCTCTGCTCATTCTCGAGCACGTGGCCGCTTGTGTTACTGTCCCCTTGAATGTCCGCAAGGGCTCCCATCACTCACCCCTCAGGCGGTGGTAGCAAGGATGCCCCGGCAGGTAGTCACAGGGCTGTGTCTCCTGGGATGGACCGTCTCAATTTTTTTGTCCCTAAGCATCTTATTTTGTGTCTCTCACTGTTGCCGTCGCTTTTCAACTGTAGTTTTTGCTCGGTTGACTCCGCCTGCCACCCCTTCCATTAAAAGCTCTTCCCGTGGGTTCTTCCTCCCCGTAGTCACCAAAGGCTTTGTGTACAGCTCCTTCCTGAAGCCCTACAACGCGCGCCGCAGCCACTCGGATGCCTCGGTGGGCAGCCCCTCCTCCACCGAGTCGGAGCTCGGCAGCCCGTCCCCCAGCTTCCCGCGGCAGGACAGCAGCAGCACCCTGACCCTCAACCCCGGCAGCGTGGCGGTGTCCTTTACCTCGGGGTCTGGCCAGAAACGGCCTCAAGATGTCACTGCGGTAAAGGAACCGGACCAAGAAGCTCTCGGCGCATCCTTAAACTTGGGTTGTTTGGAGAGCAGTCCTTCCAGTTGCCCCCCGGACCCAAACCCCAGCCCCCGGCCCAGGTCATGGGACCTCGCGGAGGCAGCCAGTGACGCTCACCAGCCCGCCCCCACCCTCAGGAGCTACAGAAACTGCAGGCACCCAGAAACGGGCAGTTACCCCCTACCAGGGCGGAACGGGCAGGGGAAAGAGCTCGTGAGAGGCTGTTCGAGAACAGCCCGGTCTCTGGAAGACAAAAGCGAAGATCCAGAAAGCAGGGAGGCAGAAGGCAACCAGGCAAGTGCTCGCTGGTCGCCGCGTGGCAGGTGGGCGGGGGTGCTGGGGGTCCTGGGGGTGTGGAGGAGCGGGAACCGAGGCCCGCCCAGGGCCTGGGTGGTGATCTGGGCTGAGCTCGCCGACAAGTCTCATAAAGCACACGCGGAACTCGCCTGGGAGTGAGCACCTCCACACCTTCGGGGCACCTTCTGTGGTGACACTTCCCTGGCTATTTCTGGGCTCCTCCTGCTGTGTCACTGGGCATTTACAAGGTGTTACAATGAGAGCCTTCTCCACTTTGCCAGCGCATAATTCCTCATCGCATAGTCTGCCATTTATCCCATCTCTTTAGTTTTTTATTCAACTAGCTCTCTGCTTTCCCCCTGGAATTTAGAAATAACATTGTGACTCTTTCTTTTCTATTCTTTTTATAATGGCTTATATTTGTCTTGATGAATTTGAATATAGCTTCTGTATCTTGAACATATTAAACCTGCCTATTTTAAGGTCACTTTCGCATTCGTGGCTGAGGGACTCCTGGTTCACTCACTTGTTTGCTCCCTCTTGCGTCAGGGAGTTCCCGTGTGTGTCTTGGGCCGTCTGTCTGCGAGTTTATCTCCAGCAGGGTTGCCTTTGAGAGACTCAGTTGCGTCCTGGGCAGCGGAGGTGTTTGCCTCTGCCAAGCTCTGGATTCTGAAGGACAGTTTTCAACATGAGCTTCTCAGCTCAGTCTTTCTACGCCACATTCCTCAGAGCTGCTGCCGAGCCTAGGGCATGCCTGTTTTTCTGGTCATTCTGGTACTGCGCACTGCCCAGGACAGACGTCCAAGTCCCGTGCCCGACAGTGGACACTTTGCCTAGACATGTGGATTGAGAAGATGGCCCTTTTTTCAAAATTCTGATTTTGTTTAAAACGCTCACTTCTCGCTTCATCGACTCCTCTAAGTCCTAAGAGTATGTTTTCATCCTTGTGCCCCCCTGGGCCTCATGGCTTCCCCTCCCGATCACTGAGCACCACCTATCTGCCATATTGGCTGAAAGGTCCTTCCTCCACTTTGTAAGGCAACTCTGAAAGAGTAAAAAGGATATAAATTTTGGTTTTCTTTGAATCTGCCCTGTTCATTATGGTAGCCACCAGCCCTATGTAGCTATTTAAATTTGTTAGTTAAAATTAAATAAAATTTAAAGCTTACTGGCCATGCCTCAAGTGCTTGATAGTCACATGTGTCCAGAGGCTGCCATATTGGATAGCGCAGGTATAGATCATTCCTGTCACTGCAGGAAGCCCTGCTGGACAGTATTGCTCCAAGCAGTGTCCCATTTTCCAGCTCACTTTCTCTCCCTCTCATAGGTCTATTTTGCTGTGTACACCTTCAAGGCACGGAACCCAAATGAGCTGAGTGTGTCGGCCAATCAGAGACTCAAGATCCTGGAGTTTAAAGATGTTATGGGAAATACAGAGTGGTGGTTAGCCGAAGTTAATGGGAGGAAAGGTTATGTTCCATCCAATTATATCCGCAAAGCTGAATATACCTGAACCTGTTCTCCCTCCCACTCAGCCTTGCTGCCTTCACTTCCTTCTGCTGAAGGGTCCTGGTGGCCCCGCGAGAGGGCACCTGCTCCTGGGACACCGGCCCCATCCGCATTGTTTCACTACGGCACGGCGCAGGGCACAAGACGAGTCTTGTTTCCTGCCATTGGGTTGTCAACTTTGATGCTCTAGACTTTCTAGAATTTGAAATGGACCCCAGGGCTTGTGAATGACTCCTTGACCATGAGAAGAAAGGCAAGTCTTGGGTCAGCCTTTGGAAATGAGAAATTTCCAGTGAGAAGACCAGTATCGGATATATGCTGGAAGCGTGCCCCGGCGTGAGAAGATGTTGGCGTGGGTTGTATCATACTGAGTTCGGGGTGGTCCCCTGCTCTGTGAACAAATGACCAGATACTAACATGGATGAAGAAAATTCTCTGGGAGCCCCTGTAGACTGCGCCTCTGCACGTGGCAAGAAGTTTTTTGAGATTGTACCAAATCTGGTGTTTCAGCGCATCCATTTTTTGCACACATTCACGCATACACACCCACCCCTAATTTCCAAAAGTCCCTCAGATACTACCATCTGTAATCTTATGTGTTTCCAATACTGCATTCCCAGATTGGCCAGGCAACATTCAGTTGTGTTCTCTTTTTAAAAAGTGTTTAGGGTCTTTATTTCCCTTCAACCTTTCTGTGAATGGGTCTCTTCCCTTTGAGGTGTACAACCATCTACCCCTTTCTGACAGTCACCTCTGTGACTGTCTCGAGTCCATGTGTGATGTCTCCTGGCCTCTCACCCGCAACCTGATAACTGATAGCTTTTCCTGGGAGAACAAGGTGAGAGCTTCAGCCACCCCGTGGAAAGGGCTCGCCCTACAGTGAGCTGCACCCATCCGGCCTGGCGGAAGATGGATGCCTTTCTCCTTCATCCGCACTACTGTCCACAGATGCAGAAAGCCTCATGCTCATGTGTTGTATGAATGAGGAGAAGCGGTCCCAGAGGTAGCTTATCCAAGACTCGGATATAAGCATTTTCTGTTTCACCACTAACCTCCATGCTCCAGAGACCGTAGTCTAAACCAAACAGATTCAGAAGTGCCTGATCATCCCTCCATCTGGCCTCAGGAAGATCTTTGCTAATCCTTACACAAAGAATCTCCCCCTGAATATTCTATTTAAGCAGGGGTCTTGTTCTTAAGGTTTGCCCCAGATATGAGGCCTCCCTTGGAATAGAAAACTATGACTTTTGTCTCAAGAAAGGGAATTAAGAACACCTTACCAGCCCCCTGCTCCTTCAAGTGCACCTTTGGCCTTAAAATCCTGATGAACTGGGAGTCACCTGTGGACCCCTTAGCCTTGTGTGTCTGCAGGTCGGTCAGAAGGCAGCAATGCGAGTCTCTTGTGAATAGTGTTTATACTTAGAAATGTTTATATTTAAGTAGTTATTTTATAAATAAAAGCATTTCTAAGGGCCATGAGTATGTTTTCTTTATTTCCATCCATGTGTTTAGCCTGAACCTAATCAGATTTCTGAGGGTACCTTTTTGACAATTCAAAACAATGGCGAGATTCTGGAAAATGAGGGTAACTGAAGAAATTCAAGTCAGAAATTCATCTTGTCAAATATAATTTCGACAGAATTCCCATACCCTTGAAAGATGCCCATATTGCAGGTGATCGCCTGTTTAAGCTGCTTTATACTATAAAATGCCAGCAGAACAGAGGAACTTTGCTGGTATCACGGAGGTGGAAACGGACGCCCTGGAGATGAAGTAACAAGCCCTGGAGTGGCAGCTGGGTGGGGACGGGGCCTGGGGGGACCGCGTGGGGGACCGTGGGCCGTAAAGTGACTGTCTGATGCAGTGAAGGGAGAGAGAACATGGTCGGATAGATGGACTCTGAGGAAAAGAAATGTATCAGTGAGCTCGGCCAGCTCTTATGGGTGAGGAAAAGGGATTCTAGTGACATTGTGACTTCCCCAAGCCACGCATCAAGTGTTTGATGGATCCTGAATTGAAACTTGGGTCTTGGGTTCTCTGAGTCTTTCCACCTCATTGTGTCTCTCCAGTCTGGCTCCAGATGCCAAGAGCTGTGTGATCTTGGCAGCTTCCCCAACCCATTCTTCAGCTTCCTCATCCAAAGTAGATGGCGATACCACCCGCATCATGGGTTGTTGTAGGGATGGAACGAGTTCGTACGTGGAAAGGGCTAGAACTGCCTGACACGTAGTAATAAATTGGAGAGCCCTTGGGGTCCAAGTCGAGGAATTTAGATTTGATGAGTCTAGTAGTAAGAAACTCTGGTAGGCTCTCAAACGGATCGCCTGTTTTAGGAAAGCTGAATGTCAAGAGGATGATTGAGAGGGAGGACAGATCAAAGGCAAGAAAATCTAATTAGTTGGAAAAAAGTTAACTGCTTTGGGCATCCGATTGCTTGAGAGTAGAAAAAAGCATCCCCTAAAGACTGAAGTTGAAATGAGGGAGTCACTGGGATGGGAGCAGGTTGATGAAAAGACAAGGTTTGTCTTAAACACTGGATGTCTGCCTGTCTTGCTCCTCTAGGTGTGGCCTTAACCCCCCCGACATCACTAACCTGGTTGCTGCTGGAAGAGCAGGCCCCTCCCGGGCGTCCCAGGGCTCAAGATCCTGACATGATTTGTGTCCACATCACAGTTTGAGAACAGCTGTCCGGGCAATTTTTTTTTTAAAGATTTTATTTATTTGCTTGAGAGCGACAGAGCACGAGAGAGCGCACAGAGGGAGAAGGAGAAGCAGGCTCCCTACTGAGCAGGGAGCCCGATGTGGGGGCTCAATCCCAGGACCCCGAGATCATGATCCGAGCTGAACTTAGATGTCTGCTTAACTGACTGAGCTGCCCAGGTACCCCCCCCAAAGCAATTTTTTTTTTTTTTTAAAGATTTTATTTATTTGACAGAGAGAAACACAGCGAGAGAGGGAGCACAAGCAGAGGGAATGGTAGCGGGAGAAGCAGGCTTCCCGCGGAGCAAGGAGCCCGATGCGGGGCTCGATCCCAGACGCCTGGGATCTGACCTGGGCCGAAGGCAGACACCTAACGACTGAGCCACCCAGGCGCCCCCCAAAGCAATTTTTTTAATGAAACTTTCTACTGTCAGAAAAGTAAGAATTACAAAACCCATGGAAGAAGAGAGTATCAGATGTTTCAGACACAACAGAAGGAAATGTTACTGAAGAAAATCTCTAAATCTGGCTTGTCTGCTTGCTTCAGCTCATGAATTTTCTCCCTTTCCTGCCTGGAAATAGCTCTTCAGTTGTGCTTTTATCCAAGGGTCCCAGGCAAACAGAGCAGGTGGGGACTGCCATCTATAAAGTCTAGATTTCTGGCTTTCATCTCAAGAGTATCGTGAGAACCAAATAAGATGACGTGTACACTTTTGTGCAGTGTGAGCTCTAGGAGTACATGGTTCTGATAAGGATTGAATTTTGTGTCACCCTCTTTTGATTAGGTTGTGAAGCTGGGACTCGGCTATGTGGGCTTTGTTTCAGGATCAGGAATTCAAACCGGCCCCAGAAGAACACGGTTGTTTCACGTGGAGAACCTTAGACCCGAGGACCAAGAAACCTCGAGATGTCTACACATCATTCTAAATCCTCTCTCTAGTTGCCGCAACTTGTACAACTGAGGATTTTAAGCTCTCCTGCCTATTCATACATTGTATTGATGGAGTTTTTACTGTCACACCTTTGTCAGGTATGGCAGAGCCCTTTATCTCACCCAGCCTACTGGAATCTTCTTGCAATTGTTACTAAAGATCAGTATTAGATTTTGCCTTTTCATCAACCTGCTCCCATCTGAGTGACTCCCTCATTTCAACTTCAGTCTGTATCAAGAAGGGAGTGTCCAACAACAAATTGGGGGCCTTGCAAAGCTACATAGGGCCGTCTGTTCTTTCACACCCCTCCGAGGTGACCTTCAAAGAGAAAGCCAATTCAGTGTCTTCTCAGAGGTAAGTTCTGAGAGTGTGGCGGGAGGGAACGAATGTTCCAGTTAGGGCAGCGGTGGGGTGTTCATTCAGGAAACGTTAATTGGGAACATGGAGACACGTGGGAATCCACTGCAGATCGGGGGTGGGGTCTGCAGACTTAGACCATGGTGCAAGGCACTGCCTGAGTACCGCCTGTCCACGAGACACCGAGGTTCGAGCTCCAAACCGTTCCCATGGACCCTCAGTCCAGGGTCAGGGAGGCCGAGAGCGACTGCTGATCTCTCCCAGCCTCCTCTTGTCGGAATCACCATGTCTCACTTTAACAAGGGACCTCCCTACAACCCCTCAGCTGAGATCCAGAAAACCTCCCCAAAATGATGACGCTGAATAAGAG
>CM053617.1:46437217-46480741 GCA_028646535.1 Procyon lotor | reverse complement strand
TTTTTGTTTTTGTTTTTACTTTCAGCACTTGCATAGATCATGCCCCTGGCAAGTTTCTGGCTATTATCTCTTCAAATAGATTTTCTCTCTCTTCTCATTCTGGGATCCCTATAATATGAATGGTATCATACTTAATGGTGTCACTGAGTTCCCTTAGTCTATTTTCATTTTTCCGCCCCTCTCTGTTCTGTTTTGTTGATTATGTTCAACAGCATAATCTTTAAAAAAAAAAAACAACAAAGAACAGCTTAATGTCTATGTAGAAGACGGCACACTTATAGCTAACTGTGGTTTCTGCTTACTAAGTTGTAACCATTTAAAGATTTTTGATGTCAATATTTGTACAACAGTGTTTGCTAATTTTTTAGTAAAGTCATGATCAATGTGCCTTTGGGATTAAATGTGTTCTCATCCTATGACCTAAATGGAATAAATTTCTAAAGGCACTTACACAAAAGCAGCCTGCAGAAAGTTAAGGTTTCATTGGTACATCTATTCTTCCTGTTTATGCCAGTGTCCCAGCGTGGAATTACTCTTCTCTCCCTATTGCCACACTGTTCACAAAGGAGGAAGATGTGTTTTATGAAGATTGTTTGAACATTGGGAAAAAAGTGAGTACTTGCTGTATTCCAGCCACGGGAGAAACAAAAAAGTTACAAACTGGTCTTGTTTTCAAGAGGCTCACAGCTTCGTGAGGGAGATTCTGACAAAGTGATACAGTAACAATAAATTAGCTGGGGAGTATTTTCAGTTGTAAATGATAGTCCCCGATTCTGGTAAACTTAGGAAGTTTTCAAATGATAGCACGTAGCTCACTGACTCTGGGGGAAGAAGAAAGCCTGATCTGAGTCTTTGAACCCAGGAAGGATGCTCAACATCAGGCAGTATCCCTGGTGCTCGAATCCCCACCAACGGAGAATAGCCATGACTGTCACAGCCATGATCGCCAGACGTCCCGGCCTCTGTGTCCCCAGCATCTGAATCAAAATCTGGTGCTGGTGTAGCTGATTAACACACAGAAGGGAATGGGACACAGGGGTCTGTCAGGCAGATTACCTCAGTGGGATTGACTGGTTTGAGATTCCATTCCCGGGAAGGGCTGAAACTAAATATTAAGTCTCAGCTCGGTGGCATAAGGCTTAGCATTGGTGACCCCATTTTGGGCTTCTTGTCTCTTTAACGGGAATTAGAAGAAATGTGATTAGACCAGATGTTGGGGAACTCTCTTATACCATACTCAGGATTCTAACTTTACTCCGGAGGGTGAGAGTAACCTGGTCAGTTTTGCATATCTGATGACTTTAATAGACACAGGGGATACATTTAAGAAAAACAACACAGGGATACCTATGCCCTTAGATGTTATGAGACCCAGAATTGGAGCAAAAGGGATGGAGGTAAAGAAAAAAAACCCAAAGGGCCGGGTGGTCAATGTGATCTGAGAACAAAAGGAAAAATTAAGAGTGATGCCCAGGATTTTCATTTTGTAGAATTGAATGGACAATGAGGTCATCACTGGAGGTAAGTAGAGAAAAATCTTTAAAAAAAAAAAGATTTTATTTATTTGACAGAGAGGGGGATGCAGGCTCCCTGCTGAGCAGAGACCCTGGTGTGGGGCTCGATCCCAGGACCCTGAGATCATGACCTGAGCCGAAGGCAGAGGCTTTAACCCACTGAGCCACCCAGGCGCCCAGAGAAAAATCTTTTGAGTGGAGGGAGTAGAAGCGTCTGTCAAAGTAGGGTGAGCTGACAGATGCCTGACGGATATGCGGGTATGAATATCTGCAGGGAGTTGAGACAATCAGAGAAACTGGAAGGTCAAGGACCAAAACATTGGAATCTCTCAGTGTTTCAAGGGCAAGCGAAAGAAGGGGACCTTCAGGAAGTAGGAAAGAGCAATCCTGGTATGAGTGGCCCAGAGCGCGGATTTAGTTATCCAGGGTCTGGGCTAACAGGATTTGAAGTGGGAGGAGTCATTACTGAAGTTTTAGATTCAGGCTGGTTCTGGTTTCTACCACCTTCACTGGATGTCTTAGTCATCACTTCTGAGAAAAGAATGACCTTTACCTTCTCTTTATTTGCATCAGTAGGAGCAGGTAGGTCAAAAACCCTCTGTCACTAAAGGAAAAAAATCTGCAAGTTGATTTCTGGTCCGGGCTCTGCCAGAAACACCCATGTTTTGACTTTGGATATTCGAACCTTCTGCGGGTACGTGCTTATCTGAAAAATAAGAGATTTTAACCTGATAATCTCCAAGGCTTCTATCAGCTGGGTTAGTTGGGAGACAGAACCATATAAAGAATTATGTAGGCATTGAAGAAAGGGCCAAAGGAAAATAAGTATCAGAGAGCTGGCACCTCCCAGAAGCAACTGCCAAACCCTCACAAAGGCTGTGAGGACCAAATGAAAGAGGCCTGCATTCCAACAGAACCTAGGAGACTCCCAGACTTCCGACACTGTCCTCATCCAGCCTCACAGGTCTTCTGCTCTTCCTGCAGGAAGTTTCGGTCTCTGAGCCTCTCACTCAACAGCCAAAATGATGACTAAAGGAAAATATAATTTAATCACTGAAATGGAAGTTAAGAATATACTGAACCCTCACAGACATGTACCCTGGGGCAAATAATACATTATATGCTAATAAAAATTAAAAAAAAAAAAAAAAAAAGATACTGAACCCAAAGTAATGGGGCACAAAAAAACCCTGGAGGATAAAAAGGGTCAAAGCTTAGAGTGACTTCTGCAGACTTTGACCTTTGTTGCAATACAGGATGCCAAGGCAAGAGATAAAGCCAACACCTGTCAAGATAAAGGTTTACATACCTTCTGGGTCCAGGTTTATCTGTAGTACGTAGGTAAACGAGGAATAAACCGCCCCCTGCAGGAGGAGTCAACAAGGCAATGTGTCGGTCTCCGACTGGACACTAGGTCAAGGGGAGGAACCTCCCTTCAGAATTTGTAACCCCCAAGTCGGTTCTCAAGCCAGATGATGGTCTGAAACCCCTAGTGGAGAATTTAATTCAAAGTGGTTCTGGGTAATGCCCCCAAGGGACGGGTAAAAGCTTTTCCAGGGAACTCTGCTTTCAAGGAATGCCCACAGATAAAATGCTGAGAGGGAGCAGCTCGCAGTCAAAATCCACAAGGCACACAAAGAAATAAAGCACCATGAATAAGAATCAGCAGAAACCTCAGTAGTAATTGGGGAAACTGACAAAAAGTGTATTAAATTGGTATATGTACATATATCTCAAGGATTATATACCAGAATGTCCCTGGCAGTATTGTTCACAATAGGAGGAAACCCCTACGGAGCAGCACGACACTGGGTACACGGTGCCGGAATCCCACACTGCAGAGGAGAGGGAACCAAAAGTAATAAAATAATACTAAACAAAAGCAAGAGAAGAATCCATCAAGTATGAGTCAGGCCATTTGCATAAATTAAAAAAGATACACCTTGTCTAAGGGTACATACCAAGTAGTGAAACTAAAGGGAAAAGCAAGAGGATAGGAGTTCTCTCTGGGAAGGTAAGTAGGAAGGAGGGATCATCGGGGGTGGGGGGGTTCTACTGTGGCTAGATAAAAATATCCTTTAGAATGTACATTTTATACATTTCTGTGCGATAGCTCACAAAAAGTCAGGATCCTTGTGGTCCCTTTCCAACCCATGGGACCCGCTGTCAGAATGACGTGCTGTCCACGCTTTCGATGCCAGCTTCTTTGGCCATCAAATAAAAGGGGCCCGATTTTCTCAGCAGTTCTTGAGGGCTGCCATACTCTACAATCTTCCCAGTGTCCAGGACCATTATCCTGAAACAAAGGAGAAAGAAAGGTCTCAGCAGCATTTTACATCTTGGCATTTGTAAGATCAGGACTGAGTCGTGGTACATTCATTCATAAAAGGCTACAAAGCAGTGAGAACGAAGGGGCCACAGCTGTCTGCATTGACTCGGGTGGGTGCCATATATATGGCCGAAGAATCTAGTAGAAGAATACATACAGTTTAAGTCCCTTTACAGAAGTTTTTTTTTAAGGATAGACATTGTTTAAAGGAGCCTGTTGTCTCCCAACAGGTTCCAAGATTACTGACATTACCCCCGTTTCTAACGTACTGCGCCAGAGCTGGAAGAAGCAGAAAGCAGCTAGTTGTTGTTCGGGGGTGAGAGGCGCTGTGGTTAGCACCCGCCCCTTGTGGCTAGGGCCTCCACCTCCCCACAGTCAGTTAATAATCCTAAGCAACTGCCCATTTCGCCCTCAAGTCCATTCCCTTAACCCTGTTGGCTTTCATTAGCTTGGTGCAAAATTTTGGACAAATTCCTTGAACCCTCGGTTTCCTCAGTGAAATGGTGGTGGTTGGGCTTTCAGCTGTGGGATGTCTTACGACAGATGCTAGTACTGTCGTTCAAGGGCCCGGGGGCGTCAGGCTAGCTGTCACCACACTCACTTGTCGCAGTCCATGATGGTGTGCAGCCTGTGAGCGATGGTGAGGGTGGTGCAGTGGGAGAACTCCTTCTGGATGGTCGTCTGGATGAGGCGATCGGTCTCCAGGTCCACGGCGGCGGTGGCCTCGTCCATGACCAGAATCTTGGATTTCCGAAGCAGAGCCCGGGCCAGGCACAGCAGCTGCCTCTGTCCTATGCTGCAGCCGAGGGAACGAAGCGAGCATGAGCCCCTGGGAGCCATGGCCGAATGGGGGACTGGGGTAGGTCACGTCCGACTTCTGAAACCCCAACTCCTAAATTCCCCCAGAACGAACACCTAACAGAAGAGGCTAAGATGAGGTTTTTCCAAACACTCTCCTACTGCTGGTGCTTAATTTTAAAAATTCATAGATCTGGGCCCTGTTCTTCTCAAACAGAATAGGGAGGAACCTTGGGACATGTATTTTTTAATAAGCACCCCAGGCAATTTCCATGTTTAATGAGTTTGGAAAACCTTAGCCCAGGACGGTTCTTTGGAGCCCTAGGGGTTATTCCAGCACATTGACAGCAATTCCAGAATAAGATGGGAGGCCCCCAAGGTCACCGCATCTGTATTTGACCCAACACCATTAATATAGGGTGACACCGCATCAGAACGTCCCAGTGGCGTTTCTTAGTGGCCTTAGCAAACCCATTCATTATTTTAATGTGTAATTCTAGTCTCAAGGCTAATTATTTGTTCAAAGCCTTCTGCCTTGATTAGAGATGGAGCTATCTAATGAACACGGTGTCTTGGTGTGAGATGCAATGTGTGTAGAATTCGAATATGCTTGTAAAATGCAAATCGCTTTAATTTGCTAAAAGCCTGTAATGAAGGCTGGACCTCTTACTTACATAAAGCAGCTTTGGGAAATGATGTGGAGGAAATATTCGCTAATTGCTCCTTCCTGCTGTGGCCATTAGGGAACATATTAAACAGAGGGGGGCTAGACTAAAGTTCTGTAATTCTCGGTAAGAAAATTTCTGCAGGGGATGAGAAGTCACCCAAGATAAACTCCCAGTTTCCCTCTGTGGTGTCCGCACAGAGGGCAAGACTGCAGTTCGGTTGTACCGCCTGGCCCCGGGGGCTTCCTAGAACAGGCTGGGGCCCAGGTGCCTGTCTGGCTTTCTGCTGCTGTGTCTCTCTGCGTGACCCACCTCCCATCATGCACCAGAGAAATGGAAGCTTCCACCCCTCCAACCCAGGTCTGAATTCAAGGCCCTGGTCACGGGCTTTGGGTGTCCCCCAGCACGGACAGAGAAAGAGGGTAGGATGTGTTCTCACAAACCAGATCTAGTAAGGCCCCAGGTCCCATCCTGCCAGAGGGGCCCACACAGCCCCTCACAGCTGTGTATCTGCTACAGGACATTTTCTACACAATTAGTACAGATTTGTGGACTGAAGGGTCTTTTATGTAGGCCTAAAGACCCACTTACATCCTGCTAGTTCCTAGATCTGTTGCTGATGAAAAACAGAAGGGATGGCATTCTATATCAAGGCTACATACTGACGTCACCTGGGCCCCTGATTCAGTGGGTCTGGGGTATCACCTGGGCGGCTCAGTGGGTTAAAGCCTCTGCCTTCAGCTCAGGTCATGATCTCAGGGTCCTGGGATCGAGCCCCGCACCGGGCTCTCTGCCTACTTGTGATCTCTCTGTCAAATAAATAAATAAAATCTTAAAAAAAAAAAATTTTCCCTAAGGGGTTCTAGTGTATAGCCTAGCTAAGACTCCATGCTCTGCGTAGTGCTTCTCAAGCTGTAATGTACACACTAAGCACCTGGGAATCTTGCTAACGTGTAGATGCTGATGAGTCGGTCTAGCGTCAGTCTGCATTTATACCAAGTCCCCAAGGGAAGCCAGAGCTGGGCCACCCTTCTGTTCGGAGCTTCCTCAGCTCAGGGTCCATGCCCTGCCTACCACTGGGAAGGCACTGGAGTAATTCTGTGATACCACAGACTACCTAGCACCAGGAACAAAGGGGTGCTTCCCCCCACCTCCTCCCACCGCCCGAGGGGGAAGTGGGTTATGAAACATTACCTAAGGTTGTCACCAGCCTCTGTCACTTCATGAGACAACCCAAGTTGCAGGCCAGACACAAAGGATTTGAGGTGAGCCAGCTCCAGGGCCTTCCAAATCTCCTCATCTGAGTGGTTGTTAAAAGGGTCTAGGTTCATCCTCAGGGTGCCAGAGAACAGGATGGGATCCTGCAAGTCAAGGGGGGGTGCTATTGAAGCTCATGACAAGAAAGGGGCCAGCAGTTTTTTCTGTGGCCAGGAGAAGGCAGATAGGACCGGCCTGAGAGGCACAGCTTGGTAGTGGTCAAGCTTTTGCTAAGGCTAGAGGGGCTGCCACAGGATTAAGGGGAGCTCTTGGTTTTGTTTCTCATTTTGAGCTTCATTTATGGATTTCCAAGTTTGCCTCAGCATATCTTAAGAAGGTAAGAGGAATGTTGCACACCCTCAAATGAAAACTCAGGGTATGGAAGTGAAGGGACCAGGGGTGGGCCGGGGAAGGGACAGTACAGTCATGGGAGAATTTATTAGGCTTTTGAAGAAGCTGAAGAAAAGATTACAAACTGAGTGAACATCAGACAAACCAAAACCACCCCCAGAGACTTGGCTACAAGAATAGAGGAGGCATGATTCTAATAAGGACCCACATACCACCCCCCATCCCCCACCCTAGAAGCCTCCGAGGCAGACCTTATTTGGTAGGGCGCAGAGGAAGCCAAAGGGAAGCCTTTTTTTGCTGATGCACACTAAGCATTTCACTTGGTGGCAAAAACCTGCAGCAAATTCCCTCCGCTATCTTTTCACGATAGCAAATGGGGAGCATAAAGCTTAATGGTTTCAAGCTTCAGCAGCAAAACGGCAAACGTTGATTGATTGCAAAGGTCTTGGAACCCAGGATGGGCTCTAGAAATGCTAAATAATCATCTGCTTTATTTGACTTCTGTTGTGTTGCTGCCACCTAGCGGTTAGATGCTGGCAGTCACACGAGCCTATCCCCACAAAATGCCCGCGTTATTTTAAGTTCTGGAAAGGACGCGTCTTAGGGAACTGGCTTAGGTGTGTGTCCTGGGTAGCCTGCAGAAATGACCCTGCTAACTGAACATACATCAAGAAGAAAGTGCCTATGTTTCCTGCAGAAAAAGCTGTCCCCTGCTGCAGGTTCAGAATAAGTTCTTGAGCTCACCTGGGGGATGATGGTCAGCTTCTCTCGGAGGTCATGGAGCCCAATGGAAGCAACATCTACTCCATCGATGATGATCTGGCCACCTGCAGCCTCGAGGATCCTGAAGAGGGCATTTGTCAGGGAGGACTTCCCAGCTCCTGTCCTGCCGACCACGCCAATCTGTAAATACAGTTCCTTTGCACATTAGTTCACCACGTACTCCTTCGCGGGGAAGATTTTAGCCTGGGGCATTCATAACCCCAGGTGGAAAGAGGCAGTGATTGACTTCATCTCAAAGATGTTCTACTGATTTTGGGGAGAAAAAAAGTGCCCAGATGTCAGAAAAATAGGCCTTCTCATTCTACTTTCTCATGTGTTGGTGGCTCAGAACTATGATGATCTTTGGAAACGGACACATCAAGAGCTGTTGTTGAAATTATGATTGGACATTATAGGGTTGTTTTTTTTTTAAATCTTTGTTTAGAAGTGAGGAAAAGGGAAAGTCAGGCCTCACATCAGTTGAGAACCTCATCAGCAGGACCTCAGCATCCTCACCCAGACTTTTTCTTCTTTCTTTTACATTTCTTTACCTTTCTACATTTTCCCATCAGACCCCAAGTCCTTGAGAACAGGACCACCACGGGAAGGTGCAGGACTTTGCAGACCAGAGAACGAAATCGTTCTCTCTGCAGGGACCACCTCCACATTGCTGTTCTCACCAGCTCCTTCCCTCGGTGGGGTGCTTCCTGACATCCCCCCTACAAGTCTTGGCCCTTACAGGAAATGAGCCCCCATCAGCCAGGAGGGAGACAGGAAAGGGCTGAGCAGAAACCCCTTCCAGCCATGTAAGTCAGTTTGATCCCTTGTTGATATCCTGCCTTCTGGTGGTGGAACTGTGTCCCTGCACGTCCCCAGGACGGAAGACTGTCTTGACCCTCTCATTCGGCCCCAATAATGAAAGCAGAGTCCAGCTGCTTCCCCTCCCCCCCATGTCCAACTGTGTTCTGATCACCAGGACTCACATTCAGGCCTTTCTTCACCTCCACCTACCTTCTCCATGCTGCTAATGTCACAAGTGATCCCTCTCAGTACAAGATCCAGCTCCGGCCGGTACCGCACTTGGTAGTTGTTAAATTGGATCTCCCCTTTGCTGGGCCAACCTGGGGGCGGTCTCTTATCAGTCACCCAGGGTGCCTGGCAAAGAGACAGGAAGAGAAGTGCTTTACATGGTGGGAACTCACTGAATAGTCCCCACAGGTCGCATGCCACAGACCAGAAGGATAGTGGTATCCTAGCCACCTGTGGGCATCTGTATTGACTAGAATGAATTAGACTAGTACTTCCAGAAGGTTCCTGCCTTATTCAGTTAAAGAAATTCCATTCCACAATGCTGCTCTGCAGACTTCCAAAATGAAGATACCTTTAATCTAGTGCATTCCAAGACCTGACCCCCTCCTAAACCATTTCCTATTCTAAGTTTCAAGAAATTGGGTTGACTTAGAGCAAGGGAAACTTTAGGAGAACCTTTATGAGTCCATGTGAAATCGCTAGACAGGGTAAAGATGCTCTCTTGGAGTTAACATTTTTCTTTTGCCTCGTCCCCAGTTTCTTTAATTCCTCCTTACCTCGTTTTCCACTTTTATGTACTCATTTATTCTTTCAACAGCCACAATGTTGGTCTCTATTTCTGATGTCATCCTCACTAGCCAGTTCAGGGTCTGTGTGATCTACAGAAAAACCAGAAGAATAAAGATCACCTGGGGCTCAGATACCAACTCAGTCAAACCGTAAGGTCAGTCCAGTGCCTACGTTGTACCTAGCACTGTGCCGAGCTCTTCGAGAGAGCAGGGAAAACGTGTTAGTGACAGTCCTCACCTCCTTGAGGGAGGCAACGAGACCTGTATGGTCTGGAAGACAATTAAGCGCTCAATTGTGTGATGTCACATGAAAGACAACGTGAGCCCAGAGTGGCTTGGGTGAAGCTGGGGCAGGAGAAGCTGGCAGTTGGTAGAGTGGGGCCAGAGCTCCAACCTCCTGCCTGGAAGCCTAATGTTCTTTGTGGAGGGAGTAGTGGGTGGCTTTCTATAAATGGAGAAAGCACAAGAAAAAGCTGCTTCCTCTCTGCTCTCAACAAGAGCCCAGTGCTCCGGGTGGAGCATCCACGTGGACCCTCCTTTACCCCAGAAAACTCCTGCCTACAGAAATATGTCTAACCAGCTGTAAGAGGTTGTCAAAGTCTGCACCAGTCTAGAGCCTGGGGAATTTGTCACAAAACTGAACAATAGTTATGTAAGCCAATGTATTAGTTCCAAGAGAAGTCATGAAAGGTGGCCAAATGACTCATTAAATGAGTATCGTTTACTGAATGTAGATTGTAGTGCCAGCCACAATCTTGGGCACTAGGAAATAATGAATTGCCTAGTCATGCTGGGGACCCATTATATAGCTTTACTGGACTACATTCTTTATTAGAATTAACTCTAGTCTATGATTTAAGGAAAACACAAATAGAAGAAGATATTCAAAAGACTTTCTGTTACTACTATATCATGGAAAAGAAACTGGGGCTCCTGGCTGGCTCAGTTGGTGAAGCTCAAGGTCATGTGTTTGAGCCCCACATTAGGTATGGAGCCTTCTTTAAAAAACAAAAAAAATGGAAAGAAACTCATTTTTTCTCTTTTGACTAGAATCAAGCAAAGAGGCAAAGAAACGGAACTATCAGATTAAGTCATATTGAATTGCTTTAAGATTTGAGGGAGACAGTGAGAGAGTGCATGCACAAATGTAGGGGGAGGGGCAGAGGATCCCAAGCAGACTCCACAGTAAGCAGCACAGAGCCCAACACAGAGCTCTATCCCACCACTCTGAGGTCACTACCTGAGCCAAAACCAAGAGTTGGATGGTCAACCCATTGTGCCACCCAGGTACCCCTCACATTGCTTTCTTAACTCCCAAGGGCAACAGATTTTTTTGTCCATTTTTCCAGATGATACTTGTGCCCACTTAGAAAGGGTAAGGAACGTGTCAACAGGTTACACAATCTCTGTAGGAAACAGAGCCAGGGCTTAAATCTCAGTCTTCCCTAGTCCCTCTGGATCTAGAAAGGAACCAAGAGCACAAGCTCCATGGTATACTCTAGACTCAATTTGAGAATAAATGCATTAATTTAACTTCCAACTTTCAGACTCACATTAAGCGCATTGGACAGAACAAAGCCCACAGTGTCTCCCTGTAGGTTATCTTTATAAATAACCATCATCAGGGATGAAAAGAAGACAATCAGGTTCCCAATCAGCTCCAGACGAATTGCAAGCCACCTGTAGGGTAAAAGAACCAAAGAGAAAGGTGTCACTGATGTTCACCTCCTTACCTTAACCAGCAACCTACATGTTCATGGAGCATTGAGAGGGATTGAGTTGGTTGGACTGTGTTCTCACAAGATGCCTCAATCTGACTATACTATATGTTCCTAAAGTCTTTTAAAATTAGATTTTAGAAAATAAATTGCATTTTAAAGGTACTAGAGAAGTTTGCTAAGTTAATGGAATCCTATGATTCAATGTCTCCCATACTTGCCAAATCATAAGAATCATCTGAAGTAATTATTAAAAATACAAAATTCATGCAAGAAAATTCTGGGACTGTTCCCCAGGAGATTGATTCAAGGAGCCTAGGGTAGAGTTCAGGAATTCACATTTTTTTAAAAGTAAACTCTACCCCCAACATGGGGCTCAAACTCAAAACCCCAAAACTGAGTGGCATGCTTTACCAATGGAGCAAGCCAGGCACCCAGGAATCTGCATTTTAAGCAAACGTTCTAAGTGGTTTCTTTTGGTTAGGCAGGGCAAACAATGCCATAGAGAATCCACTTGTAAGATTAGAAAGTAAGTACCAAATGAAGGTTCAATGTACCCTGATTTCATGATTTTATTTTTTTCATTCTTGGAAAGTATCTAATAAAGTATCTTTACAATCAGAGTCCTGCCCTGACCTCTCCATGTTCTAAATTGTACTGAGCATCACGAGTCTGCTCTTGACAATTCAAGACAAAGTGGAAGCCATTCAGGAATGTTCACTTCCTGAAAAAGATCTTCCTCCTTCAACAACATCATTTCTTGCCGAGGTCTCATAATGCTGCCGAAATGAAGAACGCTCTCCATACCTGCAGATTCCCCTCATAGGAGATGAGCTTTCCATTTCTTTTGTCACAGGTTTTAACCTAAACATGACCACGGGGTCTCCTCCCTCCACCCTCAGCTTCTTTGGCCACCCTACAAAGAGTGTCCTGCCTGCAGAGAGTCTCACATCCGCCTCTCAGGGATGCCAACTACGAATGCCCAGCTCACCCAGCACTTGTTCGGTACCTGAGATACCAAATGCGTATAGAGGTCATTTGACTTATGATATAGATTGTGTTCTAGTCATTGTAAAAACAAAAAATGAGATTTTCCTTAGGTCACGGCATCTTACCTAGTTTGGTAAATAGCGGAGTAGGCACAGGGACCCGGTCTCTGACGCTGAAGCCCATACTTTCTTCTACTTACATGACGGGCAGTTTTGGCCACAGTCAAATTCATATCACTGGCTCCACCTGCCCTCCCACAGCTAATGTCAAAACGCAAAAAACCCCGAAGCGCATATTTGGGTAAATACTCAGGGGCAGCCTCACCTGTTGGAGATAATCCAGGAGAAGACACATTTCTGGTTGGTGTCAATCCCCACCTCATTGTGTTTCAGAAATCGCTGCTGGTGCTCAAAGGCACGGATGACGGACAAACCTGACACAGTCTCACTGAAGTGAGAGTAGATGGGGGACCTCGTGACAGAGTCCAGACGTTTCAGCTGGCGGGAAGTGGCCACATAAAATATCTGGATCCCAAAAGTAAAGAGTCAGTCAGACAATCACGTTGCATATGCAATACCTCTTCCTCGGTGGCCCTGACCCAGCGTCCTTAACCTTGATGGGCACAGCCCATTATCTGCACAGGACAGAAGCCTCCAGCCTCACCTCTGCCTAGAGGAATGAGAGAGGCCCAAAGGAAGAGGTTGGTGGGGAACAGAAGGTGATGGTGAGGAGACTAACCACATGAAGAATTTTGTCAGCCTAATCCTATTCTCCCAAGAATCTGCATACATCGTCCGAGTGACGGGTTTTGTAGCAGCTAGAAAAATGGTCTCCAAATGGATTTTGTAAATTGCAGCTGGGACCCAAGGGGCATGGAAAGTGGAGATGGGCAGGAAACGGTCAGAGAAAGGTATCCTGGGGTTTAGATAAAAACTGAACATTCAGGAAAGTGACCAAACTGCTTCAATGGTGTGTGAAGGTAGAGGCAGTTCTGCAAAGGTGTGGAGTGTTAAGAGTCTAAGAACTAGAACCAAAAGTGTGCTGATGGACTTTGAACCACAAGGGTTGAAGGATGAGGTTTAGCAGGATGAGGGTCAGTGGTGCTACTAGATTCTGTGAAGATATGTCGAAACCAGGAAAGAGCAGGGCATTTGAGTGTCAGAATTCAAAATGTTATACCCAGAAATTTCCTTAAATATCCTGCTGCTTATTTGTTGGTTGGTCATTAACGGATGCGAGGCTGTTATTGAGATAACAATGTACCTGAGGAACTTAACACAAATACCAGGGGTATCACCTTACCACAGGTGACAAGGCTGCCCTTGAATGCAAACTTTTCAGAACTGTTTTCCCAAGGCAAACAGATCATCCTAAAGAATTCTCTCCATAGCTTGGAGATATCTCCAAGGAGGAGATAACTCCCCTCATCGGTTTTTAATATGGGAATGGAGTCCCTTTTTGTTTGGTGAGGATTGGCTTTCAAGCTACCTGTTCCCTCAAGAACATATTGACATTGAGCCTATAGACATCCCATCATCCATCGACATCCCAGTGAAACTAGAACTGCCCTGAAGTAAGAGATCTAGCTCCTGCGAGACACATCTCCTAGCAGATAAGCCTAAGCCAGTCAAGGAAGCAGCCATAGTATAACCCTTCAAAAAGCAACCAATGACCTAACCATTATGGGGGATCTTACTGAACTTCAAGATCATCCAGAGCCAACCTCAAGCTAGTCTTGGATCCAAACATAAACCTGCCCCACGTAAGCTTGTGAGGGACAGCAGCTAAGGTGAGATTTGCTGTGAAGATATACCAATTGGTGCTGACACTGGAGCTTTAGACAGTGGCCTATGGCTCCTTGGTATATCAACATAGGACTAAATGAAAAAGATGCTGGAGAGGACTGAGTGACTAGCAATAGACAAGAGAAGATTCTTAGGAAAGAGCCTGAGCTTTCGTAAGTAGAGAGTAGAGGAGACCTAGCTATTTCCAAACCTACCTGAATAGACACATAAATGATGCCAAGAGGAATGATGATGACAATGAAGATTGGAGCGGCCATGCAGATCATGACGAGGGTGCTGATTATTCCCAGGAAGCATAATATCCAGCTACGCAAGGATAGCGGTAGGGTGTCATCCACTGTGGAAATATCCTAGGAACACAGAATTAGAAGAATGGTATACTAATGGATTCCTATGCCATTTTCCATCTTCCTGATTACAGCAGAGAATTTGACTCTGGGTTCCCAATGACTCCTTCATTTAATCATTTTGTGATATTCATTTGCAATTGAATTTCTGCTCCTCCAATAACCAATCTCATTTCTGTAATTTCTTCATCTTTCTAAATCCCTCCAAACAGATATGGCAGTCACCCTTCACCTTTTTCAATAGACTTGGTAAAGGTTTTCGAATTTATTAAACTGTTCATTATATTGTAAACTAACAGAGCCTTACAGGTAAATCCTCCTATAACCAAGCCAATTCAATTAATCTAACTGTACATGGGTCCTAATTCCACTGAGTGCCTAAATAGAACCTGGCACATAACCAGCATTCAATTTGTACAAAGGCTCCAGTCAACAAGCCTGGTCACCCCCACTTGACTGAAGAGCCATCCTTTACCTGGGAAGTTGTTTCTCCGCCAAGCATAGAGCTTCAAGGGGAAAGGGAGGAAGAATTCAAATGTGACCCTTGCCGGACCAGTGTTCTAACCAAGTAACCCAGAGGTGAAAAATGGGTCTTATTGCCATATTGCCTTCATGTCATGTTGAATAAATGAGCAAATGGATGGATGGATGAATGGATAATGGTTTAGTATACTATACAAGGAAGCCTGACTTATACTTTGGGTTTCCCTGACCTATTATTTCTTAGCTTTTGATTCTACAATTAGTACCATGTGATTATCAAGGTGAATTCAAATGAAGTGTCCCAAACTAGGTAAGGGTAAGTTTCCCAAGAGAGTCCCAAATGACTGAGTCTAATTTACCTTCCCAAAGTCATAGCAGAATGCAAATAACTTTATGTCCAGGATTGGCAGAAAAAAAGAAATCCTCACTGTCCATCAGTTCTATAGAGATTACTTTTGACCTCTTCCCTGGCACAGATTCTCCTGCCTTTACCTCTTCTTAGGGGCTCAGCTATCAATCCCGGAGGATTCTAAATCCAACTATCCTTTATAGGCATGAGCCACCTTCCCCCACACAACTCACCATATAATCAATGACAGGTTTTCTTTTTCATGTGAAAGCAGTTAGCAAGATATGACAGTTACCTTACTAATTCACAGTAAGAGCTCTACATTCTTTTTCAGATTATATATTTTTTGCAACATCTGAGAAGAATGTGCCATTTTTGCAAAAGTCCTGTGAGAATCTCCCCATCTAAAATTGTATATGCTTTTTAAGGTTCTGTTGAAGAGCGGAAAACCTATTGAAGTAGCCCCCAATAACATCATGCTCGCCATTTTTGTCCTAGAGGAAAGTATTAAATGGAGACCAGTCAATGTGCCCACTTTTGAAGCAGGCATCATGTCCCCAGAACCTGGCTGTGGGCTGGTCTTTCTTCCATCTGCTCCAAGACGAAACAAGGAAGGGCCTGAAGCTGCTCAGATATTTTGGAAAATGTGCTCCCTCTTCTACAAACAGAGGACTTTTGTGCCGTGACAGTAGTCACAGTGCTGATGTGCTGATGACAGTTGACTGTTACTCAGAATTCCTTGGTTTCTTCCTCTGTTCCTGAAATTACTATCTCCTATGCCTTAAGAACCAATGAGTGCCCACCAATGAGTTCTCGGCCCTTGGAAGAGAGCCATCTACGACCCTGACATTTAGTGAGCATTCCAGTGCTCCCCTCAGGTGCTCCAGAAGTGCTGCGGGATAAATGAGTGCCAAGGGCTACAGGATCTGCATCAGGTTTTAGAACCTTATTAAAATTATAGGTGGCTCTCTTCCATAGTCCAGACCCAATTTATTCTTAAAGTAGCAAAGACAGAAGCAGGAATGGAGCAGAGACCAAGTTATCCTGTTTTCCCTTTTATTTACCATCCTACGCAGTGATCGTGCCTTTACTTGTGTTTTTCCCTCTGCAGAATAATCTGCTTCTACCGCCAACCCCTGGCTCCACCATCTCCCTGGCTAAGTAAGCTCCTTCTAGGACTCAGGACTCATGTTTTCTGACATTTCCCACCTTGTCACCCAGACTGAGCTAGTACTGCTGTTCTCTGTCATTGTTTTGTACTCCCAGAAAAGCACTCTACACACATTGTTGTCACTGGTTTTACTGTCTTCTGTCATACTCCTCTATTTCCTTGGTTGTCTCCCTCACTAGATGGCGAGCTCTTTAAAGGGCCAGAGCTTTTTATCTCTGTATCCCCAGATCCTTGGGACCTCACACAAGGTATGCAATAAACATTTGCATGCTAAGTGGACCAATGAACTCTAACTGCACAGTGTTGCCTAGGGGCACAGAATTCTGTCCCTGTTCGAGTGGAAAGATCCTCATCATAAAGACACATACATCATACGGCCATTTAGATACTTACGCCAGCAAACCTGTTCACAATCCGGCCTGTGGGGGTTGTGTCAAAAAAACTCATGGGTGCTCGAAGGATATTGCTTAGCAATTGCCTATGAAGGATGTTTGATGCGTGAGTGAAACCATGGGCACTCCAGAGATTTGCTGCGAGCACAGATGCACCTAGAAATAGAACCAGTTTAGTCAGCATGATCCACAGGACTTGTGCCAAGGACACAGTGGCATTTTTTTTGCCCTGAGTCTAGGCAGAGTACATAGACCAGACAGATTCTGTAAGAGATGGCTGTCATAGCCATCAGACGTACCTTGTGCTAATCCCAGAGCTCCATAGACGCCAAGTCTCAGGTCCCTCTGGGACGCTGGATAGTTAGTGCCATTATAGGTTTTAGAGTCACTGGTCCAAGCACTGAGCCAGAGGTTGGATCCAATATAAGCCACAGAATTGATCACATAGGCAAAGATGATGAAGAATATCGAATACCATCCTACTGCTTGTAGATACTTCAGGTAGATGGAGAACTTCACCTGAAAAGCCCCCATCCTCAGTATTAGAAATCCTAATGGCTTTTGGTGAGGAATTACCTAGGATGCCAATCACAAGGGGGAGTGGAGTCCCCTGGAAAAGTGAATAGCAGATAGCAAGATTTGGTAATCTGTGGTCTATTTCTGCATTGGGCCAGGATAATAATCAATGCTGAAATATAGTGCAGGGGAAACAACATCACATCATCAATGAGTTTCTAGATGCAATTAAGGGAGAAAGATAAAAACAGTGGGACAACAACACACACACACACACACACACACACACACACACACACACACACACACACCAGAATAGGATGGGGGTTATACTGCAGACCTTGGAATTTGCTTTTATTAATTTGGACTTAAGTTACAACCAAGGTCTTAGATTTAAGGTCTTAAATTTTATTACTTTGAATCGTGTGCTCTCAGATTGACTTATTAGTGTTCTCTGGGTCCAAGACTTACATTTCAAAGCAGTTTTATTGTTCACTCCCCATATCAGAATGGAATCATTCATGAAATGTGCTATGAGGATATACATGGGAAACCTGTCATTCTTGGAAATATGATTTGATAGAAAGCCCAAAGTCTCTACCAACATTTCAATGATACATTTGACAATTTTCAAAGCACACGAGACCTATCCCTCCTGTAGATAGGTATTCAAGTCATCAAACTTTAAAATGTTCAGATCCCAAGCGTTGTATCACCTCAAATGGTACTTTTTAATGTGGTGTTCACCTTTCCAGTTTGTATGAATTCCTTCTTAATTAGTTTTTGTCCTTTCACTATTTCTTCCCCCTCCTTCAGAGTGTTCACATTCCGAGTTTTCAAAGAGTTTCTTAGGGATTTCCGATGCCTGCTATTGGACCTAGAACTGAGAAATCAAGAGGGGGGGCACATTCTTGAGCATGCAGGTGCACCCCAAGGGTCAAGAAGCAAGCACATGTCACAGTCGCTCTGCTTACATTTAAGTGCTCTGGGGGAAACACGCCACCCCCGCCCTCCAAAGAAACAAAGAGCTGGGAGAACCCCCTCCCCCGTCCCCCGCGTCTGCTCCCTTGGGAAAAGCCCACAGAGGGGAAGAGAATGATCAAGTGGAAATATGGATGTGCTAAGGGCTGCCAGCTGACGAGATGACCAACCTGCGACTGAGAGTTCGACGAAGGCTGTTCTCTCTTTTTGTGGTTAAGGAGGCCACATCCTCTGGGATTTCCTCCACACTGGGCATCAGCCCACAGTCGTCATCTTCTTCAATGTCCTCGTTGACTACAAAGGTTAACATCAAAGGTTAAGGAGATGGTGATAGAGCTTCAAAGTTCTACGAACAAGGAGAATGCTTTTCTGATCTTGCTGGCCCCTCAGCAAGAGATCCCAGATGTCCACACGGGCTGGTGTTAGTACACCTTCTCATTGAGAAACACCAGGATGAAGAAGAGGAGTTTCTAGTAGAAGAGAAATGGTCAAAAGGAGAGAAATATTCCCAGAAGCGTCTTAGTTTCTTTGCAGCAAGAAAAGAACTTTTTAAGGGTTAGAGTAGATAAGCAGAAGAGTCCTAATTCCTAGAATAGACTAAGGAGGGGAGCATAAATTGAAAATGTTCTTCTTGAATTTCAAATAACTTTACAAAGTTTTAAGAATTTAAAACATTTTGTATTTTTATTCTTCCCCTCCCCCCTTTTCCTTTTTGAGAGGGAGAGAGGCGGGTAGGCAAGGAGAGAGAAAATTCCAAGCAGGTCCCATGCCCAGCATGGAGCCTGATGTGGGATTCAATCCCACAACCCTGAGATCATGACTTGAGCCCAAATCAAGAGTCAGATGCTTAAATGACTGAGCCACCCAGGCATCCCTGAATTTAAGATATTTTAAAAACATACCCTGCAAATATGAAATACACTTAAAAATTTAAAAATAAAATGCAAAACAGCCTGGGCATCAGTGGCAATGGTAAAGACCTCTGGAAATTGATAACTCCATGAAAGCAATGGCAAAATATATATTTTTTAAGATTTTATTTATTTGAGAGGGAGACAGAGATAGCGAGAAGAGAGTATGAACAGGGAGGAGAGTGAGAAGCAGGCTCCCACTGAGCAGGGAGCCTGACGTGGGCTTCGATCCCAGGACCCTGGGATCATGACCTGAGCCGAAGGCAGATGCCCAAACGACTGAGTCACCCAGGTGCCCGAATGGCAAAATATTGTTAAAACCAACTTTATAACTCTGAAATTAACCAGTCTTGCAACAATCCAAGAAACATTTAAGAAAAATGCTAATCCTCAGTAAGAACATTAAGTTTTGTGATAGTTCCTCCATTTCCTCCATTCCCACCCCTCCTCCCCTTAGATCTGCTATAGCCTAGAATACTAATAACCTCACAAACATGGTAACTACAAAAAAATCAGCAGCCTCCTAACTGCTGGAGGGAAGAGAATGTGTTCAAATCTCTCCCAAAAGTCTCATCCTGGAACCAAACCAATCACTGAGATACTGACTATTCCGCAAGGAAAGGGTTTATGCAAGAGGAGGCCAAATGTAGAGATAGGAGGATAAGCCTCAAATTTGCATCCCCAAAGAAGGAGAGTCAGGGGAATTTAAAGGTAAATAAAAAAGGCCTGGGTAAAATGTCGCAGTTGTGACTACTAGTCCCCTTAACCCTTGGATTACCAGTTTCATTCCCTAGAGAAATGTCATTATTTGACCTGTCTGGCAGTTCTCTAGAAAACCCCATTCACAGGGCTTGTCTTTATTGGACCAGACTTGGAGTTAGCTGAAATAATCAGCAGCAACTGTTTAACGTCACAGTCGCCTAAGGGGTGATAACAGTTGGGGCAAATAAGAAGCTAAACAAAAAAAAAAAAAAAGAAAAAGCTAAACAAAAACTTAAAAGGGAAAACTGGGGAAGAAGATTCTCTTAGGGATCTTAGATATTTTTAGTGTATTCCTGGCAATCTAAAATGTTGTACACACGGGCAGGGCTGTGCACATGCTCAAGACAGACCTGAGAAGGTCCTATTGTCTTATGCAGGCTGACCAGACTTTGGGCAAGCAGGAGACAAGGTGAAGCACAACTGTCAGCTTCCTGTTGGCGAGTTAGGGACATGCCTTCCCTCCCACCACGAAACCTTTCAGAAAAAGCTGAGTGACTTATTGACCCCAGGCCCTTAAGGAAATCTCCGTCCAATCATTAGCTGACCAACCAAGCAGAGACTTCTGTGGCCACTCGTGACAAAGAATACAGATTTCATGAGAACTGGTTCAGAAAACTAAACAGGACGAACAACAACAAATCCGGGCAACGGAAGGGAGAAAAATCTTATTTCCAGAGTTGTATTATTTAAAGTGACCAGTTTTTAACCAAAAAATTTTGAGACATACAAAGCGAGAAAGCATGGGATCGTATACAGGGGAAAAAAAAGAACAGTCGACAGAAACTGCACCCATGGAAGCACAGACACTGGACTTACCAGAGAAAGACTTTAGATTGACTATGATAAATATGTTCAAAGAACAAAAGGAAACCATGTCTGAGATCTAAAGTATGAGAATGAGTTCTCATCAAATAGAGAACATCCATAAAGAGATCCAATTTTAAAAAGAAAATAGAAATTCTAGAAAAGCACAATAAAGAAAATGAAAAATCCACCAGCATTTACTAAATTTACTAAATCCACCAGATTTACTAAAGAGATTGAGGGTGTGACTCAATCTGATCCACCCTCTTAGCAGACATGCTGCCAGTTTGGACTGGAGGGGACAGAGACAGGACTAAATGAAGGGACACTGTCAGACTTCTAGGATTCTACAGGCAGAAAATGTACCAATAGAGCTATCCGCGGCTGTGGATAGCTGTGTTGAAGAAAAGGGAAAAATGACCCTGGGGTTGACCTCAGTTCCAGAGGGTAGGACCACTGCCCAGGTAGGGCTGGAGGAGTTGAAACCACCAGCCCAGGTTGAGCCTAAACAACAGACAGCATGAGGCCAAACGAGATCATTATCAAACCTTAAAATCTGGTGGAATCTGTCCTGCTAGATTTTAGATTCGCTTGGGATCCATGACCCCTTTCTTCCCTTCTGATCTTTCCCTTTTGGAATGGGAATGTCTCTCCCGTGCCTGTTTTACTACTGAAGCAGATAGCCTGTCTGATCTTACAGCTTGACAGATGGAGAGGAATTCTGCCCCAAGACTCCAAGTTTCACCCACAACTGACTTGCACGAGTTAGATGTTGAATATGTGAGACTTTGAACTGATACTTAGATGAGATTTTGGACTTGGAGTTGATAGTGGAATGATGAAGACACTGTGGATGTCGGTGTGGCATGAATGTATTTTGCACATGAGAAAGATATGAATTCGGGAATGTCAGAGGACTGGTGTGATAGCTCAGCTGTGGTGCCGCCAAGTTCTTATGTTGAAATCCTAACCTCCACTACCTTGGAATGTGACCTTATTTGGAAACAGGCTCATTGTAGACGTGCCTAGTTATGAGGAAGTCAGGCTGGAGTAGGATGGGCCCCTAATCCATTAGGTCTGAGGTCCTTATACAAAGGGGAGATTTGGACGTAGAGGCACACATGCACACCGTGAGAAGATGAAGGCAGAGAACAATGTGGTGTGTGTGTCTCCAAGCCCAAATTGCCAAAGGTTGCCAACAAACACCCAGAAGATGGGGCACCTGGGTGGCTCAGTGGGTGAAGCCTCGCCTTGGGCTCAGGTCATGATCTCAGGGAGTCCTGCATCGGGCTCTCTGCTCAGCGGGGAGCCTGCTCCCTCCTCTCCCTTTGTCTGCCTCTCTGCCTACTTGTGATCTCTCTCTCCATCAAATAAATAAAATCTTAAAAAAAACAAACCCATCTCAGAAAAACTTAAAAAAAACAAAAACACCCAGAAACTAGGAGAGAAGCCTGAAACATCTCCTTCCCCATCACCTTCAGAAAGAACAAATCCTGCCAACACCTTGATTTTGGACTTCTAGCCTCCAGAACCATAAGAAAGTAAATGTCTGTTGTTTAAGCCACTCGGTCTGTAGTTCTTTGTTACGGCAGCTACTAAAGACACCAATGCACCAAACCAGTATTGATACAGGTCACCTTGCCCTCCTGCCCTTTCTTCGTTCTGCCATATAATGGTCTGAACCTTGAGCCCCAGAACCAACAAGAGCACCCTGCCAGGCACGGCTCAGAGACAGTTAATCAGTGTTTACCAGAACAAAGGCTTGATGAGCTGTTTTGCAAACTGACCCTTGTAAAGGACAGGATTCTTCAAAGGGGCCATTCACCCATGGGGGTTTGTAACAGAATCCAGAAACTCTGACCTTGGCCAAAGGGAGGGAGGAGGGAACAAAGCTACACTTAGCAGAAGAAAACTGTCCGAGCAGGTCACTGGTGACTAAGCAATGACTCAGGGGAATCAAGCATCAGACACCGCCCTTTGACTTGGGACCTTTGCTCACCGGGCAGGTGCTTCTAGTTTTCTCCAGGCCAGGCCCTAGAGTATAGAAAGGCTGATGGGAAGTTCTGGCTTCTTCCTTTCTGCCGGTTCACAGTGCTCCCACCCCAGTCTCCTGGGATGGCTGTCAGTCCCCATCACCCATATTATCCTGTTTTTTACTCCTGCCCTATCCTTCCAACACTTACAGACTTTCTGGTGTAGGCTTTTCTTTCCTTCTCTTGTGCTCCCCAGGGTAATCTTGAACCATCACATTTCCTGACTTCAATGCTTGCATGAGTCCCCACTTGCAGACTCTGGAGCTACTCCCTCTCCCAACTGACTTCTGGAATGCACCCGCCAGATCTTGCTTTATCAGGCTTGATCTCCTGCTGGTGATGGCTGCCGAAGCAGATACCTAGAACTATGTACAGGACTACTGCTGGCAGATTCTTGGGAAGGTCCTCGGGGTCAGGGCTCCACAGCTGACTAGAACTGACTGATGCCCCCGATCGTGGTGGTATCAGGGGCTATTCCTATGGTATACCGTGAGACCATGCAGCCACCATGATTTTTCCTGAGTTGAAACGCCTAGTGGTTTTTGCTATATTGGTTCAGATGCCTTTGTTAGGGCTTATCGAGAATTCTGTGTACACTATTAGTACCAGCCTACGAAGCTGTCCAGGAAGTGGTTTTAGTGGATTCGGGGTAGGTGGGGTGGGATGTGTAATTTGAATCAATAGAAGCACAGTATCCCTAAAAAGGGGCCCCTGAAGCCACTAGTGTTTCTTCCACAAAGGCTAATCACCTAAATCTTTAGTCATACCCTTCTAGTGTCTGTCGGCTGCATGTCAGAGACCACATGAGCAAGATCAGCCCCCGTTTGGCCCAGGCACAGAATTTCTAGACTGCGCTTCTTTACAGAGACAGGATATACAGAAAGAACAGATTCTAGCTCTCTGCATAATTCACTTCCAAATCTAATCTACTGGATATTGAATAGTTCAGGAAGGAAATAGAAGTTTACCACTCCTACCCTTTCCATACCCAAGCTTTAACCTGTTCCAGTCTTCCTTACATACCTGTGGCCTCTTCCTCAGGACCCGTCTGTCTTGTGAATGTCTTCAGAATCTTAGCAAACGATCCTTTCTTGGCCAGTAGAGAGCTGTAGGATCCCTTCTCCAAGATGGTGCCATCCCCCAGAACCACGATCTCATCCACTTGGGGAAGAAAGTGAATGCTGTGCGTAACCAAGAGTCGAGTCTGAAAGAATAAGAGTAAGTTGTATCATTGCCTTCCCTCTGTGAGATTCTGGCCACTACCATCCTTGGCTTGCTCTTTAAGGAAACTTTTCCTTAAAAAGGAAAAGTAACCTCCCACGAACTATGGGTAGCTAACTTCCAATTACCTAGAATGTCTACCACCTTCCTTGGCTTGCTCTTAAAAAAAAAAGAGGAGGAGGAAGAAAAGAAAAACAGTCATCTTAATGCACTGTAGGAGTCTGTTTCAAAATGTAGCCCAGACCACTTGACCTCTTTTCCTTCCACTTTCCTTGCCAGCACCTCATCCTAACACCAGACCCTGTGTAAGATGAGACTCCTTCCCTGGTGGATATATTCAGTCATTTTCCTGTAGCAACAGTGAGGTGTGCCCTATACACATTCTTCTAGCTTCCTGGGAGCTTAGGAATGTCACTTGAGATCTGAGCCTATCAATATAACCGATGCATACAAACCTAGTAACTAGTTAACTAACTTCCCCTTCAAATAACCAGCTAACCAATTGAACTGACAAGAGCCGCTCAGATTCTTTCAGCACATTGGAGACACTGCAGGGGCATCCAACTTTGTCTTCAGCCTGGGCCCTCCCTGGTGTGGGAGACTTGGCATCTCTTGTATTCCTGTGCATTTGTGAACCACACTGACCAAGGAAACAGAGACTCCAGTCGGAGAAAGACAAACGCTCGTGGATCAATAATGTGTTTTAGACAGGGGTTGGGGTTGAAATGGGCCTCTGGAGAGATGACCCAAGCCATTGCCTCTGCTCTCTACTTCATGACTCCCCCCACCCCCAGAGACTAGATCCCTCTTCCCTGGAAGACCCAGGAAATGCTCACCCTCCCGGTCTCAGCCCAAAGCCGGCTCTTCTGGAAGCCTTTTCTGAGTCCCCAGGTAAGACATGGGTATCTTCCCAATGCTTCTATTGTAGTTTGTATAGACCGCCATTAAAATAATTCTTGTATTATTACTGTTCGCTTTTCTGTATGTCTTCCCATTAGACTGTATGTTTCCTTGAAAGCAGGGACCCAGACCTTTTCATCTGTGCATGCCCCATCTTTGCAACAAATCAGGCACAGGGTGGTATACAGTTCATGAGCAAATGGAGCCAACAGGACTTACAGACAGGAGCCAGAACCAGGAATAGGATGGAGAGTGAGTTCCTGTTGACTCCCTGATCCAAAGAGGCAAAGGGCCTCAGTGGGACAGCAGCCCACCTACCTCGGACCGGCAGCAATCAAAATGTTGTGAAAGAAACAGGCCAAACACAGGAGTTTTTCTGATTAGCGCCCAGGCAGCTGTTCTTGACAGCCCTCATTCTACACTCACTGTTGGTGAGGAACACACTCAAACCCTCAAGGGGCTCTGTCGGCCCCTCCCCCTTTCAGCCCACTGTGTCAGGGGAAAGGTGCTCAGTGGCCCTGGGTAAGGAAGCCAAGTCTTCTCCTACCATCGGCTCTTGGGACATGTTCTGGCCGCCTTATCTATGCCCTCTCTCAGGAGCATTGCAAGAACCAAATGAGGCGACGCCACCAAAGTGCTTAGCACCGGCCTGGGACATAACAAATACTCAAGAAATGTTAGCTTTTTATGTTCAGGTTGAGTCATCCCTTCCAGGCACAGCATTCGCCCGTCCTGCGGGGGATCTAGGGACGTGTCTTCATAGAGCACAGCTCCAATACCTGCAGGGTGAACTCTGTCCCACCAGTGAGGTGACTTGCTGGGTCCTCTGGGAGGTTTTCACACACCAAGCAGGTGTCCAACAATTCAACTCAGTTCTGACACTGACTTCCTAGAATTAGCACAAACCCCCCAGTTTCCGGGCTCGGTCCCCCGAGACGGACCTGGCCTCAGAAGCCAGCGGTCATTTGCGCCACACACATCTGACCAACCAGCTATAAAGCCCCTTCCTCGTGAACAATAACTTGCGGGAGTGGCTCACAGAACACACTTGACTCACGGTTGTCGGCTCATTGTAAAGGACACAACTCAAGAAGAGTCAAATGGAAGAAACGCACAGGGCCACACATGGGGGTTTGCGGTGCGCCTGTGGGCCTCCCCGCTCTCACCAGCTGGGCCACCCTCTCAGCACCTTTGCACAGACACCAATCCAGAAGCCCTCTGAGTCCCATCGTTCACAAATGTTTATAACCCAGACCCTCCTTCCACCCCCAGAGGTTTGTAGGCGGGGCTAAAAGTTCTAACCCGCCCATCAGCTGGGCTTTCTCTCCAGCAGCCCCGCCCCGAAGCTGTGGAGGGCCACACCCTAGGTCACTCCTCAGGCTCCTGACACAAACCACTCCTAGTATTACTCAGCGAAGTCCAAGGGTTAGGGGGTCTGCGCCAGGAACTGGGGATAAAACCCAAATGTATTCCTTATTATACCATGGGTCTCAAAGAGCCTTTTATCACAATCGATCATCCTAAGAGGCTCAATGTCAGAGCCACAGTAAGGCTCCGATTAGCCAGTTCTGGCACAAGCCATGACCTCAAGATGGAAGCCTTCACAGGTCCTCGCCTGGGAGACCAGTGCAACACTGTGTGGCCTTGGCAGCCTAGGAGGCGGGTAAGTAAGGAAATTCGCTCCAGGACAGCAGCAGTCCAGGGAGACGTGTCTCTCCCCTCTCCCCACCCCAATGTCCTCTTTGCTTTAAATAATTTCTCACCTTGCCTTTCAGTAGGCCATTGGGACCTAAGACCTTGTTGAAAATATGTTTTCCCACATGAGCATCCACGGCCGACAGGGGGTCATCCAGAACATAGATGTCTGACTTCTGATAGGCGGCTCTGGCCAGGCTGATCCGCTGCTTCTGACCCCCGCTGAGATTTATGCCCTGAAGAATGAAATAATTTCTATTAAGCACTACCCCACAATTCGGCCTTCACGGAGACTGTTCATTAAGGAGAGGAAAAAAAGAGATTTGCCTCAATAAGTTATCAAGGACTTCAAAATCTTACAAGTTTCTTTATATAAATAAGAAACTTTAATTACTTCAGGCCCAATTATTAAATGTAGGCCCAAATTACTTTAAGATTTTATTTGACCAAGAGAGACACGGAGAGAGAGGGAACACAAGCAGGGGGAGTGGGAGGGGGAGAAGCAGGCTTCCTGTTGAGCAGGGAGCCCGATGTGGGCCTCGATCCCAGGACCTTGGAATCATAACCTGAACCGAAGGCAGATGCTTAACAACTGAGCCACCCAGGCGTCCACCATTTTCTATTATATGATTTACTTATGAATTTTGTATCCGGCTCCGTGGGAATGTAGAGCTAGACCAGGTTTTTTTCTATTTTACTCACAGATGTAAATCCAGCACTTAAAATAGTGTGTGGCATATAGTAGGTCCTCAGAAAAATGTTGAATTAATGTGCAAAATCATTCTAGAGCCATATCTTCATTAGTCTGCTAATATCTGAAGATTCTTGTCCCCTAAAGACTGCTCTGTTCATTGTTAATAACAGGGAGGAAGGTGGAAAACACCCTAAATATGTAACCAGTTATGCTGTGAACATTAGAGTCATTAAAAATCTATTTTTAAGAAAGGTATTTAGTAACCTGAGAAAATCACTCACATTAAGTTTCTAAGTGTGCAAAGGAGGTTATCGGAACTTTCTCTGGGCCTCAGATCCAGAGTTGGAGTTAGGACACTTAAGTTCTGGTCCTACCTCTCTGCTCCTCCCCCTGTGAGGTCAGCCTTGGGCCAGGCACTGGTTGGTTAACCTCTCAGATCCTCATCAGCTTTCTTTTAGATGACCCAATTCTGATATTTGCTTCCAGCTACAAATTTTTAATTTTCAAATATTGTGTAAACTCATGTTTTTTGGTATTTGTTCCAACCCAACTACCCAAACTGGCCAGCTCTTCTACGCCCATCCTCCCTTTTTTGTCTTTGCTATTTCTTCACCCTTCGAGGTCCCTAGGGGTTCCAAGTACCTTCTCTCCAATCTCAGCCAGGTCTCCTCCAGGCAGTATTTCCAAGTCTGGGAGGAGGGCACAGGCCTCCAGAATCTGCTTGTATCTCTTTTCATCCATCTCGGATCCAAAGAGGATGTTGTCCTTTATGGTGCCATTCTGGATCCAGGATTGCTGGGGGACGTAGGCCACGGTGCCCTAGATGGGATCAGAGCACGGGACAGGTGTCTCTCCAGAAATGCAGGGTTGGAGGAAGGAATGGCAAGATAGGGAGGAAAAAATAGAACTTAGATCTGAAAAGATGAATGTTAGGCTAACTGAGCATCTGATATTTATGAATGTGCTTGTATGTATTGCAGCAACAAGGGAGAAAGATACGAGATCTTATTCTTCATTTACCCCCATCTTTTATTTTTTCTTTACTATCACTTTGTAGCCATGATCCTAAAAACTGGGGGATGAATGCATGTGCTGCTTCGAGAACAGGGTTTTTTTTAGTCCTCTCTTGGTCTTAGGAAACTCACTGGGGACTGACTAACACTGACAGGGGAGAGGATGTAGATGATATTTTAGGAAGAACCAAGAGATTTGAATTAGGGTGCAGGCTGATGCACCAAGCAGATCCTGTCCAAAGAGAGATGGAGCCTGACAAAGGCCCGTGTTCAGTGGGGAATCTACTTGAAATTCACTCTCTCCCTTTCCCTCCACCCACCCCGCCCCCACTCACTCACATACCCTCTCTCTCATTTTAAAATAAGTAAATCTTTTTAATTTATTTATTTATTTTAAAGATTTTATTTATTTATTTGACAGAGGAGAGAGATCACAAGTAGCCAGGAGAAAAGGGGAAGCAGGCTCCCTGCTGAGCAGAGAGCCCAATGTGGGGCTCGATCCCAGGACCCTGAGATCACGACCTGAGTCAAAGGCAGAGGCTTTAACCCACTGAGCCACCCAGGCGCCCCATAAGTAAATCTTTTTTAAAAAGGAGTTAGGAAACAGATTTTAATCTGTAGAGTCTGTTCTGCTATACCGCACGTTTATTTGATGTAAATTAGCTCATAAGCGATTGGCAAATCAGGGAATAATGTCAGTATAATGTGAAAGAAGCATTAGTTCTTAATTTTCCAAGCATGACAGTGTCAAGAAATCAGGGCAAGCTCTCTCCTAATTAAAAAGAAATGCTTAGCAATATAGAAAGATCTTAAGGAAAAAAGTTAAAAAGTTTATTGACTTTTTTTTTTTTTGTGATGCAAGTAGTGACTGGTTAAATGATTCCAAGTACCTATCATTTCCCCTAAATTTAACTCTCTGGGGAAGCAGAGTGCTGATGAAGACACTATGAAAAGGTTTCTTCTCTGTTAAAAAAAAAAATTGATGACGATATCTACACCTGATATCAAATTTCTGTATTGGAAGCAAGTGCCCTCAAAGACCAAGATCTCAGAGGAGGCGGCAGGCGGCTCAGGGCTAACTGTGATGCCGAATGTAACTCACAGTGCTGTTTTCATTGTTATTATTGTTATTGGTTTTGTGGGTTTTTGGTTTTTTTTTTAAGATTTATTTGAGAGAGAGAGAGAACATGAGCAGAAGGAGAAGCAGACTCCCCACTGAGCAGGGAGCCCAATGCAGGACTCGATCCCAGGGTCCTGGGACCCGAGCCGAAGGCAGATGCCTAACTGACTGAGCCGCCCAGGTGCCCCGAAAGTTATGTAAGCTTTTAATGATGTTTTTAGAAACATAGATAAAGCAGAATTGCTTATACTTTGAAGGAAGGGGGCTCTGTTAAAGTTCTCAGGCTTAAGAACACATACGGGAATCACCTGGGGACCTCAGAATCTACCCCGGAGTCTGCATCTATGTGTGGAGTGGGGCAAAGAACCTACAGTTTACAAGTCTAACAAACGTCCCTAAGATAGCGCCAACAGCAAAACAACAACAGTGGTCAGCAGGTTCTCCTCCTCGGTGCACTATCCCAAACAAGAGAGCAGCACTAAGGGGCCCACGTTTGAATTTCAGAACTCTTCTCCTCGGCATCCACTCTCACCTTGATGGTGATGTGCCCGTGCACATTTTCCATTTCCCCCAGCATGGCTGACATCAAGGATGACTTCCCAGAGCCCACAGTGCCCACCACAGCCACCAGCTGGCCTGGCATAACGTCCAGGTTCACACTGAAAGAAGAGCATTTGAGATGAGGGGAGTTATTCAAGAGTAGTTCAGGCCACTTCTCAGACTCTCCACGGGAAGTCTGGTGTTAGGAAACTTTCCCTCAAGGTTGGAAAAGTTGTCTTGGATATAGAAGACCCTGAAGTGCTTCTTTAATACTTTTTTTTTTTTAAGCTCTAAAGGGCTAGAGAGAGTGAACCCTAGCTTACCCAACTCTATAAGCTGTTTGTACCACTGTAGCTTTCAACTGAAAAAATTCCCTTAGCACCAACATGGTACCTTTGAATAGGACCTTGATGGGAATCTGGAGACCTGAGTTTGAGTCTCAACCCTGCTACTGCTAAGCTGTGTGATCCTGGAAAGTTACTTTCTCTGGACCCTCATTTGTGAACTAATGGGGTTGGAATAGATCTGTGTTTCCCAAACTTGTTCAGTGAGAATAGCCATTCAGTGGGACACTTGCTGAAGGCATAGATTCCCTGCCCCGTCCCCTGGAGACAGGGCTGTGTCCGGCCGGGGAGGGGCACACACTGGCCTGGACTCCTACGAACTCTGTGCCCACCCTGTTTTTGAGTCCCTGGAATATTTGGAACATCGGGCTCTCGCTCACAATCTTTCTGAACCTGCCTGTTGCTAGTATAAGTCCAAAAGAAGTTCGACTCAAAGTGGGAGTTCTGTCCAGTCTTCTCTCTGCAAAGGGAGGCTTCCAGGTTGGGAGGGTTTAGAGGAGGGGCTCCTGGCCTGATGCCTCCAGGGGCAGGCTCTAGAATCCGTATGAAAGGCTGTAGGAATGAGAGAGAAGTGTGGCAAGTCCTAGGTGTAACAGGGAGAAGACAAGGTATGCTGGGTTGGGAAGAAAGACCCGGCCTGCACAAGCTTCCTGGGTACTGTATGTGCTACGTTAGTGGAGTTGGGTATATGCTGTGTATCTCACCCTGTGTAGACTATGTTTCCGCCTATCCAGACATCCCTATGATAACGTTACATTTATAAAGTAGGCCCAATGAGAGATCAACCATAACTAATGAGCTAGAACAATTGGAATGATAGACTGTAATAAAAGGCACGTGGCCTTGTTCTCTTCTGGTACTGCGCGCACCCTTCTCCTGATGACACAAGACGAGACAATGCCCACGGGAACAGCGGCGGCGCGACCTGGAGTTAAGCTACCACTGACCTTCCGACTGTTGGTCAGGAGGAGAATCACCTCCTTCCTGACCGAGGCTGACTGTAGGTAACCGAAACCATGGAGAGCAAAACTGTGGATAAGGGATCTCCGGGGCCAGCAGCAGCACGGCAAGAAAGGGTCAGCTTAGGGCAGAGGAGGCGGGATGCCGAAACGGGTTATTTAGATGTAAAACTCCAGATCTCAAGGTGAAGATTAGCTGGAGGCAGCTCCCACTGCTCATTTTGGGGAAAGATTACTATTCTTAAATGAATGAATAAACTGAAATTGATTTCGGATTCTTGTGTGTCCCCTTTGCCATACCCGGAGCCCTGGGCCTCTTGCCAATGCCGCACTCCCTCCATCCAGCCTGGGGTACAGATGCTTCACGGGTCCTTAGCTGCAGGTGCTGGGTCCCAAGGAAGACAGCGGGGAGTCCGCGGCAGTCACGGGGAAGGAGGCTCAGGATGTTGCCGTCAGCCTGTCCCTCCAGGGCCTCGGCCTGTACTGATCTCTAACCGCACACGGGCACATAGCCCATCTCCCACGAGCCCTATTACAGGGACTTTTCCAAGAACAGGACTGGCAAGGAGAATCCCGAAGAACAACAGGATGGAAAGGAAGCAACTCACTCTCGGATTGTGGCTTCCGAGTCCCGGTCCCAGGTAAAGGAGGCCTCTGAAAACTGCACAGCTTTGTCTGTGGAGAAGAAGTCCCTCTCTTTTAGTCCGCTGGGGGTCCCCATGTGTCTGTCTGCCCCTCCTCAGCTCTCAGGTGTCCCTCTTTGCTTCCTTCGGCGGATCCCGGGATCACCTCTGTCGGGTGTCGGCTCCTCTATTAACAGGAAGCAAAGGAGAGCTCCCAGGGCGAGACCACAGGCGACCCGCCCACAAAGGCCCTTTTGCTTGGATTTCCAACCCTCTTAGGAGCCCAGATTCTGGACTTGCAGACACTCTGTGTACAATCTCAGGCCCTCTGTTGCCTAGTGTCCTGGTAAAAAATTCCACCTTCAGACAGAAATCTGGCCACTCCCTGGACTCCAGACGCACAGCTCACTCTGGCTGGTGGCTGCTCCCAGGCCTCGGACCTTCAGAACCTGCATGTGTTCTTTCCTCTGCCTACTTTCCCCAATTCATGTGCTTGGCTCCAGCCTGACTTCTGCTTTCTGTACCTTTTGTAGGACTCCCTGCTCATCCCCAGAGCAGCTGGCCCAGCTTTGTTTAGCAAGCTGGCTGAGCACTCTGCTCTAAATGAAAACACGATTTAAGTAGAAACGGCAAGCTTATGCAAATGCAGGTTCAAGGTAAACCCCCAGCTCTCCCTGCCAATCAGCTGGCTGCCCCTCAAGCCCCGAATATCAAAGTGCCAGGGCTGGGTGTGGGGAGCAACTTCAGAATTCCTTACCGAAATTGCAGTCACGGTGAATGGCGGAGGTGTCCAGGTCATCCCCTCCCAAGTACTTTTCTAGTCGGTCTCTGGAAACACTGGCCTAGAAAAGGACACGAAGCATCCAGAGAATAAAATATCCAATGACAAGCACAAGCAGGGAGAGGATTTTGGCTTTGTCATCAGCCCCGGGCACAGAAGCAGAGCGTCAACTTGCCGGGCTGCTCATGAGTGATACGCCAGGGGCCACGGCGGGCGCCTCTGACCCACCAAAGAATCAGACACACCTCAGCCTCGGGAGACAGAGGGCGATTAAGGTGTTCTGTTTCAGCCCTTTAAAAACTCGGGGGTCAGCTCTATCGGCATCTCTCCAATCTTTGGACCCAGTTCCAGAAACCGTCTTCTGCCTTCTTCTAGGACAAAACCCTAACTTCTGTCTGGTTTTGGTAACTGGGCCCCTGCTATGCCCTTCTGTACGGGAGTCCCTGCCGTGGCCGCCTCCTAACCGAGCCACCACGGGGACCCTTTATAGAGAGATTGGCCATGGCACCCCAGTGACCTTATAAACGTCCACATGGGCCAGGTTTAAACTGCAGCTGACCTAGGCATTGGCAGAACACCCTGCAGTCTCCCGAAACAGGAGAACTTGGGAGGATTCTGGGCAGCTCTTACAAGGACATTTGTCATTTGCCTCGCTCTTCCCAGGGAGCCTGTCGGAGACGGTTTCTCATTACCACCTGGGTTCTAGTGAAGTCGCCGACGGTCTGCCTTGCACCCTCCTTTGCCGCGGGGGGGCAGCACCTCACACACATAGCGCCCTGTGCCCGTGGTGCGCGGTCAGCTGTCCCCTTTCACGTCCCGGTCATCCCGTGAGACACGGAAGGTGGGGAGCAGACACCTCTGCTCATCTTGCTTTTGTGATCCATGTGAGAAACTAACTGAATCTAAAAAGACCCTGTTTCTTCATCGGCCCAATTGGTCAGCCTTTTTTTTTTTTTTTTTTTTAAAGATCTAACTTATTCATTGGAGACAGAGATACAGGGAGAGAGCATAAGCAAGGGGAGAGGCAGGGGGAGAGGGAGAGGGAGAAGCAGACTCCCCACTGAGCTGGGAACCCTACGTGGGGCTTGATCCCAGGACCTGGAGATCACGGCCTGAGTCGAAGGCAGGCTTAACCATCTGAGCCACCCAGGCGCCCCTTGGTCAGCCTTTCTTAACACCCTCCAGGACAGAGAGGCCTTAACCTTGTCATTCTTACGGCCTGAAGCCAGCCACTCCTGGGGTCAATGCGAGTCACCGCATTGCATCTTCTTGGCCGCCTCACTAGTCTACCACCAGCCCCACGAACATCCTCCTGTGGTCTGGAACCCGGTCCATCTCACTGACTATGCTCACTCTTCAGGACCCCGACACTCCCTCCCACCATCCAAGGCCTCTTGAACTCCAAACTCAGTTTCTAATAGCTCGAGGCTCACAAACGGCATTCGGTTTTACCACATGGCTTCATGCAGAATTTTTTCTTTCCCTTCGTGCCATATTTCCCTACTGCTGTATAAATACCCCAAAGCCTTGGAAAAATGTGGGGGAAACTAGACTGGGAAAAAGGCTTAGGAATGTTCCAGGTATCAGGGCCCATCATCATGCTCTCACTAAATGCCTTCACTACTATCGTCTCCCTGTGAGTAGAGGAGATTGGTATCGTTCTCCCCATTTTATTGTCAGAGAAATTAGGGCTCCAAGAGCTTGTGATTTTAATAAGATCAAACTCGGTCTCCAGAGACCAAAGAAATCTCTCTGATTGAAAGTTCACCCACAGAGGCTGGAAGTGAGCTATGACGGGCCAGTCATTTTGGAACATAAGGCTTTTAACCAGAGATAATCAGTTAGCAGGGAGAGATCCTACCCACCTGGAGAATGGAGGAGATCACCATGGGAAACATGCTCAGGGGAAAGCGCAGGATATTGAAGAGGGTGATGGAGGTGAAGGCCTTTTCTGCATCCAAAATATTATTGCTATCCACCAGAGTGTAAACTGAAAACGTGACCACAGACACCTGGAAAAGCAAGGTCATGAGGAATTCATTCCAAAACAGGTGCAAGCGGTCTCATGCTAAGTCTCAGGAACGTAGTCTACCAGAGTTGAAGTAGCCTTCGGGACAATTAACTCCACCTTCTTGTGTTACAAACGAGAAACGTGAGCCCAGAGAAGAGGAAATATCTTGCCTGGGGTCACAGAGTCAATCAAGAGTACTGCTGGGACCGCGGAAGAAACTTGCTCTGGAAGGCCAGACCACCCAATTGTACACCAGGGTGACACTAGAGCTGGGGGCTTGAGGTAGGAATCACAGCTTTGGGAAGTTGAGGAGGGGGCAGACTCCCTGGATTTCAGGGTCAGGCCTACAGGCACTGGCAGGCTATCAAGAACAGACCTTCCTCTTCAGGAAGCTGACCCAACCCACGGATTCCTGCTACGCACCAGGACTGGAGTCAAGTATAAGAGAAACACCATCACAGACTGCATCTGTCCAAAGGTCAGCAGGTTCTTGAGCTCTTTCTTCCGGAGTTCGTGAACTTGGCTTTTGAATGAAGGTTCCCAGGCAAAATATTTCAGGACCTAATAGGACAGAAAACAGCACAGCTCACACCGTTGCCCCAAAAGGACACCAGGTAGGTCTCAACCTACCCAGATTTAGTGATCTGCTCTCCAAAATGGGGGACAGAGGGTAGAAATCCAGATTATAAAGTAGGATTATAGAAAGGTAGGTTACATCTGTTGACAACCTGCTATGTACAAAAACGGTTTATACACATTATCTTACTTCACTCCTGTGACAACCTTAGTGAGATCAATTCTCCCAGTTTGCCTGGGTCAAAGGGGTTGCTCAAGACATGGAATCTCAGAGTGCGAAGCCCAGAAAGTTCTGGGCAATCCAGGGAGAGTCCCCTACTTTTGTAGAATTATTGTATCAATTTTAGTGATAGGGAAACAGATCAAAGAAGCTGCTTATCTTGCCCAAATGTTAGAGCTAGCAATGTTAGAGCTGAGACTCCAAGCCAGGCCTATCTTTTCATTTTACTACATTCAGCAGGAAGGCATAGGAGAGCTCTGTGTAGAGAAATATCAGGGAGTTAAAGGAGGCCTCTGCATCCTAACATGTGTGGTGATGCGCACTGGGTGTTAGAGGCAATTAATGAATCGCTGAATACTACATCAAAAACTGATGACGTACTACATGTTGGTTAACTGAACATAATTTTTAAAAAAGGCTTCTGCTTCATTTTCAAGAAGATTAGGGTAATGCTTAGATCCTTGAATTCAAAACAACACATATTAAAAAATAACTCCTTGGTGACCTTTGCAGGAGGAAATGCACTAGTTTGCAAGCTGGCCAATGGAGAGAAAGAAGTAAGCATTTATCCCACCTGTGCTGTACAGGTTTAGGGTAACCAACTAGCTGATTAAAGATACTTCATTAGAGACCTCCCGTTAATCAATGCCAAAGGAATAATAAAATTAAAATTTTAATCTTTTGCAACTTCTAATAAAAGATCAAGGCAATGAACTTTTTTATGACTGTTTTCAACCCTGGCTGCATATTAGATTCACTTGGGGAGCTTCAGAAATATTATATATATATGCCTAGGCCTCAACCCTGGGAGCCTAATTTAAATGGTTTGAATTAGGACCCAAGCCTCAGGGGGTTTTACAAACTTCCCAGGGGGTCAAAATGTGCTGCGAGAGCCACGGAGGAATGCTCTAGGTGAAAGAAGGGCAGGAAGCCCATTAAGGGGTGAATCAGGCTGACCACACCTGGACCCCTGCAGAGTACCACCCCAAAGTGTCCTTCCCCCTACCCCCACCAAACAAAGCAAACAAAAAAACCTGTCTAATCAAGTCTCTAGATCTGATTACTAACTTATAAGAACTATAGGAAATAAGACAACCTTGTTTCTCCAATAGGACAAAGAGTTAAAAAAAAAGTGAAAGAGTCTATTGTAGATTAAAAGCACTATCCTATGCCATGTGTGGGCATTTTTTTGGATCCTTATTCCAACAAATTCACAGCAAATGACCTAGGAGGCAACTGGGAAAATTTAATTGTACCAAAAAATGGCTAACTTTTTTTTTTTTTTTTTTTTAGTGTGATAATGGTATTGTGGTTATGTTAAAAAACAAAGTCTTTTGGAAACGCATACAAAGCATTTACAAATGAAATGACAAGATGTCTGGGATTTGCTCTAGCTACCACCTAGCAGAGCATGAAGAGGGCACGCAGACCAAACTAGTTAGATCATGCTGATTAATTGCTAGACATGGGTGAGAAGTCCATGGGGTTAATGAGATCACTCTCTCTACTTTTGTGTGTGTTTGACAATTTCTACAGTAAAACACAAAAACAAAGCAAACCAATGAAGGTAAATAAACGGAAATCAAGATTCCAAAGAGGGCCCGAAACAGCTAGGAGGAGAAGCTGGAGCCTGGAGACTTGTGGCAGTCGGGGTCCTGCGACACACATCAGGCCCGCAAGGGGGCGTCAACCACCCTACCAGCCTTTACAGGAGAGCCCCCCCACTCCCCACTCCGCTTCTCACCTTCATCCCACTGAGAATTTCATTCATGATCTTTAACCGTTTGTCTTTATGCTTCATATTTTTTACCTGCCAGGAAAGAGCAAAACAAAGCACGCTTCCTTGTGAGAGGGTCCAGATTTGGCACGAAAGCTAGGTGGTGCTGGCGGCACCGTGGTTGTCACTCGGTAAGAACTGGAGGTGTCCCGGAGACGGGATGCTGCCGCCGCGGCCACACCCGTCTTCTGATCCTTAAAACGTGTGGAGTTCATTTCCGCCCGCTCAGGCTTTGCCTGGCTTGCCCTCTTCCAGGGTGTACTTCCCCAGCTTGCTCCTTCACGGTCAGGCTCTTCTATTCCCAGTTGGACTCAGAGGTACCTTCCTCACAGCCCTTCCCTGACCCCGTAATCTAAAACCATCACCCACTCGCTCTCCTGTCACCCCCTGTCATTTTCTTCATAGTACGTATGACCCGATAGATTTCTTATTTACTTCTGTTGATGGCCTGACTCTCCACCCCAAAGAGAAGGTAAGCTGCACAAGACCAAGAGCTTTGTCTAATTTGCTGCCCTGTCCCTAGAACAGTATGTACGATAAATCTTTTAAAAAGAATTCTTTGTAACTAAAGGAAGGCAAAGTAAATGAGTGAATACATCACCTTCACCATCAAGCCCTCCCACCCAACCTAGGATTTCTGGCGGATCAAAAGACTGTGCACAGGGAACCCTGCCCCCTGGTAGTAGCTGGGCTGATTGCCGGGATTTATGCTTAAAGTTTGGGTCACTCATGCATCTGCCCTAAATGACTGGTCTGTGCTACTGTGATAGGCAAACAGGGCCAATCACCACGACTCTAAGAACAGCCCTGGGGGTACTGGCTGGCTCAGTCAGTGGAGCATGCAACTCTTGATCTCAGGGTGGGTTCAGGCCGCACATTGGGGGTAGACACTACTTAAAAAAATTTTTTTTTTAAAGATGCCCAGCAGAGCAGGATAGAAGAGTTATGTGCAGGGTCCCTGGGAAGCTTTCTTTCTGATCAGTCTCTGCCCTCTCATATGAATAAAGAGGGGGTATATAAAACTTAAGAGTGGCCAAAAGATGAAAAGGGAAGATAGAGAAAGCCACGTTCATGTGGAATGGTAGAATGTCTTCCATCAGCTTTCCCTGTCCAAACGCCCAAGAGTTAGAGTAAGCCAGAGACTTTAGACTTTGAAGGAGGTGTATATGTATCCCCAGGGCGACTCGGTTTCTTTACCTGGACAGCTCTGCTCTTGGAGGCAAGTATCCCATTAACTGGAATTAGGAGTATCATCACCCCAATACCCGCTAAGACAGAGGGTCCCAGCTCTGCCCATAGGAAGTAGATAGATAAAGTAATTTGGAGAACATTTGACCACAGCAGATGAAGGTAGCTGGTCACATCCATGAGCTTCTGGGCATCCACAGACATCAGGTTCACTGTTTCTCCAACGGTGTACTGCTTCCTGGCCTGGTTGGATAGGGTCAGCGCCTAAAGATAAGGATTGAAATTGGGATCTCTAGACAAGGCCAAGGACAACGGGTGGTAAAAAGGAAACTCAGGAAGTGAGAACACAATAGAAGGCTGAGCTCCAAATGGGCACAACTCCTCGCCGAGCTCTGCCTTCTTGTCTCCAAATCTCTCACACAGTGATCTCTCATTCTTCATTACCCTTTCAGGTTATTCCAACCTCTCTGAACCCCTTGCCACCCCCTCCCCAACACACACATTTCTTTGCTCAGAAAATTCCTATTCTTTACTGTCAGGTTAGATGGAATTTATTCTGAGAAGACTTCCCCAGACTCCTGAGTTTGGGTTAGATGCCAGTACCTCCTGTGTACTCCCAGAACATTCTGGGCTTGCCTCTGTCATTACTTTCATCACACTGAGCTGTAATTGCTTCATCTTTCTACTTCTCCAGCGGAGGTAGCCCTTGTCCTCACAGAGTTTTCATCTGTTCATTTCACTATCGTATTACATGGCACACAGTAGGACATCAGATACTGAAGAACGATGGGAAGGGAAGAATCACGTATTGATTCTGGCCCTTCGGACTTTGGATGTGGCCATGTTATTTGGAGCCATGTTCTTATGCGGAAATTGCAACCGTTTCCAAGAAGGACGGAGATCTTAGCACGAAGAGGAAAGCTGCAGCGTTCATGCATATGAAGTAAAACAATTTGCTTATTTTCAAGAATTTGTGGGCAAAATCTAGATGCTGAATCATATAGCATGGGCTCCTGTTTTCATGTTAGAGAGATCAAAAGACTGATCTCCACAGGGCTGTCACTTATAGCAATGCCTTTGCACAAATGCACCCAGCTGAGGGACTTGGGGCTGGGGCACCGATTCACACCATGTTCATCAAACCACCACCTGGCTTGGGCTACATCTTCCTAGAGGAAGGAGAGCCTTTGAATTCCCACAGAAGATAGTGTATGGGCTAGGGGCGGTCCTAGGGATCCACAGCCATCCTTTCTAGAAGCTCTACTGTCACCTTAATCCACCAAGACACACTTCTTTGGAACATAACAGGATTCTTGGTTATACAGTAAAATGAGGGAGATCCCCTAAAATGTTAGGCCACCAAGGTTTTAGAGAGATCAGTCTGCTGCTCTGTCTCCCTTGGTATGGGAGGGCAAAAACACACACCCCTGTCCCCATAACAAACCAAAAAGCCAAACAAACTAATTACCCATCAAGGTCATCATTTTTCTAGTCTCTATAAAACCTCAATACAGTAGAAAAGACATTAGTTTAGTGCCAATAGGCCTTATCTGAGGGCAAGACCTGGTTATGTGATTGTAGGCACTGAAATGACCTAAGCCTTACTTCTCTGTAAAATAGGAAGAATGCAATTACTTCACAGGGCCCGGAACTGATAATGGATATAAAAAAATTTCATATCATTAATGAAGCTTTGTCTAAACCTGGAAATCAGTTTTAAGTTCTATCTTAGTATCAAAATTTATTTGAATGAGAGTCTTAAGAGTTCCCTTTTACAAATTCTTTATAGATTGTAACAATTGTAAAACTCAGAATATATTAAGAATCAAAAATAGTGGAAATGAGTCACCACAATCATACAAGTGTACATTCATAGAAAAGGCTGAAATAGCCTGGTTAGGGACCCCCGTATTCCACAAACAGGCAGAAATCCAGTATCTCCAAAAGAAGTAAGGGGATTAAAAATTGCGGGGTGGGGGGGGTGGAGATAAATTCCAGTATGAGGCTACTCAGGAGTTCAAAAGACTGGACCAGACTTCTGATCTAAAGACATTTTGGACTACCTGTCTTTGTCTCTGGATGAGTCAACATCTGCTCAGGGGAGACGATGACACATTAGTTTTAAGAGACAAACACAAAGGAGAAAACCAGGAACCATAACAGAGAAATCACTGATGGAATGCTCTAGTCATCCAAGAAAGAGGAAGAAAAGGCAATTGGTGTTTAATGTTCTGTTCTATAAAAAGCCCTATTTCCTCATGTATGAATTTTTTCCTCCAGCTTGTAGTCACTGACAGTAACTATTCTATTTCTTTTTATTTATTTATTTTTATTGAGATAAGGTTGATTCTATTTTCAAGGAACAAAATGGGATTTTCACCTTGGTATCTAGGACATGAGGAAAATACAGTGGCTCTGAGAAAGTTAAAAATTAAAAGCAACACCAGAGGGAAGATTAGCAAGATCAAAGAAATGAGAAAGTTCCCAAGTCTGCATAACTCAGTAACCAGAGTGCATGTGTTTACAAAATGAAAAAAGGAGTCAGGCAGAGAGTGGGTGGGCAGATGCTAAAGGTTAGAAAAAGCAGTCTCTAAGCAAAAGTGGGCCTGGGGAGGTGGAGCCCTGGCCCACAGAGCATCCTAGTTTATGGCAAAAATGTCACCGAGATGGATGCACCAAGTCTTACGAACCCAGTTTCAGTAGTATCTAGTTTAAATGTTGGTGGTTTTAAGAGTTTGCCATGGGTCAGCTTCGTTTCTCATCTTCTAGCCTTTCCAATTTTAGTATAAGTGCTGCCAAGGAAGCCCTCTGACGATACATTCTTTTCCAAGGTGTTCTCACTTTGTCGAGAGAGGCAAGAAGAGAGGGACAGGTATGCAAGCCTTCGAGGCCGAAAGGCAGATACCGGCCGGAGAAGAGCTTGCCGGCTTTCCTCTAGAGCTCGTCCTCCCCTGTGTCCCCTGAACACACACACGCCCTAGGTCTGTGAATCCACTTTCCCACAATTTGCAAAGAAAAATCCAGAGGAGGCTATCTAGTAAGTCAGAATCAAGTGTTAAGATCTGTTATCATCTCTATCGAATTTTTCTCGGTCTTAGAATAAATGCTGACAATGCTTACGGATTTTCTTCAGCGAGCTCTGACACGAGCCACTCACCTTCTTGTATATGGATGCCATGATGGTTGTCCGTACGGTGACGCCCAGTGTGAAGCACATTTGAAAGTAGCCCTGAAGGCAGAGAGACTGGACGAGGGCCACAACAAAGAAGAGGATTGAATAGAGATAGCCGGTCCACACATACATGTCTCGGTCATTTGCGAAGGAGATCAGCAATCTGCCGAAACAAAACCAAGTCAATGATGCTCGAAGGACTCTTCCCACTCCTCGTGCATGGCCAGCTACCCTACCCTTGCCCCATAGTTAACAAAAATGACCAGAATGGTCTAAAGCCGTTGGACGACCTGAACTCCACAGTCGTGCCAGGGCTCTTGATTTTGCTCGCAGCAGCAAGAGGTCCAACTGGATGGCCCGTGGCTGTGAGCAGGGATGTTGAAAGAAATGCTCCTTACACCTGCTGCTGCAAGGCTTTGGCCTGGCCTTCCCCCATCCCCTGGTAAGAGAGGTTTCGTGGGAGAAGTGGATTTGTTCTTGGACAATGCAAGCCCAAGAAGTAATTGTATCCAGTGTGAGTTAGAACTCCTCCTAGAGGAGAATTCATCCCATAGATTTCCCACAGCCAGCAAAGTCTTGTTGCCATTCTGCTAAACCTCCCACTGAAGCCTGCGGCTCCAGAGACGGGTTTCCAGAGGCTAGGTACGAGGCTCTCTTGCACCGTGCTGCCCGCCTCTTTGGCCCCGCTCCTCCCACATCAGTTCTGTTTAACAAGAAAGAGCTCCTAACAAGGATCTGGCTTTCTAGGAGGGAAAGGATATAGAAAAGAGGGAAGCTAAAAGACCTAGCATTTTAGATCTTGAAAACGGCCTTGTGCTTTTCATGACACAACACGATAAGGTGGAAGAATATTATCAGCATTTGAAACAGTGGGGATTTAATAATAAGGTCCTGCCTACATACGCAAGGGGTCAACAAGAAGGAGAGTGGCAGAGGGGGCCCTGAAGGGAGAGCCAAGGCGCAGGACTCACTTCAGCAGCTGAGGGTTCAGAAACATGAGGAGGTCATGCACCAGCTTCATGAGGAACGATTTTAAGAGTATGACGTAGACAGTTTTGAAGAGAGCCTTGACCAACCAGGACTTGGGAAAGTTTTCCGTGGTCCCAGACTTTTTTTTCTTTTTAGCTTCTTCCTAGGTAAAAAAAAAAACCCCAAACACCAACAGGGCTTACAGAGAAATTAAGTGTAAAACCTTGTCTCACACTGCTCAGCTCCGGAGTGTTAAGCCCCTGAGATCTGTCACTTTCTTTGCACAGGTTTTGGTTTTCTTCCTGGTCACCATCCACCCTGTCAGCTGCCATCACTGGTTTCCTTTCCCCCTTCCCGATACTTCTAATCTAGTTTGGGTGAGAAAAAACAGACAACTAAGGAGATGAGAATACCACATAAAAAACAACCAAACAAAGAATAGACCCTAAGTCGGGGGGTGTGCAGGGTAATCCCGGAGAGTGAAGGGTGTGACCATGATGATGCGTGTTTTTGATACTCAGAGGCCTTTTGTTTGTTCTTACTTGTGGTTGTTGTGTGATGGTATGGGTTGAATTATGTCCCCCCCAAAAGATGTAGAAACCCTAACCCCTGAGTTCCCAGTACCTCAGAATGTGCCTTTATTTGGAAACAGGGCCTTTGCCAATCAAGATGAGGTCCGGGGGGCGGGGGAGGGGGGCAGTTAGTCCGATAGAACTGGAGTCTTCAGAAGAGACAAGACTCCGAGCCAGAGAGGATGGCCAGGTGACGAGAGAGGCAGAGATGGGAGCGACGTCTCCACAAGCCAAAGAACAGCCAGACTAGAAGGTAAAAGAAGGAAGGTTTCTCCCCTCTGGATTTTGGAGGGCACGTGGCCCTGCTGATTCTTTGCTTTTGGGCTTCTGGTTTCCTGCCTGTGAGCCAATACATGGTTTTAAGCCATCCGGTTAGCGGCACTTCATGAGGGCCCAACTTCCGCTGTCCCATCTGGGAATCTAACCCCCGGGGCACTGCCGCTCGCTCCCCAGTCTCTTCCTCTTCCTGTGATTTGGCCTCTTTGTTACATTCTACACGGTCCCAGATACAGCTTCTCAGCCTGAGTTCCCAAGGTTTTTCTACCAGTGACGTCCTCTTGTCATTGTCACCGAGATCCCATCTGATCAGTCTCTCTTGCCCCCCCCCCCCCGA
>CM053617.1:46381382-46436717 GCA_028646535.1 Procyon lotor | reverse complement strand
TTTTTTTTTTTAAAGATTATTTGACAGAGAAAGAAAGGGGAGTGGCAGGCAGAGGCTGAGGGAGAAGCGGGCTCCCCGCTGAGCAGAGAGCCGGATGTGGGCTCAATCCCAGGACCTCCATGACCCGAGCCAAAGGCACTTAATGGACAGCCACCCAGGCAGCCCTTATTTTTCTGTTATTAAGGGCATACTATAGGAAATTTCAAATATACCCTGAAGGAGAGAGAATAGCATATTCTACCCAAAAGTATCTATCACTAAGGTATTATTAGTATTATAAACACTACAAATACCATAGAGTGCGCTGCAGTGTATACAGAGCTATCAAAGTAGGACGGCATCACTAGGATACAGGTATCCTCCTGCCTGAAACCCAGAGCATGTTCACACAGGCACTCAGGGGAAAGTTACCAGGACAAGGATATCTTGGCTTTGACTGTGATTCTTGTTCAAGCCCTGCAGCCTGTCTCCGGAGTTCCCCTGCGCCTTCCTCCGCTGCCGTCTCTGGAGGGCCTTCCTGGCCTTCTGGAGCTCTCCCACCATATGTTTTTCAAACGTGCTGACCAGTGCCTTGGTCTTAATCTCTTCACCGACGTCCCAGACATCTTCAAGGGTCAGAGGTTGCTTGTAGCCTTTCATAATGATGCTGGAATCAGAGGAATCCACAGGCTGAGACCCTACAGGCCGGGTCAGGGCCAATCTCCCTGCTGCTTCTGACAAGAGCTGCCCCCTCCCCCCAGTTCAGAAATGCAGGGAGGGACAGAGGATGGGAGGAGGCCCTTTAAACCTGACAGAGGGATGGAGAGGGCAGAAAACGGATGGGAGAGGTGATGGAAAGTGGACTAAGTCAAGAAGGGCAAGAGGAGCAGCGCAACTGAATGAAAAGCCAAAAGAGCATCACGTCCTCTTGCTCCTTCCTCCTTCAACACTGGCTGCTGCCTCTCTGCCACTGGGGCATCTCCCTGAGGGGCCCTCACAATGCCTTTAAGGAACTGAGCGGCCCTGGAGGCCTCCTCTACGCGCTCTCTCTCGATCAGGGCCCATCAACCTGGTGTTTAAGAACATGGATACAAAATAAATGACATCTTTATTTTGACAGCTTTCTTATAGATACCTAGCCTTTCCTTTTAACATGAATGGAGGTGAACGAGCAGTTGTAAACAGGAGTACCTGTTCCTTTGATACCAGGAGACACTGCAGCATTTTCGTGGTGCAGGTACACTCACCGCTACTTTGAGGTTGCGGTCATTATTAGCCCTATCGCTAGACCACTAAATCTTGTCATTTAGCACATTTGTAAAGAAGGTGGGAGTTTGGGGGGGTGGGGGAGAGAAATGAAACAGGAAGGGATGGGGAGGGAGACAAACCATAAGAGACTCCTAGACTCACGAAACGAACTAAGGGTGGCTGGGAGGCAGGTGGGGGGGTGGGGGGGGTGGTAGGGATAGGGTGGCTGGGTTGTGGACATTGGGGAGGGTATGTGCTGTTAAGTGCTGTGAAATGTGTAAGCCTGACGATTCACAGACATGTACCCTGGGACAAATAATGCATTATATGTTAATAAAAATTAAAAAAAAGCACTTGTATTACATCACAAAATTTTTAAAAATATTTAAGTGATTATATTTCAGTATATGTGGTTTCCTTTGTAACCCTGTCTTTTTCTTCATGTACTGAAAACATGATCTAAGAAGGGATTCACAGGCAGTACCAGTTGCCAAGGGGTCCTTGGAACTACAAAGGCCAAGAGTGTTTGCTGCAGATCCTTTGGTAGCCCAGGGCCAGCTAGTTCATCCCTTACCCTTCAAATGGTGCCACACTGCCCGCCCCCTTCTTATCCTTCCCACCTTTCCTAGCATCCTTCCTTTTCCCTGTGAAACCCCCAGGCCACCAAGAGCAAAGCCCCCTCCATCCTCTCCTCCACATTCCAGTCTGAAATAAATAGATCTGTTAACATTCTCGGACTCTAAAGTGAGGGGAAATGGAGGCCTCAGGAAACACTTTTAAAATTAAGATTTCCATCACTTTCAGAAGAATGAGGGGGTAGGGATATGGCCAACCCACACACCAGGCATTTCCTACCTGTCATACCAACTAAACGTAATGCTACTCAGAAATGAGGCTGTGAATGATGGATTCTGCAAGACACAAAAAATACATATATATGTATAAAAAGTAAATCCACTCGAAAAAGGAACTTTGTGGGACTCTAAAATTGGAAACTGATTTTTCAAGATATAATGTTGGGCTAAAAAGTAGACATAAGACTGAAGTAGACTGGACAACATAGGTTTATCTGGAGACCCTAAAGTCTCGCCAGTAAAAGTCAGATTTTCTGGCAGAGACAGATGAAGGAATTGTCCATGCTGAAGATCGGCAGGTCAATGTAAAAGTATTTCCACACTCATAAGAGAGTATTTCCGTACGCTAGCCACTTTTGGTCTCCTTAGCCATTGATGGTCTACATGGCTATATTCTGAGCTAGAAGAAACCCCCTACAAGGCCTAGGCATCTCAAAGTTACATGTGTCAAAATACCATCCGATGAAATAATACAGGAGGTGAGCATATTTAGAGTCTCACATTTGAGGAGGCATCTTTTTCTGAAAATGCTGAAAGGATCAGGATCAGGATCTGTAGTGCATAGCAGATGAAGTACAGGCAGGAATAGGCCAGATTAGAATCGCTGCCCTATGGGGGAAACAGAAAAAAACAAGAAACAGAGAAAATGAGCCTTTTCCCAAATTAAGTCTAAATGGCCCAAATAGGTCAATGCTTGTGGTTAAAGCCTATCATCAAATCCCCTAAACATAATTCTATCCCAGAGTCCAACTGACTGTATGGCACTCACTCTGACTTAGAAGTTGCTTACGACACCACCTCCTCAAGTTGCCCTCGCTTTTCTCCTTACCTTTAAGAGTGTTCGGATCAGAGTCTGAAATTGGAAAACACCACAGAGTATTGAGAGAATCCAGAATATGGACAGGAACCAAGAATCCTTCTGCATGCACCATCGCCTGCTGTGTTGGATCAGCAAAACCAGGAGCTAAAGAGAAATTCACATCAAGTTCCAAAAAATACAGTCACCAAGGATCAGAGGAAAGAAAGATGCCAGAGAGACAGGGGAAGAATGGTGGGTTAAAGGAGGAGACGGTTAGAACTAATCGGGCCAAGCAGAAAACACGCAAATGCCAAATTATAGACTTCCTCCCTGATACAACCCAACCTCCTCTTTTAGGGTGTCCGTGCTCTCCCTGGGACCCCCTTCCCCACCCGATCCCCCCACCACACTTGGGTGGGGAGTTAGCCAAGGGCACAGAGGTTCACCTTCTGCATATAACGGAGTTGGTTTGGGAGCCAGAAAAGTCTTTTCAAGACCCAAGGAAGTGAATTTCAGGTGCTGCAGTGGCCCACCTGGGAGGGAGTTTCTGCTGGACAGGTGTAAGTTGTCTATGGGATTTTCTAATAATATCAATAGGCAATAAAAAAAACTTGCCTTGTAACATCTCACTTAAATATGATTGTTGGTTTCCTAGACTCAGTGCACAGTTGGTAAACTAGCATTCTGGAAACAAAGCCATGATTAGTAGCATCTGTTAATTCTTGTGGCATAGATAATACTACCGTGGTGGATTTCCAGCCCCAACACGCTGTCACTAAGCACAGCATTGGGAAGAGACGCACATGCAATGGCTGACCAATATCCACGGGGATCCCGCCCCATAGAGAACCAGGCATTCTGATTTTTCAAGAAAGCTCAGAAACTGAAATTGCTATGTGGCTTCTTCCTCCTTGAAAATGGTAGCAACTAATTCAGTTGTTTTTAAAACACTGTGCAGACCTCCCCCAAAACCAAGTCTGCAGGAGAGATAGCAGTTTTTGTTTTCAAGTTTATATACACAACTCTAGACTCCATGATCCACTGATGAGTCATTAGTCAATTTAAGAAGAATATTTACAGCATTTAGAAAATTCTTTTACATCAGGAAACTTGGCTTTCACGTGTGTGTGTGTGTGTGTATATATACACACACACACATTTATTTATTTATTTTTTACTTTCCAAATACTATTTACTTCACTGAAGCCTAGAGGCAGGGAAAGGCCGTGTGAATGTTTGGGACACCAAGCCTACGAATGCATGTTAACAACGATGACACACAGGACCATACAGTGCACTCTAGCTGCCCAGGGAACAGAGGTGGATGAAGGTCTCCATGACAACGGCCTCCTAGACACTAAGGAACAACAGTAGGAGCACTGCTGGCTGAAAAGTTCGGTATGGGTTGTAGCGTGTTATCACCTAGACCTGGGCAGATGAGACAATGTAATGGACCAGCCTGATGTTGGAATCCATGCTCTTCTGAGTGTACTTCCAGTCAAACTCGATGTCCTGGGCTCCAACTCAGATGGGAAGGAGCAGGACATAATGAGCATGGCTGTGGCCCAGTCCAAGACAGCAACCATGATCCTGTACTCTGCTTGTGTACATTCCAGGACATGACAAGGTCTAGACGTATCCAGTCTGCCACATCCACACTGACCTTCACGAGACCCTAATGAAGTCACAGATGCTGCCTTCCCAGGTGGGAAAAAAACATGGCCTGGGAAGGAAAAAACCATGGCCAGGAACAGCATCTTGCACAGCTGCATAAACAGGTAGGTGACCCTGGCCCACACGCACGTCCAGAAGGTATTGTACACAGGCCACGGTGCTTATAGGTGATGAAGTGGGGGAGGTAGACTGGGGTGAAGCCATTCCAGAAGTGGAACGGGGTCATGGCGCTGACATTCTGGGCCCACCAGAGTGTGGGTCTCTGCCTCGGCCAGCCTGGCACCCACTCACGTATAATCATTAGATGGAAGGATGGGAGGGCATAAGATACGTATCTTAGGCACCAAAGCTAATATTTATGCTAGGGAGAAGAATCCAAAAGTTAGTATTGAGAAGAGTATACAAAACCAAAATTTAATTCAACCCCATTATAACCACATTTTGCCTCATCATGGGCTCCTCAGAAAAGAGAGATGAAGTTGGACTTAATTTTATTCCAAGAGTACATTTCAACTAGATAGCTATGAATAGGAAGAGGATAAACAGGGCAGGAGTAGGAGTAGGACTTACCCATGTGCCCAGGTAAAGGCTTGGATTGGTGTATCTAATGGCAGGGACTGTGGCTTGTCCAGAGTCTTCTGTGAGTACAAGGGCCAGCTCTATGGCTGCTAGAATAAAAAGAAACCCAACAAGTACCTGAGAAGGAAAAAAAGACCGCTGTTAAGAGGATATCATGCTTTAGAAGAGAATGGTTCCTGATAATAGATAATAAAGGTGGTCTGCCAGGATTTAGAGAACGCAAATACTTCTGGCATCAGTGAATACCAAACAATGGGATGTAGTTCAATCAAGGGAATGAAGTTCAATGTAGGCTAGGATAGGTTTTTTTTTTTTTTTTAGGATAGGTTTTTGAGGAATGTTGAATATCAAATTCTTTGATATTCCTCCCCTCAAAAACCAGATCTTGGTATCCATTCCCCTGAATGTAAGCTTAACTTCGTGACTCGATTCTAAAGAATAGAATATGGTAGAAGGTCATAAAAAAACAATACGGCTTCCTCATTCTCTTTCTCAGATCACCCTCTTTGCTTCAGGGAAAGTTACTAGTGTCACTGTGAGGACGCTCAAGTAGCTTTATGTAGAGATCCACTTGGTAAGTAACTGAGGCCTCTTGTCAACAGCCAGGTGAGTGAGTCAGCTTAGACTTCGCTCCTTTAGCCCCAGTCAAGACTTTAGAGGGCATGTATTACATGGAGCACTGGGTGTGGTGCATGAACAATGAATCTTGGGAAACTGAAAAAATTAAATTAAATTTAAAAAATAAAGCATACATTTCAATGCTTAAAAAAAAAAAATGGGTGCCTGGGTGGCTCAGTCATTAAGCGTCTGCCTTTAGCCCAGGTCATGATCCCAGAGTCCTGGGATCGAGCCCCGCATCGGGCTCCTTGCTCTGCAGGAAGCCTGCTTCTCCCGCTACCATTCCCTCTGCTTGTGTTCCCTCTCTTGCTGTGTTTCTCTGTCAAATAAATAAAAATCTTTAAAAAAAAAAAAAAAAGACTTCAGATGACCTTAATCTCTGCTAGCATATCAGCTGCAGTGTCATGAAAGACCCTGAAACAGAACCCAGGTAAGTGGCTCTCAAATTTCTGATCCATGGAAAATGTGAGAATTTTTTTTTAATTGCTAAGTTTTGGAGTAACTTTTTAAAGATTTATTTATTTATTTGACACAGAGAGAGAGAGATCACAAGCAGGCGGAGAGGCAGGCGGAGAGAAAAGAGGAAACAGGCTCCCCGCTGAGCAGAGAGCCCGATGCGGGGCTCGATCCCAGGACCCTGAGATCATGACCTGAGCCGAAGGCAGAGGCTTTAACCCACTGAACCACCCAGGCGCCCCTGGGGTAACTTTTTATACAACAATAGGGAACTAATAGATTTAAAAAGGGAGTCCCCTTACCCCAACTGGGATTTCCAGTTTCCTTGGTCGTATTCCCTTTCCTTGGTTATTATTCCTAGCCTTTTCCCAAACAAGATTTGAAGTTAATATTGTAAACAATTGTGACTATGTCACCCTAGGAGGACTCCAAGCCAATCAATATTTGCCTTGTGAGTTCACCCATCAGGATGAAAATTACTATTTCCCCAGAGGAGGTCCACCAGAATCTTAGCCCTCAAAATGAGGGTCTTTAGGACCGTCGCCCCAGCCCCATCCATTTACCCCTATTCACTCCCATGTCTCATTCGTCCAGAATGGTTCAGGCGGAAATATTGGGCTGCTTGTAATGAAAACCAACAAGGGACATGGATGCATCTGTATTAGGGTCAGTGTGGTTATTTAGCAAGGCATAAAGTCAAAGACATGTTGATGAAAAATGCATTTCTCAAGTACATAATATACTATATTGGGCTTTCTCACATAAGACAGGCTTTTTTCTGGAAAAAATAACAGCTTTTGAAGTGGCAAGATATGTTTGCCTTTAGGTAAATTGGGTGTAAACAGAGCAAGGTGGAGCTAAAGCACCCAGTCAAGGAGGACTTGAAAACAGGTGAAGAGAATACTAACCAGCTACCCAGGCCAAGGAAAAAGAGCAGGCCTTGCTACAGGCTTCCATATATTAAATTCTTACACATTGATTAGGAATATACTGAGCAATCCGTATCAAAAAGAACAATTTACATTATAAAGAACTCCAATAAAGCATTTCAAGACAAACAATCCTGTGCAAAAGGCTTAAGATGGAAAATTTAAAGAAAAAAAATATGTGGCTTTTAAACATAGGAACAGATGCCTAACCTGATAATTAGTGCAATTTCAAATTATAATGATATACCATTTTTCACTTAACTGCTTAGCAAATATCAAAAAGTTTGACAAAAAGTTGGTGAGACTGAGGAAAAGCCTCTATGGAGGATAATTTTCACCATTTAAAAATTTTGAGTCCATATACTCTTCACCCAATAACTTCGTTTCTAGACTTATGCTGCAGACACACAGGAACGACGTTTTTAATTGCAGTATTGCCTATGATGGCAGAAGGTTAAAAAACCACTTAAATTTCTGTCACATAGGGCACACAAGTTATGGTACATCCAAATAACAGCATCACGAGTAGTCATTAGAAAGCAGATTTTTATGTGCTAAAATGGAGGGATCAAGACATGGACACTAATAAGACACTAACATCTGTATAAAGAAAAGTAGGCATTTTTAAAGCATGGATTATCTCTGGAAGTATAAACAAGGAACAAGTGTCAACAGTTGCTAATTCGGACAAGAATGAGTAACTAGAATACCATGTATTTTTTGTACATTTTGAGTTGTAATCCTGTTTTACTCAAAAGATGAATATTAAACACGGAGGAATACTACTCAGCCATCAAAAACGAAGTCTTGCCATTTGCAACGATGTGTATTAAACTAGAGGATATTAAGTGAAAAAACTCAGAGAAAGGCAATTATTGTATGATCTCACTCATATGTAGAATTTAAGAAACAGAGGATCATAGGGGAAGAGAGGGGAAAAAATAAGACAAGACAAAACCATAGAGGGAGACAAACTGTAAGAGACTCTTAATCACAGGAAACAAACTAAGGGTTGCTGGAGGGGAGGTAGGTGGAGAGATGGGGTAAATGGGTGGCAGGCATTAAGGAGGGCAAAGTGACATAATGAGCATTGGTGTTATATAAGACTGATGAATCAGTGACCTCTACCTCTGAAACCACTAATACATCATGTTAATTGAATTTAAACCAAAAAAGTATATTTGGAAAAAGTTAAATACAGTAACATCCCCATTTTAAAAATTGAGCAAGGGATATGAACAGACAATTCACAAATATGCTCGGCAAATTAAAAAACATCAATTGCATTAGTCCTTCAAGAAATATAAAGTAAACCGATAGGATGCCATTTTTACACATAAAAATAAATACGTCAGACCCAGTGCTGGCAAAGGTGCAGAGACAAATTTTAACACACTTTTGGGGAGAATATAAATCAGCAAAAACGTCCTAAATTATAAAAGTTTTCCAATGTTTCAAAAGCCTTAACTGCCCATATTCTTTGATATGGTAATTCTATTCCTAGGAAGCTATTCTAAGGAAATACTCTGAATTTCAGGCAAACACGCACAGAATCTTAACTAGAGCCTCAGTTTTAGTAGAGAACTATTTATAAAACGTAAAATAACCCAAAACAATAGTGGAGAGGTCTGTTGGGAGGAATTAATGCTGCAAGAGTTGTTAAAATAAGTTATGGTATCCTCATGTGATGAACGATTATGTAGCTGGTAGAAGGTAGAGGAGGGTCAGTAATGTCTCCTCCAGACTGAGAAGGTGCTTTCAAATGGAAAAAGCCACGCTAGACCATTTACACAGTTTTATTCAGTCAACTCACCCACAGGTAGGAGGACGGACACACAGCAGAGGGCACTATGCAGCCATTTTCCACCCCCAATTCCCCACCCATTTTCCACAGCCATCCAGACCTTAATCTCCAGCTTTCATAAAGCAAGGGCCATGTTGGTGAGGTCACGGGATAGTTAACCAAAGTGGTACTATCTGTGCACCAGAACGGCTCTCTACTAGTTATCTAAAGCAGCCAGAGGGGAGAACAAATGGAGGGCCAAAGACGGAATCAGTGTTGTCTGCACTCCAACACTCCATCCCTGACATCTTTATGGCCTGCACAATCTTTGCACAGCATTCTTCACGATGACCCCAGAGCCAGATTGCAAGAGGTGACCTGCATTCCTAGGTCACAGCAGCAATACAAACAGCAATACAAGATCCCCCAGGCCTGGTAAAGAGGTCCTTTCCTCAGACCCAACAGATGAAGCAACTGTGAATTTCAACCTAAAAGGTAACCCATGAGAGGAAGACAGTTCCTGACACAACAGAAGGGAACATCAGCAATGCTAAGCCCATGAGACAAAGGCTTTATGGGCAACAGACGTGGCAAATCTTATTTCAGCAATAACCCAGAAGCTGTTTCGGCCCATGAGCCAATACCAGCCCTGGCTTTTCATCATTCCTCATTCTCGAGAGATAGGGTGACAACCATTCTGGCTTCTTCCTGCTGAAAAGGGTGTAGATCAGAATCTGAAGAACGAAACAGCCTTATATCCAATTAAAGATCTTCCCTTGTAGTAAGTTGAGCTCCCACCCTGCACAGAGCCATTATTTTGGAACTTTCATGGGCAGCCAGGCCAAATACTTGTTATTAACTCCCCTGCAATGCTTACAGATTTGGGTTACTTCCTCTGTTCCCCCAAATCTCATGAACTTGCCAGGAAGTGACCTTCCTTATCTGGTAGGCTCCCAGGAACCCTATATGGAAGGTACCAGGCTGATGCTCCCCACCCCTCACCCCACAACGGGTATTCATTGGCTCCATAAAGTCAGCCTTAGTGCCTTCAAGCTGTCTGGTCATATCTGAGTCTATGTAGGTCCCTCTCAAATAGGGCACTCCAGTCAAGGCCTTGGTGATACAATCAATCATTCCAATGGTGTTGCATTACAAGGAAAACATCCTTATTGAACTTCTACAAATAAGTCTAATTGATTTCCCTTCAGACAGATTCTCCTGATTTCACTTTAGTCAGTCCCATAGCAGCCATACTAGCACTGAGGTGATTAATGGGGGCAAGGACAAGTACTAAGGGCCTGCACTACTCCCTCAGGGGTCTTTTAATCTCCCAAAGTCCTAACACACAAGCTGCCACCCCCCTCTCTCAGCCCTTTTGCTTAAAGTGGCTCCTTAGCTCCACTAATTTAGTTGCAGAATATTCCCTCAGTCACTTTCTGGCTAGTGGGAATTTCCTCTTGGTCATCCCCAGTACGCGGCATTGTTTTTTGAATGACTACAGTATGGACAATTCGGAAAGAACAAAAACCCCTGTGAAATGGTGGAAATGAAACTGGTAACTCACTGAAGAGGGCGAATAGTCTTACATTTTAAAAGCTTGTGGAAAACTTGGGGCACCTGAGTGGCTCAGCTGATCAAGCGTCAGACTCCAGATTTTGACTCAGGTCATCACCTCAGGGTCGTGAGACTGAGCCTGCAGGGCTTCGTGCTGGGCACGGAACCTGCCTAAGATTCTCTCCACCTCACCCTTTGCCTCTCCCCCTCCTCAAAAAAAAATAGCTTATAGAAAACTCAATTTCAAATGATTCAGAACTGTCAAGTACTATAACCTAGTTTTTAAGAGGCCTGTAAATATCATTTATGTTTAATTTTGTAAAGATTACATAAAGTCTTTGTGTGAATCAAAGAGAAGTCAGGATACCAGGGATCCCAAGCTTTAGGGGCCCAATTCTCTTAAGATACAATAGTTCTGCCCGGCATCTGGCTCCCTGCTCAGCGGGAAGCCTGCTCCTCCCTCTCCCACTCTCCCTGCTTGTGTTCTCTCTCCCTGTCAAATAGGTTTTAAAAATATATATTTATTTAAAAAAAAAGATACAAGAGTTCTCCCTTCAGTTCACACTAGTCTGTGCTCGTGCATCCTCGCCACCCTAATTTCTAACCATTCCTTCTGATGCTGAATTCTTTCAGACATAATGTTTGTATTACAGGCACATGTGGCTCGTTCATCCTTTTCCAAAGCCAATGTATCTGCGGTCTGTTAGGATTCCCTCACCTGTACCCCCCATTCCGCGGCCTATTGTAAGGCACAGATCCATGGCCAAGCTACAACCAACCGCAGTAGCTCATGCACAGTCTCTTCCCCACACCCTTGTCCCCACCTTTGTGAGCAGGATAGCCGACACTCCCTACGACATCCCCCCCTCCACGCCACTGACAAGGGGATCCTTACCACTCTCTGGGATGTGTCTGGGGCATCCCCATACTCACAGGCTGGTCCAAAATGCCCAAAAAGCCCAGCCAAGCCCCCCATGTGGCAGTAGCTGGCCAACCTGGGCTTTCCCCTGGCACAAACCCATGCTTGTTTCACTTTTGTATCCTACAAGCTCAGGCAATTGTTAGAAGCTGGAGGAGGGTCAGGATTGTTTCTTCCAGTCTGAGAAGGCACTTTAATACGGAAAAAAACGGAGGCAGCCCCTCCATTCCATTTACACAGAATATGACTCGGGTGACTTACTGACCCAGGGCCGGCAGGCTGGCGGGTGCACAACACAGCTACTCTCCACCACCTTCCTCCCTACTCTCTGCAACTCTCCGGACCTTCAACCCCAGCCCTTATAGAGCAAGGGGCGTGCTGGTGAGGTCACAGGGTCGTGATCTAAAGGGGCGACATCTGTGCACAGAGGGGCTCTCTACGAGTTGCCTAAGTGCTGCCGTCTGTGCGTCCGAGAGAACAAGATGGAGTCAAAGATGGAGTCAGTGCTGGCAGCGTGCCTGCAGTAGTCACCAAAATTACATTTAAGAATAGTGTTAATAACAATGGGAAGTGCTTTTTATATCATCTTAAGTGAAAAGCATAGACTATAAAATTGCCTATGCAAAGAGTTTATGTTTTTAAATATGCAGGACATATTTAGTAAAAAGACAGGAATTTCCAGTTCAAGATGCCAGATTTGTATATTTGTTTATTCCCATCTCCCTCCACCCCTTTGAACTGCTGGTAAAGAGGTACCCAAATAATAAGTCCACGACAGCACTGAGCATCTGAATGGAGAAGGGCAAGCTCAGTAGGCCAGAAAAGTTTTAGAAGACAAAAAGCAAACATGTCAATAGTGATAGGAAAAAGAGCAGAGAAAACCACAGCCCAAAAGCCAGAAGGAAAGGCAGCAGGGAAAGGGCTGCCGGAAACAGACATTACTGGTTGCTGTGTTTAGCTCCCCTCCCAGATTCACCCCCATCCTCGTCCCTTCAAGCCTGGAGTGGTAACAGTTGCCTTCCAAGCTCCAGGTTCCTTTGTAAATACAACCTTCTCACATTATCCTCTTTGGCCTGGGCCATCTGTTTCTTGTTGTGACTCTGATGATTGAGTTGCCTACTCAAAGCCATTCTCTTCTTCACGACAGAACTCCTTCCCTTTTTTGTAAAATATCTACCCCACTCAGCTCAGCCATATGCTCAGGCGGAAGCTGGATCCATCTCCAACCCAACGAGGTGAATAAAACCAATCATAAGGGGCACCTGGGTGGCTCCGTGGGTTAGGCCTCTGCCTTCAGTTCAGGTCATGATCTCAGAGTCCTGGGATCGAGCCCTACATCGGGCTCGCTGCTCAGCAGAGAGCCTGCTTCCCCATCTCTCTGCCTGCCTCTATGCCTACTTGTGATTTCTCTCTCTCTGTCAAGTAAATAAATAAAATCTTAAAAAAAACCCCACAATCATGATGGTCCCATTCTCCTGGCCTGTAACTGCCTGGACCATGGGCATGCAACACAATTCTGGCCAAAGAGGACTGGGGACAGCTTGTGGGGACTCTGGAAAGGTTTTCCTCACTGATTAAAGTGATACATAGATCCAGAATATATAAAGAGCTCTTCACAAGTCAACAATAAAAAATCACAGGTAACCCAATTAAAAAATAGGCAAAGGGTTTATTTAAAGAATGGGTTTTTTTCCTAAGAAGGTATACAAATGGCCAAAAAGCATATGAAAAGATGCTCAACATCATTAGTCAAAACCACAGTAAGAAAAAAAAAAACAAAACAACACCATAGTAAGCCCTTAGCACCAACTAGGATCACTATAACTTAAAAGATGAACAATGACAAGTACTGGTGAGGATGAGGATTAGAACCCTCATACATTGCTGGCAGGAATTAAAGGAGATAGTCACTTTGGAAAACAGCTTGTCAGTTCCTCAAAATATCAAACATAGAGCTACCATATGACTTAGCAATTCTACGCATAAGTATATACTTAAGAAAATCGAAAATCTGTGTCCACCTCAAGTAAACATGAGATTTCGATATAATATTGTGTTATTTAGCTATAAAAAGGAATGAAATATTGATATATGCTATCACACAAATGAACCTTGAATACATCATGCTGAATGAAAGAAGCCAGACACAAAAGGCTGTCTGTTGTATGATTGCATTTATACATGAACTCTCCAGACTAGACATAAACAGAGACAGAAGGCAGGTCCGAGGTTTCCAGGGGATAAGAGGAGGCCGGCACAGGGAAGTGACTGTTTAAAGGATACAGAGTTTCCACCCGGGGAGAAGGGAAGTCCTGGAATCTGAGAGCATCGCGAATGTATTTAATGCTATTGCATCTTACACTTTAAGTTGGTTGAGATGGTCAGTTTCATGTTCTATGTATTTTACCACAATGATAATAATAAAAAAAGAGTGAAGTACTGATTCATGCCATAACATATATACAACTTGACACCTGGGTGGCTCGGTGAGTTGAGTGTCTGCCTTCTGCTCAGGTCATGATCTCAGGGTCCTGGGATCCAGCCCTGCGGCAGGCTCCCTGTTTAGTGGGGAGTCTGCTTCTCACTCTCCCTATGCCCCTTCCTCCATTTGTGCTCCCTTTCCCACTCTCTTATAAATAAAAATCTTTTTTAAAAAAAGATGAAAACTTGAAAACATTTCACTATGTTAAATAAGTCAGGCATTAAAGGCTACATAGTAAATAATTCCATTATATGAAATGTTCTGAATAGGCAAACCCATAGACAGAAAGTAGATTAGTTGCTAGGGATCAGGGAAGAGGGATGAGAGGGGAAGGGAATGGGTTGTTACTGCCTAATAGGTACTGAGTTTCTTTTTGGAGTAATGAAGCTCTTCTGGAATGAGACAGAAGTGATGGTCACACATTTTTGTGAGTCTACTAAAAACCACTGAAATGTATACTTTAAATAGGTGTGTTTTATGGTTTGTAGACTATATATCAATAAAGCTATTTTTTAAGGGCTATATAGGAGCACTCGCTATCTTTATCTGCCTCTGGACACTGACTTGAGGGTGTGATTCCCGGAGCTGCTACAGCCACCCTGCTATCATGTGTTAGCTTAATAACTGGCTTGACAGGCTGAGCTGATCAGAAAAAAGACAAAAATAATCAGCTATCTGCTGAGGTTGTTGAGCTTCTAAAGTAATGAGTCCTGGGGCTGCACTGCCTCTGGTCTTCTTGTTAATGTAAGAGAGTCGGTTCCTTATTGTCTCAGCTAACAGGTGTGACTTGTAGGTGAGATCTTTCACTGACAGAAATCTATTCTTCGTAGTCAGCACCAGCTGAGAGTAGGACTGGGAAAAGGACAGAGATCAGAGTCTTAATGGAAGTTCTGTGCACAGAACTGGTATAGTTAGGCCAGTCACTTCTTTGTTTCCCCCACTTCCAACCCATCATTGCAAATCCACTGAAACTCTACTTGCCACGACTATCCCCAACCAGGCTTTAAAGAGAAGTATTCTCTAGAACTGAATGCTTTTCCTGAGAAGGAATGAGGAGATAGTGTGTGTCTTGGTGCCCCAGAGTAAACTAGTCTTCATATGGCATGCAGTAAGAGTGGAGAAGTCCAGCATGGGCTCCTGCTCTTGGGAGAAGCCAGTAACTCCCCACAGTTGTTCAGGACTCAGAGCTCAAAGGCAGTCCTCCCTCAAGAAGAGACCAGCGGCGCGGAGCTGACTTACAGAATGGCAGAGGGGTCTGCTCCTGTCACATATATTCATTAACTTAATCCTTTGTTTATAAATGCAAAAAGAACACTAATAACCATAAGAAGGTTGAGAAAAACCAATACTAGCAAAGAAGATAGTCAAGATAATTACACAGAACAACTGATTCTGGGATAAAACAAACAAATTATTAAATGAACAGAAGATACTTCTAAATTATTTTAAAATTAATGTCTTAAGAGAGATCTGGGAAGACATTGCATCCATTAATCGTTGATGGTTATTTTTTTAAAAAGGTATATTCCAAAATTAAGAATAATTCTTAGAAATCAAACCCATGATTGCAAAAAAAAAAAAAATCCTCTTGAGGATGACTGAAAGAGAAGAAATTGGGGAATATCTGAGAACATAGGTGAAAAGAGAAAAGCAAATTTAAAAAAGAGAGAGAGAATTTGAGAAGGAAAATCAATTCAGTGTCCAAAATCAACCTACAACAAGTTCTGAAGAGATGGAATTTCAAAATTGGAGGGAAGGAAGTAAAAAGAGTAATAGATTAACATTCCTTAAAGAAAGACATTAGTCTTTAGATTGAAAGCATTGAACCCACTGAATGAGAAAAGACCCATGTAAACAGACTCATGAAATTCCAGGACATCAAGAAAAAAGAGGATAAAACCTTCTACAGAAGATAACTCAGTAGCACAGGATACTGGGGAGCAATACAGCAACACCTTCAGAGTTAAAAAAAAATGTGTTTGAAGCTGGCATTCCACGTCCAGATGAACATTTGCAGAAAGCAAGGACTTTGAGATGTTATTTATTGTTGCTGTCTCTGAAAATTTTATTTGAGGATGTTCTTCAGTTCCAAGAAATGTGGGGGTGCAAATTCTATCATTTTACACAAAGGAGTATCAAGATGTAGAGTCTAAAATTGATGGCAGATTCCTTTTAGGAATAAAGGTAACCAACAGAAGACCTGAAGCAATCAGACAACATTAAAAGACTGAGAGAAAGAGAAGAAAGAAAGGGAGGCGAAGGGAGGGCCAATGAATTGAGTTCCTTGTCTTGTGCAGAGGGCAGAAATATTTATTTATTTATTTATTTATTTATTTATTTATTTATTTATTTATTTTAAAGATTTTATTTATTTGACAGAGAGAAACACAGCGAGAGAGGGAACACAAGCAGAGGGAACCGCAGCGGGAGAAGCAGGCTTCCTGCCGAGCAGAGAGCCCGATGCGGGGCTCGATCCTAGGACGCTGAGATCATGACCTGGGCCGAAGGCAGACGCCTAACGACTGAGCCACCCAGGCGCCCCAATAGATCTTTTTTTAAAGGTGATCAATCAAGAAATACAGGTATAAACACATTATTTACAAATACAGAGGTAACCATTAAAATAGTTTTAAATGAAGGTCTCTGGAGAATGGTACTGGGAAATAGAAGGGTAAGAAAGGGACTTTTACTTTTCATTTTGTGTTTCTTTGCTGTTTTGTTTTTTTTTTAAGAGAGTGGCAGGAAACATACCAAAATGTTAATAGGAGTGTTTCAGAGTGATAACAATGACCAATGGATTTAATTGGTTTCCTGCTTCCCTAGAGTTTCCAAACTTTCTACAATAATGCTGCTTTTTAAAAGATTTTATTTATTTTTTTGACAAAGAGAGAGAGAGAGAGCACAAGCAGGGGGAGCAGGAGGCAGAGGCAGAGGGAGAAGCAAACTCCCCACAGAGCAGGGAGCCTGATGCAGGCCAGATGCCAGGACCCTGGGATCATGACCTGAGCCAAGAGGAGACACTTAACCGACTGAGCACCCAGGCACTCAACCCTGCATTATTTTTATAATCAGAAATGTGCACACACTTTTATTAAATAGGATCAGGGAAATATTATGGTTGTCCTAAAATAGTCCTTGTCTTTGATCTCTGATCTATTAGAGAATCTTCAAGTGCACATGGAATTTACTAAACTTCTTAAGGAAACACAATCTCATTGGTATTAAAAAAGAAAGGAGAGTGGTTTGGCCATTTTTAATATCTCTCCATCTCTGCAAGGTCCTCCTTTTCTCAGAGCTTTATGAATGATAGGCACTCTGGTTGAATCTTTTATCCATTGCAGAGTGTCTATTTCTACCACCTCCCTGGCAGATAAATGTCTAACTTCAGCATCAATATTTTCAGGGAATATGACCCCCAGCAGTCTCTTCTATTTTCAGAAAGTCAGTATTATTAGAAAGTCCTTCGATATATTTAGCCAAAGTAGGCTTCCTTGGAATAACCTCCACCCACTTAATCTTGATCCTGCTCTCTGAAATTTTGCCGAAGAGAACAGGCCTATAATCTTCTATGTTATATTCTGTAATCACTTAAAGATGATTTCCACATTTCACTAGCTCAACACCAAATCTATTTTTGCTGCACATCTTTCTTGCTCTAACCTCAGCACTTCCACAACCGCCAGAACCAAATTCCTTTTTTGTTTCCCTGGGATTGAGCTCATTCATTCATTCATTTATTTTGTAATTCAATTCATTCAGTTACCTACTGTGCATTGGGTCCTTTCTGTAAGGATGCATCTTTAAACAAACTTGTAGAATCTCTCACCTTGGTCAAGCAAACTGACTTAGTTCAGAAAAATAAAGACAGTTCAGGAAAATCAGAGAGAAACAGCCCAAAAGCAGGTAAGAGAGGAAATGGAGAAATAAAATCAAGTTGAGGAATGAGCCAAAATGAAGGTTCTCATAGAAGAAGTAAAGTTTTACTACATAAGGAGTTATACTTCAGATTGTGTTAGAGAAGAGACCAATTATTTTGAAATTTTTAAGAGGCAGCTAATTTGTGCTTGTTACTCTCAGGGTAGAGGACAAAAAATAAAGTATAAATTATGAATGGAGCTCCTGAGACTATGAGCAAGGATGAGTGGATTATTAACTACTAAAAAAAAAAAAGTCAATACATTGATTTTCTTTTTGTCTATAAAGATTTGTATTTATAAAAGTTAGACAAAATGTATTATACCCATATAATAGAATATAAGTCAGCCATAAAATGGGAATGAAATACTGGTATATGCTACAATATGGATGAACCTTGAAAATCTTATGCTAAGTGAAAGAAGCCAACCACAAAAGACCATATAGTATTATAAGATTCCATTTATGAAATCTCTGAAATAGGGAAACTATAGAGATAGCAAATATGTTAGTGGTTGCTTAGGACTTAGAAGGATGGGGAGATAAGAGGTTTGTTTCTGTTCTAAAATTGATTATGGTGATGGTTGTATATATCAATATGGTAAAAAAAAATTGTATTTAAATGGGTGAATTGAGTCTCCAAAGGCAAGGGAAACTAAAGCAAAAATGAAGTATTGGGACTTTCTCAAGATAAAAAGCTTTTGCATAGCAAAGGAAACAGTCAATGAAACCAAAGGACAACCTACAGAATGGGAGAAGATATTTGCAAATGTCTTACCAGATAAAGAGCTAGTACCCAAAATCTATAAATAACTTACCAAACTCAACATTCAAAGAACAAATAATCCAGTCAAGAAATGGGCAGAAGACATAATCAGACATTTCTCCAAAGATATACAAATGGCCAACAGGCACATGAAAAAATGCTCAACATCACTCAGCATTAGGGAAATACAGATCAAAACCACAATGAGATATCACCTCAAACCCGTTAGAATAGCTAAAATTAACAAGTCAAGAGACAACATATGTTGGTGAGGATGTGGAGAAAAGGGAACCCTCTTACATTGCTGGTGGGAATGCAAGCTCATGCAGCCACCCTGGAAAGCAGTATGGAGGTTCCCAAAAAGTCAAAAACAGAGCTACCTATTGTACTATTAGGTATTCACCCAAAAGACACAAATGTACTGATCCAAAGGGGCACCTACACCCCAATATTTATAGCAGCAATGTCCACAATAGTCCAACTATGGAAAGAGCTCAGATATCCATCAACAGATGCATGGATAAAGAAGATGTCATACACACACACACACACACACACACACACACACACGCACGCACACATACACACACACAATGGAATATTACTCATCCACCAAAAATTGAAATCTTAACCATTTGCTACAATGTGGATGGAACTAAAGGATATTATGCTAAGCGAAATAAGTCAATCAGGGAAAGCTAATTATCATGTGATTTCACTCATTATGTGGAATTTAAGAAACAAAACAGAGGATCATAGGGAAGGGAAGGAAAAATAAAATAAGACAAAATCAGAGGGGGAGAAAAACCATAAGAGACTCTTAACTATAGGAAACAACCTGAGGGTTGCTGGAGGGGAGAAGGGTGGGGAGACGGGGTAACTGGGTGATGGGCATTAAGGAGAGCATGTGATGTAATGAGCACTGGGTGTTATATACAACTGATGAATCCCTGAACTCCACCTCCAAAACTAACAATACACTATATGTTAATTAATTGAATTTAAATGAAATTTAATTTAATTAAAAAAATAAATGGGTAAATTGTATGGTATGTGAATTATATCTCAATAAAGCTATTTTTTTTTTAAAGTTAAAAGTTCTTATAGTTGGGGCGCCTGAGTGACTCAGTGGGCTAAAACCTCTGCCTTCGGCTCAGATCATGATCTCAGGGTTCTGAGATTGAGCCCTGCATTGAGCTCTCTGCTCAGCAGGGAGCCTGCTTCCCCCTCTCTCTCTACCTGCCTCTCTGCCTACTTGTGATCTCTCTCTCTCTCTGTCAAATAAATAAATAAAATCTTTAAAAAAAAAAAAAAAAGAAATTCTACTATGCAGCCATCAAGGGAAATGAAATCTTGCCATTTACAACGACATGGATGGAACTGGAGGGTATTATGCTAATGGAAATAAGTCAGTCAGAGAAAGACAATTATCACATGATCTCTCTGATATGAAGAATTTGAGAGGCAGGACAGGGGGTCATGCGGGGTGAGGGAGGCAAATGAAACAAGATGGGATCGGGAAGGAGACAAATCATAAGAGACTCCTAAACTCACGAAGCAAACTGAGGGTGGCTGGGAGGTGGGGGGTAGGGATAGGGTGGTAGGTTGTGGACATTGGGGAGGTTATGTGCTATGGTAAGTGCTGTGAAATGTGTAAGCCTGACGATTCACAGACATGTACCCTGGGGCAAATAATACATTATATGTTAATAAAAAAAAGCAAAAGCAAAAAAAAAATTCTTATAGTTTATAATTAGACTAGGATACTGATTTATTCATTACCCAACCTTTACTTGCAAGTCTCTAACTCATTCCCAAGGATATTAAAGTATGTTGTTCAACATTCAGAATCTAATACATTCTTGACTCAACCTCTACTTCTAGAAGATGTTTAATATTAACATTCAACAAATTCACACTGAGGGCCCTGTGCTTGGCCCTTGGATCAGCAAAGAAGACAATGACCCTGCCCCTGCTCTCAGGGACTATTTCCCATCTAGAGTACAGCAAAGCTCACCACCAGTCCCTGCCTTGGACTGTCAATGAAAATCCCATTTCATTTAGCCAAGTTCCTTCCTTCTGTTTAGATTCCAGGTAACCTGAGGTCGTTGGTATGTGCACTCATAGAACATCAAATCTAATTAGCCTTTTTAATTAAACCCTGTTTAAAGATCAGGACAGAGAGGGAAAAACAAACCACCACCAACAACAAAAAAACTAGTGAAAAAAGTAGATGGTGGAGTTTATGAAGTGGCTTTTCAAACTCAATTGAATGTCTCGGTTCCCAAAAGACCCTTTCTGCATTAATCAGTGCAGCTGGCTGATGGGCTCGTCCCTAGTTTCTCTTGGGCTCTCTCCTGCAACTCCTGTCCTTTCCACATTTCCCTACTCAGACATGTCACCGTGAACACTAACCATACCTCACTCTACTGTGAGTGAATGTCCAGACTCATGAAAGACTTTGGGAAAATGGAAGCTTTATTTCAGACCCAAGATATGGGGATGAATGATGGTTGGATTGCCTGAGTGGCACAGAGAAAATGGGGCATTTTATTTTCACCTCATTGTAGGTGGCAACTGAATTATAGTCTCCTGGGTTATTAGAACAGTTTCAACACAGGTCATCCAGGAGATGCTTCTCAAATACTAAAAAGACAATAGCTATTGACTGATCCCTTACTTGCTATTGGTGTTTAAGAAGTCTGATATCAATAAGATTTAAGTGTCACTACCCTTCTACTTTTAAAGATTTTACGTATTCATTTGAAAGAGAGAGAGAGAGAAAGAGAAAGAGCATGAGTCAGGGGGTAGAGCAGAGAGAGGGAGGAGCAGATTCCCCGCTGAGCAGGGAGCCCGACACAGGGCTGGATCCCAGGACCCTGAGATCATTACCTAAGCCGGAGGCAGGCACTTAACCAACTGAAACATCCAGGTGCCCCACGAGTCATTATCATTATGCAAAAACTAAAGTTACCTTAACTAAGAAGTACGACAGGGGGCCAGTGAGCACCTGTCTCAGGAAAGTTGATTAAAGATAGGGAAGAAGACACTTGAATCATCAAAAAAAGTCTCTATCCTGTACCAAGGAATTCGAAAATAATGGAGTTCCCATACCTGCTTAGCAAGGTAGAGTTTGGTTATAGGAGATCTCTTGATCTTAGATCTATACACATGAAGAAGCTGCCAAGGGGCCAGGAGCCAAAGGAAACCCAAGGGAATCCACACCAGAACAGTTTGCTCAAAACAAAGTGGCAGGTCCGCTTCTGGGCTATCCAAGAATGAAGAATTCTGAGGGACCAAAACAGAAAGATGGTTGAATATACTCATTTTTTGAAGACAGAAAACCAGCGTGAGGACACCCTCCACTTTCACCCCTGTTCCCAAACAATTTTAACTCCCTTCTGTATCCATAGCCAACCTGACCCTTTACCTAGATGCATTTTCCTATTTATCTCCATTGACATTAAAATCAATATTTGAAAAAAAAATCAATATTTGATAGCAGTGACTTTTCTGGTCAATCCAACCTTTAAGAATGTTTAGTTCACTAGCTACTCTAAGCAAATCTCACCATTGCATTTGCCAAGTTATGGGAAGAAGAGGAACAGATTATTCTTCAAATACTTCGCTGGGATATAGAAACTTGTTCTTATTTTTGTTTTTAGCACTAATTGTACTCCCTGACAGATGTTCAAACATGCAGGCAGCAGGATGCTTTCATCAGACTATGGCATTTCACCTCCTTTGGGCCAGAGGGCTTACAGTGATTAGAACTGAAGGGACCTCGGGCCCAGGAGCTGTAAAGCACCAGTGGAAGGAAGGCTCGTCCTCAGCAAGTCTGGACTAGTCTTTACATTCTGCAATAGACAGAAGTGTCTTGTGAAGTGAGGGTGGGGAGCACCAGTTATTTCTTGAGTCTTATGAGGGTAGATTTTTCTCTCCTCATAAAAAATTTTTAGTTGCTTTTTGTACAGTCGTTCACACAGACTCTTTAAAGAGAACACTGTGGCACCCTAGCCAGATAATCTGTCAGATATGCTCAGAGAGAATTCCCGAGAGATGGCCTGGTAGGATCCTGGGCCTATTAAGCCCCACCCTCATGTGGTACACCTGCCTCAGCCTTGAGGCCCTCGGGGCCCAGGTTCTTGCCAAGATGTGAAGTGTTAACCAACTGCTCTGCTATCTCATTCCCACTCCTCTTATCGCTCCATAAAGTTACCTAACTTTAGAATTCAGAAAAATTCCCTAAGATATTTAAACTATTTTAACAAGCCCTCCATGTGATTCTGATGCTGTGCTAGGCATCTGGAGACCACACTTTCATAGAATCACTAAATCTAGGTTCCTTTCCATTTTCAATTCCACTAAGCCATTTGGTACCGTTGCTCACCCGGACTTGAAATTCTCTGCTCTAATGGTTCAAAAATTGTCTCAGTGCTCGCGATGCCCAAATTTGCGTCCCTGGCTTCAACTTCCACTCCCTACCACTAACCGCCAATTCCTCTAGAACCGTCTCCAGAGGATATTCATTTTGACATCAGCAAGACTCAACTGTGGGTCTTCTCTTCTTCCTCCCACCCTGCAAACTCTGCAACAACAACTTTCCCTCCTAACATTGTTGAATTTGGAAGCCTTTTCCCCATTTCTCTTCAGAGAAGACAATTTTACAGCTATCTAGTCTGAGAAAAGAGTCTGGGATACAATAAAGATACGTTAGGGAATACATACGTTATCTCTTTCACACAGAATATCCTCTGGAGATATTATGACTTATCTTTTCTTAAACCCCCCACCCAAAACCTAAACAAACAAACAAACAAACAAAAAACCCACACCAAAAAACTCGGAGCTTTAGACCACCTGCACATCTAACTTTTCTGGTTCTTATTGGTAGCCACTGAGGTTAATCTACTAGTTCTGAGTCTGAGAAGAGTCAATAGTGAAAATAAGTATTATTTCTCACCCAAAATGTAGAGTTGCAGAACTTCTCCAGCATGATTCCTGGAGCTCTTCTGGAATGAAGACTCTTCTGTGACTCTTGTTTTTTATTTACTCTTTTCCTCAGAGAAGCAGGGCTGCAAGTAGCAATGCGTTATCTCCCATTCTGATGTTCTGATGTTCCTAATAAAATCAGCTCTCCTGACCTTTCATCCTAACAGTTTACTCATTAACGTGACTCAGATGTTTATTTGCATTATCCCAGTAGATAGATATGTGACTGAAGATTGAGGAGCCCCAGGGGCAGGTAGACTCACCATTTCCCAAGTACCAGAAGCCTCTGTATGTGCGGTTGTAAAAGGAACCACTGAAAAATGCAGACAATTCAGAAGTGGATGAGCCTGCCTTCTCTTGAAGACATATGACCTAAAAAGAGAAGCATCAATGGAGGGGCATGTACCCTTAAACAGGCAGGTTCACGTCCATTTTAAGGCCTTAGAATTTATAGGAATGTGAAATATCCTACTCCTTTGGATTTTAAATTAAGACCCATTAGAATTTAAGGGGCGCCTGGGTAGTGCAGTCTTATGAGGTCAGATTAGGCACCTGATTTTTGGTTTTGGCTCAGGTTGTGATCTCAGGGTCGTGGGATTGAGCCCCTTATAGGGTTCCATGCTCAGTGTGGAGTCTCCTTGAGATTCTCTCTCTCTCTCTCTCTCTCCCTCTGCTCTTCCTGCTCGTGCTCTCTCTCTCTCTCTAGAATAAATAAATCAAGCTTTTAAAAAAAAGACCATAGAACTTAAAATATACTTAAAAGTAGTATAAATTTTATTTCAAAAAGTCGAGTTATAGAATAGCATATCTAGCGTGAATAGATATATAATATACATATCTTATGCAACAAAGTGTTAGCCTTAATTGTTAAGATTGTGGGTGGATTTCCTTTTTGCTTGTCTATATTTTCTGACTTTTCCACAATTATTAGGTATTATATAATAATATTTTAAGGCAATTATTGGTATTGTGGTAAAAAATGCATGACATAAATTTTACCATTCCCAAATGTATACAGTTCAGTAGTGTTAAGTATATTCACATTGTTGTGCAACCAATCTCTAGAACTTTTTCATCTTGCCCAACTGAAACTCTAATATCCATTAGACAACAACTCCCCATTACTACCTCCCCTAGTAAAGCAAATGCTCTTTTAAAATCAGGTCACCCTAAATTAACAGCAGCCATATACATGCTTGCCAACATATTAAAGTGCAAATGCCATCATTTGGGGGATCATGTGAAACATTTGGTCACTAACACACACAAAAAAAAACCCCTGTGTTCTATGGTTATAGACAGACTATACCTACAGTGAGTAATTAATGTACATTTTAATGTATACATATATATATCATGTGTACTTTAATGACTGGCCTAAAGTCAACTATACCTTTGGTTATCTCAAACTCACAAATGATAGTAACATTTACCACTAGTAGCAGTGGATATGTTGTGAATTATTAACATCTGAAAGATGCATAACTTTTATTAGGACATTCATTCAGTTCTCGTCTTCTGAGAAGATGACCATAAGATGAACTTCCACACTTTTCTATGTGCCTGTAACAGTGTTAAAATGAGTTAGGCAAAATAAATAAATAAATGAATTAATTAAATAATTAAAATTCGTTAGGCTTAGGGTGTCCAGATATATTTAGGTGGATATTAGCTACCGTTTACCACATTTTCCAGTTCTTCAATATGCACATTCTGAACTATTCTTTTTTTTTTAAATACTCCTTTTTTTAAAAAAAAGATTTATTTATTTATTTATTTATTTATTTATTTATTTATTTGACAGCAAGAGGAATCACAAGTAGGCAGAGAGGCAGGCAGAGAGAGAGAAGGAAGCAGGCTCCCTACTGAGCAGAGAGCCCGATGTGGGGCTCCATCCCAGGACCCTGAGATCATGGCCTGAGCCGGAGGCAGAGGCTTTAACCCACTGAGCCACCCAGGCGCCCCTAAACTACTCTTATGTAATCAGACGGCAACGCCATGCTTACCACATAAATGTATAAATGCATAAATAAAACCTGGATTAAAACATAATTTTTAGGCCAAATGTTTCCTATGGATTTGTGATCATCCCCATCCTTGTTGCCTGTTTCCAATGTTGAATATCAGAATGATTACATGTTGTATGTCCATTATCTCCAGTTGACATCCAACTGATATTGTCTCAAAAAAAAAAAGAATGAAATCCTTGTGGTTGAACCTGTTCCTCGGGGAGCTACTTTGACTAACGTGGGAAATGAGAAATTCTGGCGAGAGAAACAAATAGTACAAACCTGGCTAATCTAAGGCAGTGATACTAATGGTACACGGGCAGATATTAGACAACTGGTCACACATGCCCCATGGCCAAACTCCAAAGGCTTTTCATAAAAGTCACAAAAATCTGAAATTGTTTTCCCTGATGACCCAGCTGGCCTGCTAACACCAGACTTCCCATACTGGCCTCTTTGATGCCCTCCAGCTCATTAGCTTAATCAAGAATAAACCCTCACTCTCCCAGACTGTGCGTTTTCCTCCCTTCCTCTCCTTTTTATACGTCCTGGCTTTTGCCTGTTTTTTGCCAATGGTATAATGACAGTCTCCCTCAAGCATGAAAAAACTAGCACACAAACATCTAGCTCCATGTCTGAGTTATTCCTTGACAACCACGTCAATCCTCTATCTTTCTTGCAGGTAGAGGATCTACTGACTGCACTTCTCTAGCAAGTAGTTGTGAAAGCAAATTGGCTGTGCTTGGAAATGTTCGTTGAGACCGAAGAGAGGACTTAATGAGTGGTATGGTGTGAGTGGAATTATTTTCTACAGATAAAACGTAATCCCCCCATGATGTCTATTGCAAATAAGAGGAACAAAATTACTGATAGAAATTATAATCATGTTTTAAAACGAGCAGAATTTGCGTTCATTTGTGCTTAAAACACTTTGAGTAGCCAAAAAAAGAGATGGTGGAGGATCTAAATATTCATCAGAACAAAGGCTGAGATTATAGGATATATACTGACATGGACAGAATAAACACACGATGTACTATCAAAGGAAAAAAGAAGCGGGTGGGTCTGGCGTGTGAAGAGCTTGGCAGTTACCATTCCGTCCTAACAACCAAAATGCTGAGTAAACTGAAAAATCAACAATTCTTCTTAGGTCAATAAGAGAAGTGAGGTCCCACAGCAAAAGGCTGCCCCCAGATGGAAAAGACACACAAGCCAATGTAGAGAATCACAACTTAATAGAAGAAAACCCCATGAGCTAAAACCTCTACAGGATCCAGGGCCAGGGGAGAGAATCCTGAACTATAATTGACCAACAGATAGAGTCTCAGTGTCTGGGAGTCGCAGAGTCACTGAGAGGTTTTTTTTTTTCTTTTTTTTTAACTACGTGAAATATTTATTGGCTCTGCTGACAAAAGCGCAACACAAATAGGCAAAGTCCTCCTGAAATATAATTGGTGTACATATCATCCAGTTGATAATTTGTAGTAGAAAATGCAGGGATATGACCTATGACTGGCTTCCCATATCTGAACCTGGGTAAGTTCATGGGGGAAAACTGCTCTCGGAGCCACACTGTGCAACTGTTCTGCCATTGCCTCTGCCAAGTCTGTTAGGCAGGCTCAAAAGTACCAGTAGGACTCACTCTATAAACAAGCACCTTGAGGCAGGAAGTACCGTTACCTCTTCAAATCTTTGTGCATTTTCCACAGCTGTGAGAAATTCTCATAAATCTTCAAAGGTTTCATATGAAGGTAAGTCAAGGCAGTTAAAGCATGTGTGAACTCTGGGCAGTTTTTCAGAACTGCGCTATTGCTCTGTTGTGAACCCCTGAGAACCACTGGGGTAAAAGGGTGAGGCAAATGCATAGACAGGTACTTGGGATGTCCCTGTGACAAACTGTGGTAACCAGAGACACTTGTCGGCAAGCATCAGCAGCACAGCCTTCCAGAACCACGGAATGGCAGGAGGTGTTGGGCAGTAGCCCTTCCTGTAAATACAATGTTGTCCCCCCGCCATTCATGTCCACACTGCCAAGGTTGCACATCAGCAACTCCAGCTCATTTTCATCAAATATTTTAATCAAATCAATAGAAAGCCGTTCTGTGAATCGCTCCAAGGAGCTGTTCATTTGCTGCTGGACCCTGTTCACAAATCGGCGCTGGGTGACTCAGTCTCTTCCTAAAGACCAACTGAAGTCTCAGTCAAGTCTGAAAGATTAAACAAACAAACAAACCCCGAGGGACTCAGTTAGAGGGGAACTCCGCCCTACAAACACTTGTGAGTTTTACCTACAGGAGCTTTAGGAGGTTCTCCCCGTGAATACTGGAGAAAAATCTGCTTCTGGCAAGGGGAGAGCAAAGCCATTTGAAATACACCAGAGCATTCTATTCTTCTTAACAAGGTCTGCTCTCAAAAGCAGCTCTTTACCGAACTTAACCTGTTGGGGTTTCATCAGAGCCTAACCAACCTGGGGGAAGAGAAATACCCAAATCCATCCTATTCTAGCCTTCCTGTTCCATCCAAGGAATGAGGCTGGGAAGTCCTTGTGAAGTTCAAAGTCCAGAGGCATAGGCTTACTAAAAGACTGGGGCCCAATCATAGGACCAGAGAACACTTCCTCTCCTCCAGCACATTAACCACCACAGCACTCAAGGCCTATTTTCAGTTGTTCCTTTTTCCCAGTACATCAAGTCCATCTATCAAGAAAAGATTACGAGGCATCCTAACAGACAAAAAACAGTTTGGAGAGACAGAGCAAGTATCAGAAGCAGACTCAGAAATCAGGGCAGTTGGAATGACAATGAAGGACATCTGACAATGTTTCTACTATGCAGCTATGGAACATTATTCTTCAGAATATTAGTTTTAATACTAATTTTCTTAACCCTTGTGAACATCAGTTTCCTAACTGGTGAAATTGTAATAAAAGTACCTATCTCATAGCATTCTTATCAGGATTAAGGAAGACAAAATTATTAGTGTCTGACATAGAAACGTATTCATTATTTAAGAAACCTATGTAAGGTTGACATTTAATAGAGATCCACTAAGTGGGAGTTATCTTAATGCCTGTAAGTCATACCTTTGGGTATTTCTCTTCCCCCAGGTTGGTTAGGCTCTGATGAAACCCCAACAGGTTAAGTTCAGTAAAGAGCTGCTTCTGAGAGCAGACCTTGTTAAGAAGAATAGAATGCTCTGGTGTATTTAATGAGGTAGGGAATGCTGGACAAAAGACATATGCTTTGGGGAGAAGGTCTGACTAGAAGATTTCCAAGATTTTATGATATAATGTATATGCAATTTACCATAAAAGACAAAAAGAGTGTAATGATTCCATTTTCCTGAGGATGCACTGTAGGATATTTTTAAATCAAGCTGTCCTAGTACACTGAAGATGTGATCTGAACATGTCAATATGTGCAAGTTTGCAGGAATGCTCCTATTCTATCAGATGAAGTGTTCAGTGAGCTCTCTCCTTCTGGGTTACCATTTATGTGTAAAGACCGTACTAAGAATGATTGCAAGATGGAAAGCAGTCAGGAAACATGGATCCTGGCCTCCCCTCTGCTGGCCTCATGTAGAATGATCTCTCCTGAATCTCTTCTTAATGGTCTCCAAACATCTCTTTTTCCTTTTCTTTTTTTTTTTAAATTTAATTTAATTTATTTATTTTTATTTTATTTTTTCAGTGTTCCAAGATTTATTGTTTATGTACCACACCCAGTGCTCCATGCAATATGTGCCCTCCTTAATACTGGTTCAAGCTGTGTACACTAAATTCATTCATAGAGTTACTTCAGTTGGAGAGAATGTTTGATCAGAATGATCCAGCAAAAAAAGAAATGCTGTATCATTTTTATTTAGTAAGCAGATATTAAGTTATAAATGATTACATTAACTAACTTTGAAATATCTGCAAAAGTTCAATGTTCAAGATAAGCAAAGAGTCATGTACTTTAGTTAATGATTACAGATAAACTTAAGAAAGGTTTTCTTTCTTGTGTAATACCTTAAAATAGATACCAGGATTAAGTAGTAACAGTAAAAAAATTGCTTTTTCCTTCCTATTTTAAAATGTGGTCTAGAAACTTATGTTCCTATAGCAAAAACGAAAAACTATAACTATAAAGTAATAAGATAATTACTCCTCAATTCTCCCACCAAAGATAATCTGTATATTTTTGTACTTCTAAAACAAAAATCTTTTTAGAATAACCAGAGACCTGGGGCATCTGGGTGGCTCAGTCGTTAAGCGTCTGCCTTCAGCTCAGGTCATGATCCCAGGGTCCTGGGATTGAGCCCTGCATCGGGCTCCCTGCTCGGCAGGAAGCCTGCTTCTCCCGCGACCATTCCCTCTGCTTGTGTTCTCTCTCTCGCTGGGTTTCTCTCTGTCAAATAAATAAAATCTTTAAAGAAAAAAAAAAAAAGAATAACCAGAGACCAAATAGGATGCACAGATGATTAAATTAGCACTAATTTTTAAAATAGTGTCATTTATTATAAACCTATACTCCTTTTAATTATTAAAACCTGAAATATAGTGAAACTCTTCCAGAAGAATAAACAAATTGCAAATAGATTTAAATAATGAATGAACTCATTGAATTAGACTTAAAGCCTCCCCCAAAGAGTCAACTATTAAAAAGTTTCATATAGTTTTTAAAAAGCACATATACTTTAAGAAATAGTAAAAGCTACTGATGGTACAGAATAATGTTCCTAGTAAATTCAAAGGACAATCTTTCAACTTTTGTCAAACTAGAGAAATAGGATGAATTGTTTAACATTTTTTTGGACAGCAGAATATTAGTATAGAAAATAAGTAATTAATTTAGGTCTCTATTTCACATCATCTCATAATGTATATTCTTTTTTTTCTTTTGCTTTTAAATTTAAATTCAATTAGCCCACATATAGTACATCATTGGTTTTTGATTTAGTGTTCAATGATTCATTAGTTGTCATAACATACATTCTTGGTAGGTCATAAGAACAACAGAAGAAAATGGACTAGCATAAAAAGATATACAGTAGAGAGAAAAATACTCTTCTGAGTCTTGGGGGGGAAACAAGTGATACCCAAACATAGAGAAATGTTTATATCACTTTTTTTTTAATTTTCAAGAGAATTTTATAAAACAAATATTAATATGAAAGCAACCAAACAGGAAATACATCTGACAAAAATGACAAGGGGGCAACATAAATAGTAATTATCACACAGAAAAGCACATAGCTTTGCCAGCAATTAAACACAAGTAAATTATAAAAATTTCTGGAAGTATCACAAAAAATTGTTAATAGTGGTTCCTTTCAGGGGAACTTGAGGACTGAAGGAAACGAGTGAAAATATATATAAGATGTTGAATTCTGTACAACACCGGCTCCTTGAAAATAGCACCAAAGCAATCTGTTGATCAAAAGAAACTGTTGATAAGACAAATCTGAAGTTATTCTTATCAAGGTAAGAGAAAGTACTGACATATGTTGGCCTTCTTACTATGAAGTTGTTTAAATTCATAATACCAGTTGCATTCTTGTAATTTATGGTGGACTATTATTGCTATTGTCAGTTCTCTGAATTGAGAGCATGAAGAGGGCCAAATTAGTGGGCCCAAGAAAATTTGCTAGATAAATACCTTTAAGCCCACCGTACACTGTAAAATTCCTTTCTCTGTGTGTTTATGTATATCTACACATACATGTAGCAATTTTGGGAGAGTGCTTTTATTCACGCTTGGCTTTTTTACTTATTGTTTGGGGACATATTTGAGAAGGGCTACCAAGTGGTTTTTGCAAAAAGATTTTGAAGAGGCTCATATTTTATTTAAAGGAAAAATATATGATTTCAATTGTATAATGTCAATTTTAAATTCTTTTACTGTAGAGGCTGCACCTATAGAGCAGGAAATGCAGTGCTGGGTATATGAACAGAGACTAAATAAATAAAATCTGCCATTCTCATAATAATGACTTTTGACATGAGAGGCAACTGTTTCCCTTTGATCTATAAAAATGTTTCTCTTTGGCATCATGTGAGTGGACTCTTGTGAGTGGGTTGAAAGATCTCCAAATAGGATGACTTTATAAATGCCTTATCTTCACAGAAACAATAACGGACTACTTCAAAGTATGTAAACACAGAGAGAAATGACATACATAAAATATCACAAGATAAAATATATGAGTAAAGAAAAAAAGGATAGAAAAAGACAAAACAAAGGACAAGCACGTTGCACAAAATTCACTCAATATTATCTTGTCCACTTGCTACAGGTGGGATGCAAATTTAACTCTGAGGTTCCTACATGTCAATTAAAGGAGAAAAATGTATTTAGTAACTCTATTAGCTATAACTCTTGTGCTTACAAGTGTTAGATCCAAATCAAACTGTTATTTTTTTTAAAAAAGGAAATGTATTTGCTCATCTAATAGAAAAGACCATGAATGGAACTATCCTTAGGCACAGATGGTCCAGAGAGTCAAACAATGTCCTCAGGGCCTCAACCTCTGTGTTAGTTTCATTCTCAAGTAGGCTTCTTTTACTTGGTGGCAAAGATGACTACAAAAGCTCTAGGCTTACAGGGTTGTTACAGCCAGTAATTCTAAAGTAAGGAGAGTATCCCTTTTCTCAGAGCTCCAGAAAAAATCCTTGGTAGGATTCTGAATGGTCCTATTTGTGTTGTGTTCTGTCTGGATCAATCATGTGAACAAAAGAATGAGGCATTCTAACTGGCCTGTGTCACGTGCCTTTTCCCACGTGCAGGGGAGGTGACACTATATGACTGACAATCCCACCAGGAAAGCATCATCTTTCCAGGGCAGCTTCACAAAGGAAGAGTAAGGCAGATAGGAAAATAATGTCTTGATAGTGACATGATTCCATATACATAAAATATAAACAAGTTATATGTTAGAAGCCCGGCTACTCTTCAGACTAACAAGGGGAAAAAAGTATCCTCCAGGGCCTCAATAACACACCCATATGAATATTTTATACAACTGTTTTCTATCACATCTCCAATACAGACAAATGGCATAATGCCAACATGGTTTGATTCAAAAAAAATTCTATGAGGGATCAGAGCAACACAACCCAAATACATAATTTTTGTACTTTTACCCAAGGATGAAACTTAGCATCTATATAGGAAGATGGAATGTGTGTTCCTCAGGTGTCTTGGCTACAACTTCCAGTGGCAGGGTACAGGAATCCATTCAAGCCAGTGTAGCCAGTTTATCAAGATGCAAACTAAACAGAAAACAAACAAGAAATAATATTTTGCTTCCACCGTTGTTCTCAATTATACTGTATAAAACCTCCTTCCCTGCCCTTGACCACATCTCGGGCAGATCCTGCAGCTTTTTGGTCTTCTTCGGGCATTAAAATGTTTAAGCTAATCTGATCTAAAACTCACATTTAAAACAAAAAACAGCTTTATTGAGTTATAAATCATATGCAATTCACCCACTCGAAGTGTACAACTCAGTGGTTATGCCACCTCACTGTAATCAATTTTGGAACATTATTATCACCCACAAAACCATCTCACATTCCTTTTAAAGCCACCCTCTTTTCTTGGCTCATTGACTTCAGTGACTGCCAGGGATGATAAGGGTGTCATTCCTTTCATCATTTTTCCTTGTTATTCAATTCCTTGCCATCTAATTTCCAGGATTGGGGCGGGGATGTGAGGAGTGAAGGAAAGAGGCAAAGGTAATTTTACCGAGCTGATAGGGTGACTGAACTTGCCCAGTTAGCCTGGCCCCGAGGAGTTTCCCAGGCTATGGGACCTTTCAATGCTAAAATTGGAAAATTCCAAGCCACCCTATGAGCTGCTGTTGGTAGCTCTCTCTTGCTTCATCAGTGGCTAACCGTCACACTTTGTTACAGCTGCTTTCCAAGTGGTCCAGCTCTTCTTGAGGCACATTGGAGACCTCCAAACGGCCATTCCTAACATAGGTTGTGCCCTCTGGATGAACTCTTCCCCTCTCAAACTCTGTCTTCCGGTACTACACTCTCCCACTGCTAATATTACTGTTTGTTCACTGGATTAAGTTGATAATCACCAGATAGCTCCATTATAATATTAAGTTCCTACTTACATGAGTAGCAAATAATCTATGGGATATTCAGCTCCTACTCAGCCTTTTGCCTGATGGTTTTATCATTGGTGGTCTTTAACTGATTTGTCAATAAAGATGGCAAAATGAGGGGGAACCTGGGTGGCTCAGTTGGTTAAGCGTCTGCCTTTGGCTCAGGGAATGATCCCAGGGTCCAGGGATGGAGCCCTACATCAGGCTCCTTGCTCAGCAGGGAGCCTGCTTCTCCCTCTCTCTCTACCCCCATTTGTGCTTGCTCTCTCTCTATGCTCTCTCTCTCAAATAAAAACATAAAAAAGGATGGCAAAATGGTTATGCTCTAATTCTAGAAGATGAATGATAGTGCTAATGAACATTCGGATACAACTTTTTGTGTGAACATGTTTTCAATTCTCTTGGGTATATACCTATGCATAGACTTGCTGTGAAATAGGGAAACTCTATGTTTATAATCTTTTTTTAAAATATTTTATTTATTTATTTGATCACAGAGAGAGATCACAAGTAGGCAGAGAGGCAGGCAGAGAGAGAGGGGGAAGCAGGCTCCCTGCTGAGCAGAGAGCCTGATGTGGGGCTCGATCCCAGGACCCTGGGATCATGACCTGAGCCGAAGGCAGAGGCTTTAACCCACTAAGCCCCCCAGGCGCCCCGGGAAACTCGATGTTTTACATGTCAAGAACTCCCCAGACTATTTTACAAAGCGGCTTCATCATTTTGCATTCCCACCAGTAGTATATGAAAGTTCTAGTTGCTTCACATGCTTGGCAACACTTGGTATGGCCAGTCTTTTCCATTATAGTCATTCTAGTGGGTGTAAAGTGGTCTCTCATTGGGGTTTTGATTTGCATTTCCCTAAAGACTAATGACGTTGAGCATCTTGTCATATACTTGTTGGTCAACTATATACTTTCTTTGGGGAAATGTCTATACAAATCCTTTGCCCATTTTAAAACTGGGTTGTCTTATTGTTGAACTATAAGTATTTTTTTAATATTCTGGATATAAGCCCTCTATCAGATATGATATGCAAACATTTTCTCCCATTCTGTGGGTTTTTTCACTTAAAAAAAAAGATTTTATTTATTTGACAGAGGGAGACACGGTGTGAGAGAGGGAACACAAGCAGGGGGAGTGCGAGAGGGAGAAGCAGGCTTCCCACCAAGCATCAATACCAGGACCCCGGGATCATGACCTGAGTCGAAGGCAGACGCTTAACTGACTGAGCCACACACTTTCTTGATGTTATCCTTTAAGCCTAAGTTTTCAATTTTTTTTCAAAATTTTTATCAAAATTTTCAATTTTGATAAAGTCTAATTTACCCATTTTTTTTCTTATGTCATTTGTGCTTTTGCGGTCATACCTAAAGATTTGCCTAACCCAAGGTCACAAAGATTTATTCCTATTTCTTTCTCTGAGTTTTATGTTTTAGTTCTTTTATTTAGGTCTATTATCCATTTAGTTAATTCTGGTACTTGATGTGAAATAAGGTCTAATTTCATTCTTTTGCATGTCGATATCCAGTTATCTTAGCACCATTTGTTAAAAAGACCTTTATTTCCCTAGTGAATTGTTTTGGCACCCTTGTCAAGAACCAACTGACTAGAAGAGTTTATTTCTGGACTCTCAATTCTATTGCATTGAGTTATATATTCATCTTTATGTCTGTACCACATTATCTTAATTACTGTAGCTTTGTAGCTACTGTAGTTTTAAAATATAAGCCTTCCAACTTTGTTCTTTTACAAGACTGATTACTCTGGGTCTCTTGTATTTCCAGATAAATTTTAGGATCAGCTTAATTTCTACAAAAAACGCAGGTGGTATTTTGAGAGACTGCACTGAATTTGTAGACCAATTGGAGAGTGTTGCTATCTTAAGAATATTGTCTTCCAATTTATAAAATATGGGATAGTTTTTTTTGTTTTGTTTTGTTTTTTTGTTTGTTTTTTTAGGGAGAGGGGGAGGCAGTGGTAGAGGGAAAAAGTGAATCTTCACATCCAGCACAAGGACCATCTTGGGGCTCGATCTCACAACACTGAGATCCTAACCTGAGCTGAAATCAAGAGTAGGACACTTCATTGACTGAGCCACCCAGGTGCCCTGGGATGTCTTTTATTTATGTTAGGTCTGTTTAAATTTCTTTCAATGACACTTTACAAGTTTTAGTGTACAGTCTAGCACTTCTTTAAATTTATTCCTCAACATTTTCTTTTTTGATAATACTGTTATAAATGAAATTGTTTTCTTAATTGCATTTTAAGATTGTTAATTGCTGATCTATAGCAATACAACTGATTTGTATATTGACTTTATATCCTGCAAACTTGAACTCAAATAAATTTAACTTTTTGTGTTCGTATCTCTTAGAATTGTCTACATACAAGATCATGTCACTAAAAATAGAGTTTTGCCTCTTCCTATCCAATCTGGATAATTTTTATTTCTTTTTTCTTACCTAATAGCCCTCACTAGAATCTTCAGTACAATGTTGAATAGGAATAGTGAAAGTGGACATCTTATTTCTTATTTTAAGTAAAATATTAAGTATGATGTGTGTTTTTGTTTTGTTGTAGACACTCCTTATCAGGGTGAGGAAGTTCCCTCTATTCCAAATTTGTCGAGTGTTTTTATTATGAAAGGATGTAGGATTTTGTCAAATGCTTTTTCTGTGTTGAGTAGATTGTATGATTTTTATGGCTTATTCTATCAATGTGGTGTTTGACTTTTGGATATTAAACGAGCACTGCCTTCCTAGTATAACTCCTACTTGGTCATAGTGTTTCATAACTTTTATGTTGCTGGATTCAGTTTACAGAACAAAGTGAAGAGTGGATCTCGAGGGGTAAACCAAAAATACCCAGCATAGTTACCAAAGATAGTGATATAGTCAGGACTGCCAATCCAGCACTCTTTTTCCACTAGCAAGGTAATCAATACTATGAGTGTACAATTTGATGAGTGCAATGAGAAATATGTAAAAATATAAAGACACGGTCCCTTGGCCTTCAAAATACTTATAATATTGTTGAGAAGAAACTTATACATATGAAATAATCAGTAAATATTTAAAAACAGGACTAAAGTGTAGAAAAATGAGATCAAGGTAGGAATTACCTTATACTTCTTTTATGTTCACATAGTAGAAGGCAAAGTATTAGCTTCAATATTCAATGCCTACTTTCCTGGGAAGGGCTTTTAAACTATTAAAGACTGATACTAGAAAGCTAAATTAGAAGAAAAGGACTGGGGTGCCTGGGTGGCTGTTGGTTAAGCATCTGCCTTGGTCCCAGAGTCCCAGGGTCCTGAGATCGAGCCCCACATCGGACTCCCTGCTCAGTGTGGAGCCTGCTTCTCCCTCTCCCTCTGCTGCACGCTCTCTCTCTCAAATTAAAAACCAAAACCAAAACCAAAAAAAACCACTTTAGAAGAAAAGAACACTCAATGGGTGCTCACTATGTATTTGGTGTTTGAATATATCGTTTAACCAGGAACCATGGTTTAGTTAATATTCCTGACTTACAAACCAGGGAATTAAAGTTCAAAAAATTAAGTCAACCTTCTCATGCTTAAACTGGAACTAGGATATCCTAGATGCGTCTGATTTGCCCAGGAGTATTGCTTTCTGTACCGCATCCATATGCCAGAAACATCTTAAAGCAGAAGACCTGAAGGTTAATAGCCTAGCATTCAAGTCTCATAAACAACATTGATTTTGTTAAAGTTTGAGCCATTCATACTACCTCTGACATCCCTAGTTAATCTGTATTTATAAAAATGAGATGATAATATGGCTTGCTGTTGTCTTTGGAAGATCATACGGTGAAGTATAAGCATGGGAGAGGGTTGGGCCAAAACACTAAATATGATTATATGTGTATGTGTGTATGTGATACTTACATATCTGTATCTATAATATTTAAAGTCAACAATGAAAACTATTTTTTAAAATATTTATTATCTTTACTAGTAGTCTGAACAAGCAAGAAAAGAAACAACAGAGGTCATTGTTGGTTTTTAATAACTTGCCTCTCCTTTTTCTTAAATTACTCAACAAATATTCCACACTGAAATTATACCTGAAAAAGTTGGGAAAGAATCTAAGTTTTAAAGGTGAGGTAAGGGACTCATTTAAATAAAGGCAAAGCTCTTGCTATACACATTCATTAGTTCCCAAATCTAAGCACACTATTCATAGAGACCACACTACTAACTTTCTGACTAAGGGCAAGCTCTTCATATTATGCTTCAGTTACTCTCTTAAAATAGAAACAACAGCTCTATTACAAGTGTGTTATCAACATAAAATAAGATTATAAATATCAAAGTGATAGATAAAGCTAGTGATGAACTTCACAATTTGGGACCCGCTCACAGGAAAAGCCTCTTTCATCACTAGAATCCATTCTCCCTATCTGTGGCCTCAGTTGAAAGAAACAGCTATTTTGGTAACATCTATAACCTCGATTTTTACTATAGGTCTTTGTAAATTGTTAGATGAACTTTATGGCTAAGTCACTTCTCTATCTGGGACTAGAGGAAGAAATAATCTGGTAAATACTAAAGATCATTTCTGCCTTTGTAAGTCTGAAAACTTTTATATTCTGCTTCCCATGTATTGAAATTTTTATGCTATACTATTTTACTCTGTATCCTTAGTGTCTTGCTCATCTAACGAGTACATAATAAAAAGAAAAAAAAATGAAAGAAAAAAATTTTCCCTTTTATATCTGACTGTATTCAGCAATGTCCACAATAGCCAAACTATGGAAAGAACCCAGATGTCCATTCACAGATGAATGGATAAAGATGTGGTGTGTACACACACACACACACACACACACTGGAATATCACTCAGCCATCAAAAAGAAGGAAATCTTGCCATTTGCAATGATGTGGATAGAACTAGAGGGCATCATGCTAAGCAAAGCAGAGAAAGACATATTATTTGATTTCATTTATATGTGGGATTTAAGAAACAATACAGATGAACATAAAGGAAAGGAAGGAAAAATAAAATAAGACAAGAACAAAGAGGGAGAAAAAAACGTAAGATTCTTAACTATAGGAAACAAACTGAGGGCTGCTGGAGGGGAGGTGGGTGGGAGAGTGAGGTAACTGGGTGATGGGCACTAAGGAGGGCATTTGATGGAACGAGCACTGGGTATTATGTGCAACTGATGAATCACAAAATTCTACCTCTGATACTAATAATATGCTATATGTTAATTAAATTGAATTTAAATTAAAAAAAAAAAAAAAGACTACCATAACAGAATGGAAATATTTATTTTACAAATGAAAAAGCAAAGTGCTGCTATTAAGTTGACCTTGAAGTCACACTCTAAATTCATACCTTACAGTTCAGTTTTCCCAGTTCATCAATTAATTCCACAAAACAGACTAAACCTGTCTGTGGAAGAGGCATACACTACATTTAACCATGATGACAGAGATGGCTGGCAAGATTAAGCAAAGGAAGTGGTTGTAGCTTTGCTCAAATTCTTCGTCTTCTTGGAAACATTCTCCATGGCCCTGTGAGACGCAAGCTGTGACAGTCCCGGCCAGAGAAGAAGGTTAAGGCTGTGTCATAATTATAGACTACTCGTCTACCTTCATCTTGTGACATCCATGTCTCTCAGAGAGGTCTGGCTAAACCAGAATATTCTTTGCAATGGCATTCAAAGTCCTTACTTGTGCCACATCTGTTACCTTTTGAGAATATTCTGAGCTAGAAAGAGAGGCTCCCATGGCAACAGAGAAATTTCTGCAACAGAAATAATAAGACAGATAATTACGTAAGTTGTTAAATGAGCCTTCCTACTGGTGCTTCATTTTATAGGCTATTTAATGGTTCAAGAACACAGGTAGGTGAAGGACCCTGGATTCCCATATTTCATAATTTTTATTAATTACCTGAAACATCTAGTAGCCAAATGTACCTGACAATATACTTGATTTTATGTCTAGAAATGTAGTTCTAAGCCTCTTGCTTCTTTTACATCTCATTTTTCCCAATTCTAAATAGAAATAATAAACTACTAACTATTAAATTATAGGAGTTTTCCAGAGTATAATAAAAAACACTCAGTAGTTTCAATTTCTTAATGATGGTATAATTTCAAAGTAACTAAAAACAGCAAAGGTGAGAGAAGACTAAGTATTAAAGTAGGAGAGACAAAAATGACTATGACTTCCATCCTTACACCATAGTTATTAACCTGCTAAAAGAAATAATAGTTCAATGGGCATACACACAAATCTGACTCATCTGAAGTTAAGCTGCTGAATTAGGGTTTATTATTAAGTGGTATAAGTTCAGCAATGACTTAAAAAATATAAAGTTCACCTATGTTCAGAAGAGCCTGCTTATGTGAGGCAGGATAAAACCATTTTGCAGTTGAACAACTGCAAAAAGGATTGCAATACTTACATATTAATCATACCATTCCATTCATTAATCATACCAACAACTAAGGTTTTCCTCTAACAACATGTAAAGATTAATCTGTCCCTTTTTGTATGAATCAAAGAATACATTTTTACCGAAATTTCATTCCTGAATCTCTAGCAGACCGAGCAGAACAGTGAAATTCTATAGCACCTGAACCCTCAAGGATCCTTTGTAGATTTCTGTCTGTTATGCCACCCCCTGTTGGAAGAATAAATAATACATTAAGTAGAACAGAATTTTGTATAAAATTTAATGAATAATAGTGACTGCTTGCTCTACCTGAAATTCCCATACCAAAATTTCCCACTGACTCAAGAGTTAGTTACTCTCTCCCCACTAAGCTAGAATGAGATTAGAAAAAATGATAAAAGACACAGGCTACAGGCTCTGGAGAACAACTAATAAGGTCATAGAACCTTATGATGGAACCATAGAACCCATATGATGGAATCTTATACATCCATTGGTTTATATAATAATATCATATGATACTGACTTTAAAAAGATTGTTCTAGGGCAAGGAAAAATCTCTAAGTGCTCTATCCCTGCTCCCCCTCAATTTAAGCAAAATCGAATTAAAACAAAAAGTAAGGATACGTTTGAGGATGAAGCTACAAAAGCACAGCCTGAGAGATGTGTCTGAAAGACACAAGTTCTCTGTCTAACCCAGGGTTCAAAGAACACACTGATGTCTTTGGAAATGGGAGTAGTGCAAGGTGTTACACAGTTTATTCATTACAATATCAACTTTGTTTTTCACAGAAGAATCTGATTCTACTTTAGTAAAACTGCAAAATCAAGTACTTTGTAATGACTCATTTGTTTTGTTGAACAATCTCTTAATTAAATATTTGTATATAAGCAATCATATTCTGAACTGATATCATATTAAAAACATAAAATTACTCATCTTTATATCCTTCTTTCCTAACATACAGGATGTATTCAATAAAGATTTTTTAATGACTGATAAAATATGTACTTGGTATTTCAAACTATTCAAGTTGCTGAAGTAACTTGACTTTACATACTCTTTTGGACTCATTAACTTGTTTGTTTTCTTTTTTCTTAGTGGTACAGTAATATCACTGAGCCCTAAGAAGCTGAAAGAACAAAGACTTTTTTTAGACATGTGTAAAGATAAAATGTCATGATGCTTTTCACTTTAAAATACCTAAGGGTAAAAAACTACAACAAATGTGGCAAAATGTTAAATCTGGGGAATGAATATATGAGTATTCATTAATCTACCTCCTACTTTCTTGTATGTATGACAAAATTAATATGGAAAAATTAAGATTGTCTATTTGTCTCACTCTGATTCTAGATCCCCTTATTAATTCTTTAAAAATTGTTCATCTCTAATGAGTCAGTTGGTACTGAGTTGATTTTACGGTTATCATCAGGAGCATATGCTCCAATTGTTCTGGCTTTAAGGAAGAACTTGATGATCAAAGATTTTCAAGAACCAAGAGAGGATTATATTTGTCCATAGATATTGCCTAAACATTTGCTTACATCTTATAAACAACTAGGACATTTGGCCCTAAGTCAGTATTGCAGTATCAAACTTGGTGTGCCTCACCAGAGACGAACATCCATATTCACAAAATTCTCTATTATGGGAGAGCAAACATGGAGAAACCTCAATCCCAATCAATCTACTTCCCTATTTGCTACTCTCTGAGCTAATTGCCGCTAGAATGTTCTCCTTATCTGAAGTTTTAAATTCCAGCACAGATCTCCCATCTTAATTTTTTCCCCATCTTAAATTTTTAATCAAATTACATATTCTTCTCTCTGAATACCATGTACTAATATTTTCTCCCATATTGTCCTGCCTCCTTTGTTCTTCTTTCACTGCGCCTCAGTTTATACTAACAAATGGATAGATAATTAAATACCTGGCATTACCACAATCCTCCCTTTTGCCTGAAAAAAGAAAAAAAAAAAACAAATTTTAATATCTTTCGCTCAAATAGGATAATAAGGCAGTGAGAACAGAAGCATGAGTGAAAGTATATTAAATTTTAAAAACTAGTACTAGTGTCTAACTTTCAAAGTCATCTCTATTTCTTTAGGATATTGGTTAAGTAAGATGTTTAGCATAGTAACTCTTTCTATTCAGAAAGGTTATTCTATTGTATTGCTTTGAAGGCTTGTACTGTGATGAACACCAAGAATAGGGGACTACACATCACCTTAAGAAAAGTCATTATTGAAAAATAACACTAATTCTGAGTTCTTGGTATGAAGTGGAATGGAAGTAGTTGAATTTAAACAAGATTTCAGCAGGAGAAAAAGAGCACAGCATAGTAGTAAGTTACTGGGAAAAAAGCAACCTATTCAAATCTTGTATACTCAACTAAATTCCCTAGCTTATTATATCAGTTAAAAAAAGCCATAAGTCCATTTAACTGGATTTTAAGTAATGAAATTAGACTATATGGATCAATTTCTGATAATTCTGGATGACAGGTATTAAAATTTCCTTATTTATATTCAAATGTTCATTACATTTCCTAAATAAGTTTTAGGGGATATACTCAGTATCACTGAAAGTCAAAAGGATATAACCCAAATGCAAATTTAGTGGAACTACTAGTAGCAGGTAGGTAGTGATGACAGAATAAAAATTATACATTATGTACCAGCATTTTTCACAGAGCTAGAACAACCAATCCTAAAATTTGTATGGAGCCACAAAAGACCCTGAAGAGCCAAAGTAATTCCAGAAAAGGAAAAAACTGGAGGCATCACGATTCCAGACTTCAAGCTACATTACAAAGCTGTAGTCGTTAACATGGTATGGTACTGGTACAAAAACAGACAGATCAATGGAACAGAACAGAAAACCGAGAAATGTACTCACAACTATATGGTCAACTAATCTTTGACAAAGCCCCTCTTTCATCCATTTTAAATTTATTTTTGTGGGGCGCCTGGGTGGCTCAGTGGGTTAAAGCCTCTGCCTTCGGCTCAGGTCGTGATCTCAGGGTCTTGGGATGGAGCCCCGCATCGTGCTCTCTGCTCAGCAGGGAGCCTGCCTCCCCCGCCTCTCTGCCTGCCTCTCTGCCTACTTGTGATCTCTTTCTCTCTGTAAAATAAATAAATAAATAAAATCTTTAAAAAAAAAAAAAAAAGTAGACTTCGGTTATTAAAAAAAAAAAATAAAATGGATGAAAGATCTAAATGTGAGATGGGAAACCACCAAAATCCTTCAAGAGAACACAAGCAGAAACCTCTTCAACCTTGGCCACAGCACCTTCTGACTAGACATGCCAACAGAGGCAAGGGAAACCAAAGCAAAAAAGAACTACTGGGTCTTCATCAAGACAAAAAGCTTCTGCACAGCAAAGGAAATAGTCAATGAAACTAAAAGGCAGCCTATGGAATAGGAGAAAATATCCTAAACAACATATCTGATGAAGGATTAATATCCAAAATCTATAAAGAACTTATCAAAGTCAACACCCCAAAAACAAATAACCCATTTAAGAAATCGGCAGAGAAGACATGAATAGACACTTTTCCAAAGACTTTCAGATGGCTACCAGACACATGAAAAGATGCTCAACATCACTCGTTATCAGGGAAATATAAACCCTAACCACAATGAGATACTGCCTTATACATGTCAGAATGGCTAAAATTTACAACACAAGGCACAACAACAGGTGTTGGTGAGGATGTGGAGAAAGAGGAACCCTCTTGCACTGTTGGTGGGAATGCAAATTGGTGCAGACACTCTGAAGAACAGTTTGGAGTTTCCATGATCCAGCAATTACACTACTAGGTATTTACCCAAAGGATACAAAAATACCGATTTGAAGGTGTACGTGCACCCTGATGTTTATAGCAGCATTATCAACAATAGCCAAACAATGGAGAGAGTCCAAATGTCCATCAACTGATGAATGGATAAAGAAGATGTGGTTTATATATACAATGGAATATTACTGAGCTGTCAAAAAAAGAAACCTTGCCATTTGCAATGACATAGATGGAGCCAGAGTGTATTATGCTAAGTGAAATAAGTCGGTTAGAGAAAGACAAATACCATATGATCTCATTCACATGTGGAATTCAAGGAAGAAAACAGATGAACATATGGGAAAGGGGAAAAAGAAAAAAGAGAGGGAATTAAGCCATATGGGACTCTTAAAGATAGAGAACAAACTGAGGACTGATGGAGGGAGGGAGGTGGGGGATAGGTTAGATGGGTGATATGGGTATTAAAGAGGACACTTGTGATGAGCACTGGGTAGTGTATGTAAGTGATGAATCACTGAATTCTACTCCAGAAACCAATACTGCACTGCATGTTCACTAAAATTTAAATTAAAAATAATTACATACTCTGTCAAGCTTACTAATTTTTAGAATGAAACAACTGAAAGTATGGAAATTGAATTTCTTCATGTGTGATTCTTGAGATGAGTCTTTAATACCGGACCAGCCAACTCTGCCTCTCAAAGCAGTTCCAAGTCATTTGCCTCAACTATGCAGATTATGCTTCCAGGGTTGGGTACATAATCTTTCTTCTACTGGATGCTACTGAACTATAAAAAAAAATTCAATAAAAACCCACATATAGCTTAGTTTCTTTTTCCATAGAAAAAATGAAACAATTGACTAATATATTTAATAAACACAATTATTGTTGAGAAGACTTAGTTCTATATCATGTTCAGTTAGGACAAATAAGAAAACACCAAAAGATTGGCTTAGTGTGGGGAGGGGGATATGGGGAGAAGAGAAAAAGAGGTAGCATGTCCAATGTGAGAAGAGGGACAGAAAAGGAAAGGAAAAAGAGGATATGAGAGGACAGAAGAGAAAGAATGGAGTAAAGTAAAAAATTAGCTAACATCAGAAATAACAGATGCAAAGAAGGGAAGAGAAGCAGAAACTCACAAAAGCAATGACAGCATAAAGACAGTAAAAAGGAAAGGTAATAAAAGTAGGGAAGATGATAGAGATGATTGTGGGTAGAGGGAGAAACAGACTTTCCCTACTTTTCAGACAAGTTATAGATACTTTAATGAGCTCTAAGTAACTAGCAGTGTAAAGTTAAGCATTCATTATGATTTTTGAAGATCTTTATATAATAGCAACATACTCTAAAACAGCTCCAAAGAGCTCGATATGTTATAAAAGTTATCTTGTGAAAAGCATTCCAAATTTTTTTAGCTAAAAAATGGTATGCTGGTGCAAAAAAGGAAATAGAGACCGATGAGTTAGTTAGTGGCACATTACAATACTTTAAGGTGTAAATAAAAAAAAGAGTTGAGGCAACAACAGCTATACTCTATAATGGAGAAATTAGAATCCCCAGACTAGGATTTAAGTAACAGGGATTCAATAAAATAATAAAAAATAACCTCAAAGTCCAACTTCTGGCACATTTGTCACTGAAAAAGCACATAATTTTTCATGACAGCTGAACTGGATGTCATTTTGGAAAGGTAGCTCCGAGGTTACCAAAAAAGATTAGTTTCTTTTTCCATAGAAAAAAATTGGTAGACTGCCATTTTGTAGATTTTTTAGAGAACTTCTTCTGATCACTTTTTTAAACCCTAATCAAACTGATCTATCATAAAAGTGTTTATAGTGTCACTTTACTTACTCATCCATCCATCCATCCAACAAGTATATATTAAGTGCCTACCACATTATCAAGCACTGTTCTGTGTGTATAGAGAATACTATGATTGAAAGGACCCAGAATATACCACTGTGTCGTAAAAATGATTTTGAGCTGAAAGCATCTGAATTCCTGAAATTCCTTATCTGCCCTAAAAGCAGATCCTCCCCAAAAAACTCAAAAAGAACTCAATTGTCAAAAATCCCCTGTCTGGGAGCAACTCATTAGCACCACATCCAAACAGACTATAGTATCTTCAATTTATTCTCATTAGGGTCCATCTATATATCTTTCCCCTTTTCTAATTTCCTAAGTGCCCTTATCCTCTCTCCTCTTCACCTATTAAGATGATATATAAGATCCAAATTCTAAGCTCCTCTGAGTCACATTTCTTTGTCAACTCCAACACATATACATACTTGATTAAAATCTGTTTTTCCTCTTACTAATCTGTATTTTGTCAGTTTACTTTATAGGCCCTCAAACACAAAACCTAAGAAAGCAGGGAAACAGCCTTTCCTCCTTGACATGGTAAACAAGAGAACATTCCTACTGTCATGGAGCTTACATGTCCATGGAAAGTAGACAACAGGTATATTTATATAATAAAATTTTAGGTAGCAATATGTACAATGAAAAAACTATATAAAGCAAGCTAATGAAATTAGAGAGTAAAAGGGGGAAGGGGCTATCTCATAGAATTTAATAATTGTTCAGAGAAATAAGTAGAATAAGACTGTTTAGTATTATCAAATATGCTAAACCAAAGCATCCATAATACAAAATATTACCATCTGGAATGCTGAAATGATTTTAGGAGGAAAAAAAAAGTCACATTTAACTCTTTCTTCCAAGTGAAAGCTTTCAAATACATGAACAAATTAAACTAATTCTACCACTTTCAGGAGGGGGCATGTTTCCATAAAAAGATTATTGAGAACTATATGCTTACCTAAAGCTATCAAAGTAATTTAACAATATAAAGCACTTCCTAAGTATCAGACTTTGTGCTATTATCTGAAGTAATCCACAACTATTCTAGGAGGTAGGTGCTATTAATATGTTAACTTTGTAGTTAAAGAAACTGAAGTTTAGAATGGTTAGGTAATTTGCCCAGAGTTCCTGTTAATAAGTGGCAAAACAAGGATTTAAACACAGACCTTTCTAATCCCAAAACCTATGCTTTATAGGTTTATATATATTTTTAGGTTTTATATATATTACATATATAAACCTTTATAGGTTTTATATATATGACACTGTAATATACACAGTATATTACACTGCTAGGTAATTGCTTCAAAAAGTAAAGTTGGCATGATCTCACTTATATGTAGAATCTAAAAAAGTCAAATATATAGAAACAGAGAAGAGAACACTGCTATCAAGAGAGAGGAGGTGGGGAATATGGGTAGATATTGGTCAAAGGATACAAAGTTGCAATTATGCAGGATGAATAAATCTAAGATCTAATATACAACATAACTATAGTTAATAATACTGCAGTGAATACTGAAAATTTGCTAAGTCAATAATATTTGGGGTGCTCTCACCAAACACACAATGAACAATAACTATATGAGGAAATGGATATGTTAATCAGCCTGAATGTAACCACTCCACTATAATTATTATTATCAAAATATCCCATACACCTTAAATACATGCTATTTTTATTTTATAAAAAAAGTAGTTAATGTATGAGAATATGTAACCCAATGCTTCCTGCCAATCAATGATTAAACTATAATTCACATATGCAATACAGTGATTATGAAATGCAAGACAAGGCATTTGGCATTGTGTCTACCTTATTGTCTCCTCCATAATGAGTAACAATTTTAAAACGAAAACCTGGGGCGCCTGGGTGGCTCAGTGGGTTAAAGTTTCTGCATTTGGCTCAGGTCATGATCTTAGGGTCCTGGGATCAAGCCCCGCATGGGGCGCTCTGCTCCACAGTGAGCCTGCTTCCCCCTCTCTCTCTGCCTGCCTCTGCCTACTTGTAATCTCTCTCTGTCAAATAAATAAAATAAAATCTTTAAAAATAAATAAATAAATAAATAAATAATAAAATAAAATGAAAACCTGATTCATCAAATCTTCTATTTTAAAACACTTCAGACTGCCCCACCCGCCAAAGATTAAATACAAACTCTTCTACAGTTTTCAAGGCTCAGGACAGCATTTTTGTATCCAACATTCTGGTTTCTTCAGTATGTCAGTAAGTTATGCTTACTTTTGTTTCCAGGCCTTTGTATATACTATTTTTTCTGCATTAAGCATTCATCTACTCTTCCTACTCGGTTTTACCTAGATCACTTTTAACCATCACTTGAATGAGTAAGACATTGCAGTGTGTGTGATGTGTCTTCTGACGAGCTAACTACTGCTAAACCCATGCCTAAATCTCTCAAATGTGCCCCTTAGCACCTTCAAATTTTATTTATTTAAGATTTCATTTATTTGACAGAGGGAAACACAGCGAGAGAGGGAACACAAGCAGAGGGAATGGTAGCGGGAGAAGCAGGCTTCTGCTGATCAGGGAGCCTGATGCAGGGCTGGATCCCAGGACCCCGGGATCATGACCTGAGCCGAAGGCAGATGCTTAATGACTGAGCCACCCAGGCGCCCCTTATTTATTTATTTTTATTAACATATAATGTATTATTTGCCCCAGGGTACATGTCTGTGAATCATCATCCTTACACACTTCACAGCACTTACCATAGCACTTACCCTCCCTAATGTCCACAACCCAGCTACCCTATCACTAACACCCCCCCCACCCCCGAGCACCCTTAGTTTGTTTCGTGAATCTAGGAGTCTCTTATAGTTTGTCTCCCTCCCCATCCCTTCCTGTTTCATTTCTGTCCTCCACCCCCCCCCAGAAACCCCCGCCTTGCCTCTCAAATTTTTTTTATTAAGTAAACTCTACCCCCAACATGAGACATGAACGCATGACTCCGGGATGAGAGGCACATGCTTTACCAACTGAGCCAAGCCAGGTACTACTTAGCACTTTTCTTTATAGCACTCTATTAGAATTGCCTATTCTATTAAAAGTGTCTGTTGTACAAAAAACTGTAAGGGCAGTGACTACACACACACACGATAGTCATTACTGTAGTACAAACGCCCTGTAGCTAATATATACTTAAACATATTTACAAAATCAGTAAGTTCCAGAGGTTCCTGGGTGGCTCAGTAGGTTAAAGCCTCTACCTTCAGCTCTGGTCATGATCCCAGGGTCTTTGGATCAAGCCCTGCATAGGGCTCCCTGCTCAGCAGGAAGCCTGCTTCTCCCTCTCCCATCCCCCTGCTTGTGTTCCCTCTCTCACTGTGTCTTTCTCTGTCAAATAAATAAATAAAATCTTTTTTAAAAATCAGTAAGTTCCATGGGGCGCCTGGGTGGCTCAGTGGGTTAAAGCCTCTGCCTTCAGCTCAGGTCATGATCTCAGGGTCCTGGGATCGAGCCCCACATCGGGCTCTCTGCTCAGCGGGGAGCCTGCTTCCCCCTCTCTCTCTGCCTGCCTCTCTGCCTACTTGTGATCTCTCTGTCAAATAAAAAAAATATATATATATTTTAAAAAAAACCAATAAATTCCAGACTAGCAAAGTCACATCAGATCCTTAGATGAAATTTCTGAAAATTATTTTCATGGTTATAGGAAAGTGAACATATCAGATTTCTATACAGGAACACTAAAAATACTAGTAACAACAGTAGGAATAATAATGTAGCAAGATCTATTGTACATCAAGCACTGTGCTAAGGCTCTTAAATATCTTATCTCTACCAATCATCAGAACAACCTTATAAAGGAAGTAATAAACTTACCTCAATTGCACACACAAGGAAACAGAGGCTTAATAATCTACTCAACATTACATAACAAATAAATCTTAAACCCGGAATTTTCTTGTCTCAAAGTCCATACTTACTAACTTAGAATGATTCTGGACTGGTGTCAGAAAAACAGACATACCACAATTACAAAGTCACCTTTATAATGCTCTATAAATGATGCTAAGTCATCTTGGAAATGCATACTAGAGAAAAATATATTTCCTCCTATCTTGATAAGGAGAGATGAAAGAAAAATAAAATTTTATTTTAGAATTCACTTCCAAATGTTAATTATTTCAAATTTTATATGGGATCTCCTGAGTATACATAGGCTGACAGTGAGATGATATGGCTTAAAACTATGAAATGCTGATGGCAGATAAAAGGTAAAATCAGCTGTGCTTATCCAAATTAGATTAAATCCTTAAGCATTGTCTATAATTTGACCTCAAGAGCCTCAACCACTAAAACACTCATTTAAAAAGGGGCGCTTTGGTGGTGCAGCAGGTTAATCGTCTGACTCTTGGTTTCAGCTCAGGTTGTGATCTCAGGGTCTTGAGATCAAGCCTTGTGTCTGGCTCCCTGTAGAGTCTGGTTACGACTTTCTCTCCCTCTGCCCCTTCCCCACTCCCCCGTCTCTCTAAAAAAAAATAAATATTTTTAAAAATAATTAACACTTATGTTAAAGAAATAAGAATTATATAAATATATTACTACCTGCTTGCTTTTCTGTATAGGGGAACTATTAAGTCAGTAATATTTAGTTTCCTAACCTAGCTGAACAACAGAATATCAGGGGCAACCACAACAGAATTAGGAAGAAAGGAAAGAAATTATGTATACCTGATCTATGAGTCGCTTTATTAAGGGTAGCCCTTCTAGTGCTGAACTGTCACAGCCACTGGTTAACACTCGTTCGAATCCCAAGGTTAAGAGGGTCTCTAGAGCTGCCACTGGATCACGAACCATGTCAAAAGCTGAAATAAATAAAATTTATCTGAATTTTGTATAGATATCCTCTAATACAATGCTTTCTAAAATGTAGAATACACACAGTGGTGTGGTGGACTTAGCTCGTACTAGTGGGCCAAGAACCAACTGTTAAATATTCAGGAGTTTTGCAAGCATCATTTTTAATCCATTGACAGCTTGAAATCAGTCAAGGTGGGAGAATTTAAACCACAGAAATCTGCAAATACTATATATCAGAGCTCTTTTTGTCCAAAAACTAGTTTACCAGCATATCACAGTCTGCATACCATGATGCTAGGCATTTTAGATGGTAAACATTTCAGTTGGTAACCAATTAAATAGATGTATTTACTTAAGCACAGATTTAGAGTGAAACATTTCCATTTTTCAAGAGTTATAAAAGTCTCTCTTTAAAATAAATTCACTTAAGAAAATTATTAAATAAATTTGCCAGGTAGCACTCAGATACGGTAAAACTGTAAATGTGATGGGCAAGTGACTCAAATTTGGAAAACACTCTGTTCTAAGGCTTTAGACAAACTGGACAAACTGAACTTCAGACAAACATTACACTCACCGGTTCTAAAAAAGGCCTTGGTTCCCATTCTCATTATTGACTAATATTTTATGCTATTCCATTTACCCCAAATACTTAAGGCTCATACTATAAGGACAGTTGTTTACAATAGACTATCTAGACTTACAGTTCCATTCTATTTTCCAAGAGACTTTTCTCCTCCTCAGAGAGGAAAGTGGCACTAGGAACCTCAAAAAGGAAAAACTACTTCTGCTTTGGTTCTCGGCACTGCTACATAATTTGGAAGTCCTAATCTATGGTGGAGAAGGTGCTTTACCCTTTAGTGTATTCAGACAGCTAAATGTACCAGAGAGGCTTTTCCTTTTTTTGTAGCAGTGCCTCACCAGCGATTAAATTATTACACTATCTGGGGGCGCCTGGGTGGCTCAGTCGATAAGCGTCTGCCTTCAGCTCAGGTCATGGCCCCAGGGTCCTGGGATCGAGCCCTGCATTGGGCTCCGGAGGGAAGCCTGCTTCTCCTGCTACCATTCCCTCTGCTTGTGTTCCCTCTCTCGCTGTGTTTCTGTCAAATAAATAAAATCTTAAAAAAAAAACAAAAAACCCTATCACACTATCTCATAAAATACACGTGTGAAAAAAAATGTAGAACCCAGGACAATGCAAAATTTTGAAAACATGAAAATATTTTTATTAAATGTATTGAAGGAAAAGAAATTTGAAACGATTTTCTTAGTTTAAGAACAGAGAAAAATATATTCTACATGACATCTTTACTTTTTAAATTATTTAGCATGGCAAACATTAAACCACATATTTTTCAGGTAAATGTTTACTAATTTAAACTACTTTTCATATTTATAGATTGCTTATTGGCCACTCTCAAGGTGCTGAATTTTAAACACTCTAACATCTTTTAGTTATTGCTAGTTTATGAGAAGCACAAACTAAGCTAAACAGCAAGTCAAGAAAACGGTTTTCTGGTGGTATTACTTCAAAAAGAAACAAGAATAACAAATGTTTTCTCTCTAATTTCTATAAATAGTTGCAAATGCCCACTCTTATCCTAATCTTTGAATGCTTATTCAAAGGCCAGAAAAACATTCAACAATTTCTCAAGCATCTATCATCAAGTTAAAAAAAATGACTTAAGACTTCTTTCTTTTCATGTATAGAAGAGTGTCCTCTTCAGGCAAAACTGACACTTGTTCCTACATTTTACCAACCAAGGTTTGACAAAAGTGTACAGAAATTAGAACTACCTGATTTATAGGTAAGAGGTATTTTTTACATGAAATTATCAGATACATTTTAGAAATCATTCTGATGTACACAGTCAATAATAGTTTTGTGTGCAGCAGTGAACATCTCTTCATTGACTAGCTCCATCTATCCCTTCTTTCCACCTTCCTAAGAGTATCCAATTCTTATGTAGATATCCATCCCATTCTCTGCCCATAAATCTTATATTCATCTGAGAAAGATGGCTGCACCACCAGCTCCTAGAATGGTCTTGTCTGGCCTAAGCCAGGCAGTGCATTTCATTTCACTGGCCACAGAAGTTTTTGGTGGTTGCATACGGTCTAAGGCAATCTAATAAAAATGAATCTCGGGAAAAAAAAAAAAAAAAAAAAAAATGAATCTCGGGGCACCTGGCTGGTTCCATCAGAAGAGCATGTGACTCTTGATCTTGGGGTTGTGAGTTCAAGCCCCATACTGGGTGTAGCAATTACTTAAAAATAAAAAAAAAGGGGCGCCTGGGTGGCTCAGTCATTAAGCATCTGCCTTCAGCTCAGGTCATGATCCCAGAGTCCTGGAACCGAGCCCCGCATCGGGCTCCCTGCTCGGCGGGAAGCCTGCTTCTCCTGCTACCATTCCCTCTGCTTGTGTTCCCTCTCTCGCTATGTTTCTCTCTGTCAAATAAATAAAAAATTCTTAAAAAAAAAAAAAATCAGGGCGCCTGGGTGGCTCAGTCGTTAAGTGGCTGCCTTCGGCTCAGGTCATGATCCCAGGGTCCTAGGTTCGAGCCCCGCATTGGGCTCCCTGCTCGGTGGGAAGCCTGCTTCTCCCGCTACCATTCCCTCTGCTTGTGTTCCCTCTCTCACTGTGCTTCTCTCTGTCAAATAAATAAAATGTAAAAAAGTAAAATAAAATAAAAATTAAAAAATCTTTAAAAAAAATGAATTTCAAAATTCTTGCTTGGACAAGTACATATACTTGTAGCCAATTCTTAATCTCTCCCTCTGTTATAACCCACAACCACTACCACCACTTACTTTTAACAATTTTTCATAACAAAGCTTCAAATTGTGCATCTCTACATTTACAACAGTTAGTCCCTAGGTCAGGATAAAAAAAACAACTGGTAATAGTGTAACACTCTAGTATTGTGTTCCATAAAAAGGTTATGGCATTTGGTGAAATCAGAAAACTGACACCGTTCAATAGAACTTCTAAAATGGAAATGACTCACCTCGGTGGAAAGTGACTGGTAAAGGACGGCATATAGCTATAAAAAGAAAGCCAAATAACATATAAATGCAGAGCTCATCACTGATTACTATACACAGAATTTTCCATATTAGATGGGACTTTTTTATACTTTCCTCTCTTAAGAAGCAAAGACAGTGAACTAAAGTAATAAAATTGCAGCCTTCCAAAATCAGATTTCCTATGTTTCCATCAATCTCTGATTTACATACCAAAAAATGGTCATCCACTCCTTAGCTAGACCAAATAAAAATTATGCAATCTGATGAGTATAAGGGCAGCATTATATCTACTAATTTTACCCCTCTGAGTATCTTCAAGAAAAGACTTTGGCCTAGTAATACAAATAGCATGCTTCTGTCCTCTCCACATCTCCCCATCCTCACCAATTGCAATAGTTTTTGAAGTTTTTTGTGTAGTGATTAATGGAATCAAGGTAAACTTCCCTTAAACCTTCCCGGAACAGTAAAAGAACTTGATCTATAACAACTTCATCTTAGGAGTCATAGGACTAGAACACATATACCCTCTGCCCCAAACATCTAGATAACTACTGCTTAAAATAGGTTAGCTTAAGTGCCTGCAGGTGTAACTGAAAAGCCAGTTGTTTTTTTTTTTTTAAAGATTTTATTTATTTGACAGAGAGAAACACAGCGAGAGAGGGAACACAAGCAGAGGGAATGGTAGCGGGAGAAGCAGGCTTCCCGCAGAGCAGAGAGCCCGATGCGGGGCTCGATCCCAGGCCCCTGGGATCTGACCTGGACCGAAGGCAGACGCTTAACGGCTAAGCCACCCAGGCGCCCCTGAAAAGCCAGTTTTCAGAAAAACCTGCATTCCTCTTTCTTTATTTTAAATCTGAGGTGACACACAATGTTATATTAGTTTCACTATCAGGAGGATGAAATGCAATATCACTAGAGGCTACATTCTTACCCACAAGGGACATGCACAACTCTTTGTCAATGTTTCCATCTTCAGTCAATGCTCCAAATACCAAACCATCAGCACCATAAAGTTTGGCAAGACGAATGTCAGCCTTCATCACCTCAACTTCACGATCTGAATATAAGAAGTCACCTCCACGTGGCCGAATCATCACAAAAACTGGGATCTGGACACATTGCTTCACTACTTGAAGGACACCTACAAAAAATAGAGAGCAGACTAATTAAAATTCAAATGTCAGGGCATCTGGGTGGCTCATTTGGTTAAGAGTCTGTCTTTAGCTATCATCATCTCAGGGTCCTGGGATCCCTGCTCAGCAGGGAGCCTGCTTCTCTTCTCCCTCTGTAGCTCCCCCTGCTTGTGCTCGCTCTCTCACATACTCTCCCTCTCAAATAAATAAATAAAATCTTTTAAAAAAATAAAATAAAATTCAAATGTGAACTAACAGCTCAAGGAAGTCAATAAAATTTATTAGCTTTTTACATTTGCTCTTGTGTATCCCTTCTACAAGAAAAGGAAGCAATGACTGAGGGAACCAGAGAAAGGTGGATCTAAAGGGAATGACAACATTAATTTAAAAATGTGCATATAGGGACGCCTGGGTGGCTCAGTTGGTTAAGCAGCTGCCTTCGGCTCAGGTCATGATCCCAGGGTCCTGGGATCGAGTCCCACATCGGGCTCCTTTGCTCGGCGGGGAGCCTGCTTCACCCTCTGCCTCTGCCTGCTTGTGTTCTCTCTCTCTCTCTCTCTGTCAAATAAATAAATAAAGAAAATCTTTAAAAAAAAAAAA
>CM053617.1:46361835-46380882 GCA_028646535.1 Procyon lotor | reverse complement strand
GGACGCCTGGGTGGCTCAGTTGGTTAAGCAGCTGCCTTCGGCTCAGGTCATGATCCCAGGGTCCTGGGATCGAGTCCCACATCGGGCTCCTTTGCTCGGCGGGGAGCCTGCTTCACCCTCTGCCTCTGCCTGCTTGTGTTCTCTCTCTCTCTCTCTCTGTCAAATAAATAAATAAAGAAAATCTTTAAAAAAAAAAAAATGTGCATATAATAGAAGTTAAGTATTAAGAGCATCAAGGGTAAAAAAGCAATTTAGTAAATAGAAGGAATTTAACACATTTTTAAAAGCACTTGTCATTTGACTAAAGAAAATCTTTTTCCAGGTATATGATGTTTAAAAGTGTAATGACTAAGAGGCTCATAATTCTGCCAGTGTATTCCATAAGATTTTTCCTTTCTGATTGATTATAGCTCTTTTTAGAACCTACTATAGAGATGTTTACATAGCTCTAAAGTTTGACTCTTTAATGAACAAAGAAATTTATCAAAACTTTTTTTGAAAGTTATATAAAAAAGAGCAAAGTTCTATTTGTGAATTTATGTAGAGATCTATGAATAAATATACCTAAATGACACAACTCATTGCTAGCTCAGAAATCCTCAATAGCAAAGATATTCCATGATTTACACTGTAATTACATCTCAATAAACCCATTTTAAGCTGAAAAAAATCCCAAGTCAAAATGCCTTTAATACATCTAACCTACTGAACATTACAGCTTAGCCTCGCCTGCCATAAACATGCTCAGAACACTTAGCCTACAGTTGGGCAAAATCATCCAATGGAAAGCCTATTTTATAACACAGTGTTGAATATCTTATGTAACTTATTGAATACAGTACTGAAAGTGAAAAACAGAATAGATACATGGATACAGAATGGTTGCAAGTGTATCAGTTGTTTACTCTTGTGATCTGCATGGCTAACTGGGAGCTACGGCTGCCCAGCCATCTGAGACTGTCATACTACAAATGACTAACCCAGAAAAACAGCAGAATTCAAAATTCAAAGTACAACTTCTATTGAATGCATATTACTTTTGTACTGTCATAAACTCAAAAAGTCATAAGCCAAACTATCATGTGTCAGGAACCATCTGTATATGTTTTTTGACAAGCACAATGGATTTACTTCTTTTTTCTTCCTAAAAGAATCCCAATTTTGTATGGAACAGCAATATGTCCAATACCAAGCAATAAATCATGCTGCAGTTGCAAAAACAGATTGCACTCAAATTTAGGTATGTTCTAGAGATATCACAGAATGGCCACAGAATGCCCTCTTTTAGTGAGAAGATTCCAAAGAGCTATTGCATATAAAAACCATTTATGCTAAATAACACTATCATCAACCTTAGAATAACACAGAAGAGTCTAAAATTCATACACGGACATCTGCTTTTGACCAAGACAGAGTAATAGGGACTGGATTTACCCTCTCACCTATAATAACCAAAAAACACATACGAATATGAAAAATATATAAAACAATGGTTTGCAAGAGATTATGTGTCAAGCAACAAAAAACAATGATGCCTGAAAGATGTGAAATAAAGTCAGCTCTATAATTGACCCAAATTACTACCTTGAGGGTTTTCTAGGCTGTAGCATAGAAAGGGGGAACCCAGGTGGAGGCCAGCGAATTCTGAGTTGGAAGAGACAAAGCGAAGAGTCCAGGGAGACCAAGTGACTAGAGTTCCCAGGAAAGAGCACCAGGGAGGAGAGAAAGAGAATTTTGGAGATTTGCAGAGAATCTCCCTCCAATATTCAGCTCAGTATTATTGAGTACAGATATGCAATGAAACCATACAAAGCTAGGGAAAAATCCATTGAAAAGAATTAGAATATAGAAATAGTGCCTTTCATTCACATCTATCAGGTCAAAAATAATGCCTATTCCCAACAGGCAGATAGGAAAAATTGAAGATTCACAGGACAGTGGGTAGAGTACACAGAAGGGTCTTTCTTCAGTAGTAGGAATAATTAACTCTAGACTGACCACTGTTCCAGACCTGCTTAACAAATTTTAAAGGCAATACCCAAAAGGAACAAACTGTTTCCAAATAACCCAACTTCTTGAGAATGTTTATAGGAATACAAACATATCCAGGACCCAATAGAGGAAAATTCATGTCCGGCAACTAATAAGAAATTATCAGGCAGGAAAATAAGATGTATTATGAGGTGATCAATCAATCAAATGAAACCAACCTAGAACTGATATAGATCTTAGAATTAGCAGCCAAGTCATTAAAACAGCTATTATAACTTTATTCCAAATCTTCAAAAGAGTTCAGAAATATAAGATATAACAGACTCAAATTAAACTCCTAAAGATGAAAATTATAATGTGTGAGATGAAAAATACACTAGGTGGGTTTAACAGATTAGACATTGCAGAGAAAAGATTAGTAAACTTGAAAACAAACCAATAGAATCTATGCAAATTGAAACACAAGAGAAAAGGGAGATTAATATAAAAAGAGGGGTGCCTGGGTAGCTCAATTGGTTAAGTGTCCAACTCTTGACCTCATCTCAGGTCTCGATCTCACAGTTGTGAGTTTAAGCCCTGAGTTGGGCTCCACACTGGGCATAAAGGATACTTGGAAAAAAAAAAAAAAAGTAGCTCATCAGTGAGCTGTGGGACACCTATAAGCAACCTAAAACAAGTATAATTGAAATCTCTGAAGGAGCGGGTAGTGCACATTGAATGATGAAAAAATTCCAAATGTGATGAAAACTAAAACTATAAACGCACAGGTCCAAGAAACATGAAGAAAACTATAATCTGCTATATCGTTATCATATTGCTCAAAGACAGAAATAGAGAAAAAAATTTTAAAGCAACCACAAAAAAGAGACATCACATAGAAAAACAAAAAAGCCCCACAAAGCTATAGATGATATTTCAAATGAGAAATAACACCAGCAAGAGACAGTGGAGAAACATCTTTAAAGTACTGAAAGAAGAAGCAGGGGGAAAAAAACTATCAATCTAGCATTCCACCCCAGCAAAAGTAACTTTCAAAAAATAGGGAAAGATGTTTTGAGACATACAAAAGCTGAAAGAATTCATCCCCAGCATACTTGTACTACAAGAAAAATGTTAGGAATACCTGGGTGGCTCAGTGGGTTAAAGCCTCTGCCTTCGGCTCAGGTCATGATCTCAGGGTCCTGGGATCGAGCCCCACGTCGGGCTGTCTGCTCAGGGGGAGACTGTTTCCCCTTCTCTCTACCTGCCTCTCTGCCTATTTGTGATCTCTCTCTCTGTCAAATAAATAAATAAAATCTTAAAAAAAAAAAAAAGAAAAATGTTAAAAGAATTACTTCAGACAGAAGGAAAATGAAATCAGATGGAAATATGGACCTACACAAAGGAATGAAGAACATCAGAAACAGTAACTACACATAGGTAATCCATGCTTGTCTTCTTATTAATCTCTTTAAAAGAGATAATTGATTCTCCTTTTTGGGAAGATTGATTTATTTGAGAGAGTGTGAGAGAGCACTAGTTGGCGAGGGAGAGGCAGAGGGAGAGGGAAACAATCTCAAGCCAACTCCCCACTGAGAGCAGAGCCCAACACAGGGCTCAGTCTCAGACCTTAAGATTATGACCTGAGCTGAAATCAAGAGTCAGATGCTCAATCAACTGAGCCACCCAGGCGCCCCTAATTGACTCTTTAAACAAAAATACTGGGTGTTATATGCGAATAATGAATCATGGAACACTACATCAAAAACTAATGAAGTACTACTGTATGGTGACTAACATAACATAATAAAAAAAAAAGTGCAGTGTGGAGTGTATGTATTTTTAACATATACAGAAGCAAAATGTATGACAACAGCACAAAGACCAGGATGGGAGAAATGAAGACAAAAGTCAATATGCTGAAGATGCCAGGATAAAAAGATAACGTTAGCAGTAACTACCTCTCAACTTATTGATGTACAAGGATCTCATCTTTGAAAGACAGGTTTATTTACAACCATAACCACCTGTAACTAATATCCACAGCATTGTTAACATATCAGTAATATTAGTAAAGGATCTCAATGAAACATATTTTCTATTGTCTCTAGGCTCTATAAACTCCTACCAGAAAATAGGGAAAACATTTACCCATGCTGGGTGTGGTTCCTCCTTCCAGTAAGCCAGAACATAATTCAATCCGACCAGCACCTATGTTTAAAAAAAAAAAGAAAAAAGGCATTACTCAATACAATAAACTTTTAAAAATAAAGAAAAATTTTAAGAAGCACTTCTCAAAAATTATCATCCGAAATAAACATTTATGAAATGGTAAACTTAACATTTTTTCCAAATATAGAGCAGAGTCTTAGAAACTGAAAGAAATCAAATTATAAAACTAGAGTAAAACCCAATTTTAATCCTAACTATATTCTGCAACCCAGGTTGTGTTACTGATATCAAACTTAAGAGTTAATTCAAGTTAAGGTAGGTCTCTTAAAATTTTTTATTACAGGGGTGCCTCTCGGTATACAAGGATGTGACTCAAAATAAATATGGTCTATAATAATAATAATAATAATAATAATAATAATCTTTTCCAAGAGTCTTTATTATTCTAAGATTTATAAAAGTACAAGGTAATTTTAAATAGCTTAAATCAAGATAATTTCAAGAATAAGAGAATGCTGAAAGCAGATTAACTATCAGACTACAGGGTCATTTCAAAAGAGTCTCAGGATCGAGGCTGAAGAGGCTTGTACCAGCCAAACATGGGACACTGTGAGAATCAATACGAAGAATAACTATAGTGAAGTAAAACATACCAATACATCTATATCTAAATTCATAATGATAAAACAATTCACTGGGAGATAGAGAGTAAACTCATTATCCAAAAATCAGTAAACAGGGGAAAACAAACAAGCATTTATCCTGCCTTTCTCATAGTAACTGAACCTCAGTATAAACAAACAGCTGATGAGGGTAAGTTCTTTATAGAAGAAGCATACTGCTAATAAGTGAAAAGTAAATGTTTGATGTAATATAGTACGATTTTTCAAACCCTACTAAAAGATGCAGTGCTAAATTTATTGAGTAAAAAGATGAAAGAAAACCTTATAAAGGATGGATCAGGCTGACAATATCTTAATCCACTGCAGGTCAAAGGCCACAGCTTTTTTTGACCTATAAGTTAAAAATGTTTGTGTTGTTTTTTAAAAAATAAAAATATTTATTGATATATAATTCACATACCATACAATTCACCCACTTAAAGTATACAATTCAATATATTTAGTATACTTACAGAGTTGTGCAGCCACCACCACAATCAATTTTAGAACATTTTCCTCACCCCAAAAAAGAAACCTCATATCCTTTAGCAGTTACCTCCTGTTCTCCCATGCCCCTCGACCCTAGGCAACCACTAATTTACTTTCTGTCTCTAAAGTTTGCCTAATGTGGACATTTTGATGTTACGATATGATGATATGATAGGTGGAACCATATAGCATGTGGTATTTTGTGACTGTTTTTTCCCACTTACAATGAATGTCAAGATTCATCTATGTTGTAGCATGTTATCAGCACTTCACTCTTTTTTATTGCCAAATTAAGAACCGTTTTTACATTTTCAGAAGATTATTTTAAAAATACAAAGAATATTACACGAAGATCAAATGTTGCCAGTAAAACTGAAAATATATACTATGTGGCTCTTTAAAAAAAAAAAAAGATTTATTTATTTATTTGTTTGTTTGTTTGAGAGAGCATGCGCTTGCACGCATGACAGCAGGGGGAAAGCAGAGACAGAGGGAGAAAATCTCAGACTCCTTGATCCCTTAACCCTGAGATCATGACCTGAGCTGAAATCAAGAGCCACATGTTTAACCAACTGAGCCACCCAGGCACCCCTATACTATGTTGCTCTTTACAAAAAGTGTCCTGATTTCCTGATATAGTTGAAATATTGGCCATGAGCTAAAACTAGCAGATGCTGAGTGATGGGTACATGGGGATTCAGTATACTATTCTACTTTTGTATATGTTTGAAATTTTCCATAATAAAAAGTTTTTAAAAATTTCTGATCCTGAGATGATGGGAATGTCTATGCTTCCCCATTAAAGCAGGTTCAGAATGCAAAACAAACCTTGAGGTAAAAATAGATAATGCTAAAAAAAAAAAAAAAAAAAGATACATTGGTTGGCTCAGTCAGTTAAGCGTCTGCCTTCAGCTCAGGTCATGACCTCAAGGTCCTGGTATTGAGCCCCATGCTGAGTATGGAGCCTGCTTCTCCCTCTACCTCTGCCCCTCCACCTGCTTGTGCTCTCTCTTTTGCTCTATCTCAAATAAATAAAATCTTTTTTAAAAGAAAGAGAATGATAAAAGTCTTGATGATGAAAATGGCAGCAAAATTCTTAAATCATCTTTAAGTTAACAGTTTGAAAAAAATGAAGTCTTTGCTAAGTTCAATTTTAAAAAATGAAGTTGGTGAGTAAGCATTATTGTGGACACTTGACTCAAAATGTGATCTATTGGAGGAGTAAGATTAGAAGATGATAAAGATGATAATTTTCCAGTGTGTTTTCCAGTTGGTTGGCTGTTTTAAAAAAGATTACTAGGATCCTTAGAGATCACAAGAGCTCCCAAGATCAGTTCATAGGATTGCTTTTCAGACTTTTTTTTTATGATTTTATTTATTCATTTGACAGAGAGAGAGATCACAAGTAGGCAGAGAGGCAGGCAGAGAGAGAGGGGGAAGCAGGCTCCCTGCTGAGCAAAGAGCCTGATGCGGGGCTCCATCCCAGGACCCTGAGATCATGATCTGAGCCGAAGACAGAAGCTTAACCCACTGAGCCACCCAGGTGCCCCTAGACTTTTTTTTTTAAGAGGGAGAGAGAGGGAAGAGGGAGAGGGAGAGAGAATCCCAAGCATGCTCCACACCCAGTGCTGAGTCCGACCTGCGGCTCGATCTTACAATCCTGAGATCATAATCTAAGCTGAAATCAAGAGATGGATGCTTAACCAACTGAGCCACCCAAGCACCCCATTTTCAGACTTTTAGAAGGATTGCCAACTGTCATTCATTCTCTTTTGCCTTACCTCCTCGTTCTGCATTTACGGCTGACTCTACTGAATCAACACACACTTCCATGAGAAATCCATTTGTCGTTCCTAAAATACATGGAAAACAATGCAATTTCATGATGGTACTATCCATCCAGACCAATCTACCATCATTATTTTATATTTTGCTGCCCAAATCCAATGTCCAATAAGAGGCAAGTAAGTAAATACACTAGAGACCATGAATGCAATAAAATACCATACTGAGTATTAAATCGATGTCTCTGAACTATGAATAAGAACAGTCATATGTATAAGAAATTATACTGCAGAAAATATACACTGAATGCCAAATTAATCTTCCTAAAACACAGCCCTCATCATCATATTCTAAGCCAGATTTTTTTCAACGTTTCTCAATGTTTTCAGAATATTTTTAAATGTCTTTATAAAGATTATAGGTTTATAGACTATTTAGACTATAGGTTTAAGACTTCAAATCTTGGCCCTAATACTTTATTTGTGTGATTCCCAGACAAGTTACTTAGCCTAAGTTTTCTATAAAACAGAGTAGCCTTTAGAATCTACCTCAGAGTAGTGAGGACTAAATAATTCATGTAAAGTGGAGAGTACCTACCATATTTACAAAAAGTTCTCATTAATAAACTACATACTATTTCCTCCATATACTTCCAGTTCCCCTCAATTCTCATCTCTGCTCTTGCTTATACCATCTCCTCAACCCAGAAAGTCTTGTCAGCTCCATCTTTGAATGGTAAAATCTTCCAAGTCTCATATTAAATTAGACTTCCATATCTCCTCTCTCCCAAAGTAAGGATCTCTCTCTTTTGAACTCATATAGCTCTTCATAAATTATATGTTCCTCTTTAAAACACTAATTGTATCTTCTTAAAATACTAAGTACTTTCTAGCTCTTATTATTATGTATGTAGGTAGGTATCTGTTCAATTTTACTCGACCTAAAGTTCCTAAGTAAGGTCTTTATGTGAGAAATCTTTATTATCACCTATAACAAGCAGTATCTACCTTGGCACACAATAGTCATGCAAAGACTTACTAAAGACTGAATAATATAAATTCATAAATTTCATTTATATATTTACATTAAAAGTGTGATGAAAATAAGTTTTGAGTTTTTCTGTTAAGCACGTAAGTTTTTTTGGTTTTGTTTTGTATACAATTAGGTATACAATTAAATGTATACTTCATGCAATAATACCTGAAAGAATCACCACATGCTGATGATGGTGGCTACTAGGTGGTACAATTTGGAATTACTTTTACTTTCCTTTTTACCCCCCTTTTTTTTTAAATTAATTAATTTATTTATTTGAGAGAGAGAGAGATCACAAGTAGGCAGTAGAAAGAGAGAGAGAGAGAGGGAGAAGCAAGCAGGCTCCCGCTGAGCAGAGAGCCCGATGCGGGGCTCGATCCCAGGACCCTGAGATCATGACCTGAGCCAAAGGCAGAGGCTTTAACCCACTGAGCCACCCAGGTGCCCCCCCTTTTTTAAAGTAGGCTCCACTTTAAAAAGCCCAGCCTGGAGCCCACTGTGGAGCCCAACCAACAGGCTGAGATTAAGACTTGCACTGAGATCAAGAGTCTGGTGCTTGGGGTGCCTGGGTGGTTCAGTTGGTTAAGCAACTGCCTTTGGCTCAGTTCATGATCCCGGGATCCCAGGATGGAGCCCCAAGCTGGGCTCCCTGCTCAGCGGGGAGCCTGTTTCTCCCTTTCTGTCTGCCGCTCCACCTGCTTATGAGCTCTTGCTTTCTCTGTCAAATAAATAAATAAAATCTTCAAAAATAAAAATAGAGTCTGATGCTTAACGGACTGAGCCGCCCAGTGGCTCCTCCCCTTTTTACTTTTCTATGTTGCTTTTTTCTACCCAATATTACTTTTATCATTTTTTAAAGGCTATTTTTTTTAAAGATTTTATTTATTCATTTGACAGAGAGAGAGAGAGCACAAGTAGGCAGAGCAGCAGGCAGAGGGAGAGGGAGAGGGAGAAGCAGACTCTCCACTAAGCAGGGAGCCCAATGTGAGGCTCAATCCCAGGACACCGGGATCATGACCTGAGCCAAGGGCAGTGGCTTAATGGACTAAGCCACCCAGGCGTCCCAAAGGCTATTTTTAATTTGAAAAACAAACATCTATCATCTGCTTACATCAAATTGCAACTGTCTCACTTATTTAAAAGAAGACTGTCAGTCTCACACTGTTTAGGAGTTAAGTGCCACTCTATGTTCTTAACCAACAGCACTGCATTCATTCCAAGAGTTTCCAGAGAGTCACCCACAGCAGCTGTCACATCAATCTAACTGGACAGTGCTACAGAGGTACCATTTGCCTCACAGGAGAATGGACTTTGGCCAGGGGAGGGTGGAGGTGCACACAGAAGGCTATGACAGAAGGCAGAGTAAGAAAGTTGTCCAGGAAGCAAAATTATTTGTAGGAATCAAAGACATCTGTTTGGAGCAGTACTTCTCAAAATGTGGTAGTCCAGTCAGCTCCCGGGGCCTTTAAGACCCTCTCAGTCTGTGCAGTGAAAAGTATTTTCATAATAATACTAAGACTTTATTTGCCTTATTCACTCTCATTCTCTCACAAGTGGCGTGGAATTTTCAAGCGGCTCCCTGACAGATCAGATTAAACGCAGAAGCAGGTATAACAGTTCCATTAATCCAGATCTTAAAGAGATTTACAAAGAATATAAAACACTGGCATTCTATTTGTTTGTTTAGGAAGACAGTTATTTTTCACACAAACACAAAATGTTATTTGTGCTAACATGTAATGGGTTCCTAATTAATATTTTAAAATTTCTGTTTTATGAACTAAGGGGGGGGGGTAGGGATACGGTGGCTGGGTTGTGGACATTGGGGAGGGTATGTGCTGTTAAGTGCTGTGAAATGTGAAAGCCGGAAGATTAACAGACATGTACCCTGGGGCAAATAATACATTATATGTTAATAAAAATTAATTTAAAAAAATAAATAAAATTTCTGTTTTAACTTCGCATAGGGGCAACACCAATAGACTTAGCCTATAATAATAAATAAAAGGTCTCTTAGGTTCTCAATAACTTTTAGGAGGGGGAAGAGATCAAAAAGATCTGAGATCAAAAAGCTTGAGATCCTCTGGTCAAGAGGAACCAAGAGTTCAGGTGGGGGAGGGGGGGTGAGGAGGGGTGTCTGCCAAATTCCTAGCACCTGCCACGCCGTCCCGCCTGGCACAGTAGCAAGCCCTCGGGACTGGGGGCAGCCACAAGCTCCGGCACCTGGCAGCTGTGCAGCTTTGGGGACAGTCCTCACCTCGGCCGCAGCAGCTACAGGTTACCCAGCGGTCACCAGGGGTAGGCACTGAGCTCAGCGTTCGGCATCCAACTGTCCCAGCGGCGCCACGGGGTCGGGACTGGTAGCCTCGCGTGACGACGGGGAACGTGAGGCCGGAAAGAAGTTAACCAACTTGGAACACGGTCGCGCCCTAGAGGTGGTGGCGCCGGGATTCGAACCTACACGTCTGGTTCCAGAGCCCGGTCACTCTGGCTACAAGCCCTTCTCAGGCCCTCAGCTTCTACACGTTTGAAGCCAGAAATGACATAACGTGCCACGCGGGGAGCTGCGAAGAGCTGGGCAAAGCACTCAGAGAAATCGCGACACCACTGGCGAGAACTCCCGCAGGCCCGCCCCAGACCGTCAAGACGGACGACCGCTCCCTCCCCGCCCCCTTCCGCACCCGCTTTCCCGGACGGTATGCGCGCCCGTTTCCGCTCTGAGGAGGCCCCTTGCCTCTTCATGCTCCACGCGTTCCTCCCTCGTGAGTCTTCGGTTTCTACGGAATCCGGGTTCTGGCGCGCGCGACCAAGGAAGCGCGCCTCACGGCTGCGCGCACCACTGCGCGTCCCCGACTCCCAGACCCAGCAGCCCCCGCGAGAGCCAAGTCGCTGACGCAGTCGCAGTCGCAGTCGCAGTCGCAGTCACTACTCGCCCTTGCCTTCTGAGGCGTGGCTCACTCTGCCTGACCCGGAAGTTTTTCTCGGTCGGTGGTGGAGAAAGGAGACCACAGAGAGCTGGGGTGTGGAGGTGGTTTCTTTGCACTGTCTTCAGTATGCAGCGATTCCTCTTTCCGCCCCTGAAGGCCTTGATGGGGAGCCCGTGTCTCCGGCTCCTGGTTCCTAGGGCGGCGCCTAGAACCCAGGTATTGCAGCGCAGAGGACTCAGTCGCGGAATCGTACAGGGGTCGAAAGAGTCAGGAGAAAGATAATGGATAATCCCACACCACATTGCCATAGTTCCTTAGAATTCACAGCGCATTTTTTTGTGCCCAGAGCCCCTGATGTAGGATCCGGACCTGCCACTCACTGGCTGTATGATATTAGCCAAGTTAAGTAACCTTTCTGTGCCTTAATTTCTTCCATCTATAAAATGGGAATAGCAATATCTACTTCATAAAGTTGTGGGGAGGGTGAATTAATTTCATATACAGCAAGCGTTTAGCACATAGTAAGAGCTCAGTAATTTTTACCTATATATTTGATTTTTGCTAAAAGTCCCCAGGTAGTTAGGTAAAGAACGTATAACCCCATTCTACAGAGAAGGTAGTTGAGGCTTAATTTAAGTTGTCTGAAGTTAGGAAACAGAACACGAATCTTTAGATTTAGGGACAGAGTCAGAAGAGGACATGAATTCGCTCAACAAATAATTATTGAGTGATTATTATGTATTGGGAACTGGGAAGCAAAAGATAAATACCAAAAGGCTCCTGTCCTGGAGGAAAGCACAGTTAGTTCATTTGTAATTCATTTGTCAAATCTTTATTCAGGTCTTGTTATGTAAGGGAACTGTGTTAGAAACAAAAGTGGCGGGAGACAAAGAGCCAGACTGACCAGACACTTCTGTCCTGCAGCTCAGCTCTCCCATTTAGTGGGAGATGGAAACAAATGAACCTGAAGTACGTTATAATGTATTAAGGGCTGAGATAGGGAAGGTACAGTGTGCTGTGGGAATGACCTGTTGCAGACCCAGGAGAATCTAGGAACATTTCCCAGAGGAGGTGACATCTGAACGGAGATCTATAATAGATATTCTCAATCAGGGGACAAGGAGCAAGAAAGAATAATCCATATCTAGGTGTAGAGTTAAGTCTGGGGAAAGTATGCAGAGACCAGAAGGTTCATGTAGTGTGGGGATGGATTGGGGTGAGGCAAAACTAGAGGGAAACTGGTTGTGGGGTGGATGCAGTAATCCAGATAGGAGGTGATGATTTCCTAGGGCAGAAGCGGTGAAGATGTGGCCATACAGGATTCTCCACTCTAGACAGAGTGGGACTGTGTGTGAGCGCAGTGGACTGAGGCCTTTCCCTCTGTCTCCAGTTATAATTTGTCTGTCTTGATCCTTAGTGTGTTTGCAGCCGTGGGATCAGGCGCTCCTTGAGGCCAGGGCAATACAGCACCATCTCTGAAGTAGCTTTGCAGTCTGGAAGGGGTACAGTGTCTCTTCCCTCAAAAGCTGCTGAGCGGGTGGTAGGCCGGTGGCTCCTGGTCTGCAGTGGAACAGTGGCTGGAGCAGTTATTCTTGGTGGAGTGACTAGGTGAGTAATTTGCTCATAGCGAGTCAGCTCTTTGGGTCCTTAGTAGAAGCACAGGATGACCAAGGGGGAAGGGACCTTGGGAATCATCTAGTCTCACTCCCTCATTTTATGTATGTAGAAACTGAGGCATAAAGGTTAACATGTCTGAGGGCTTACCTGCTATAGAAGAGTTTAGAGTTTTATTATTGGGAGCTCTTCATAAAGCCTGGTTTAGGTCTTACCTGTTTGCTGTGCATTATATGTGTATATTTTCCCTCAACAAACAGTTCTCAAATTTGTCTCAAAATTTTTTATATAGTTTGTTTGAATTAAATCAACATAAATAGATCACAATTGTTTTGTATGCCTTTTAGGTCCCTTTAAATCTATAGGTTCTTCTCCCTCCTCCCCCCCGCCCTTCCGTATAGTTTTTTGGTATTAAAGAACCTAACTGATTGGTCTTACGGAGTTTCCCAGTCTGGATTTTGTTAACTGCATACTAGTGGTGGTGTATAACATGTCCCATTATCCCCAGTATTTCCCGTAAACCAGTTTTTGCTTGACCAGGTTCAGGTTGGGAGCAGGGGGCAAAATACTTCACAGGTGATTACAACATTCATAAATATCTGGTGTCCATTAGAGATACCAACAGCCATTGATGATCATTGCCTAGATCCATAATTTCTTTATAGTTGCAAAATTGTAATATTTTATTAGCTCAACTCTAAAGAAAAACTTGCCCTCATCAACAATTTGGTTATTGTAAGGTACAGTTTGTATAAGAAAGGCAGGATCAATACTTGAATCTTTCTCTTTATTTACCAATTTTGAAAATAATCAGTTGGTTCCCAAGCATCCTCCAAAGGTGATCAATAAAGAGTTTGGGTTTTTAAGTATTATAAATTCATAGGTTTAAACATATTTGATGTTTCAATCCATGGCACTGATGATTTGGTCAGATTGTTCCATCTTTAGTCGATGGGAGCCTCTTCAAATTGCCTCTTGGGTCTTTTTGACAGGATCCTAGTAACTACATTCTTTGCTTTCTGGATAAGATGTTCCAGGTTCATCTTATACATTTCCTGCCTCTGACCTAAAATTAGCCTTTCACTTTAGGAACCCTCACTCCTTTTGGTGAAAATACCTTCTGGTGTTAATATAGTATGTGTTCCTCAAATTCTCTCCACATTCCCTGTGCTCTTATTTCAAAATACCATGTTATATCGACTGTTATGGGAAACTGCAACAAATTTAAGTTTTATTAGCTTTAAATTCACTCAGGAATCTAAACTGTTTTATATCTGTAACAAATCTCTTTTCCCTCTGTAAATAATGTCACTTATTCATTGAGGGCACATTTCTTTGCTCTAAGGGTTGATTTTACCTGTTAAGGAATGCTAGTGAAAGAAAGAAGTAAAGAGAGCCGAACTAAAGGATCGAGAGAACAAGGAGTAAAGAAATTTGTACCTGATGGCAGCTGTTTCTGGTGAAGTTTTAAGCAGTAAGAAGAAAGCAAGGTGTCAAAAAAGAATACACTGAAATGACGTGTTTACCTTTAGAGGGGTTAAGTTCAGATCCATTTGTTTCTGTAAACCATTTATGAGAAATCCAGCATTGTGTGTGCATGTGTGTGTCTGCATGTGCACACACATGCACAGACATACTTCTTTCCTATCTTAAGGTTGACAGAGTCTGGTCTCTCAATGGTAGACTGGCATTTGATAAAGGAGATGAAGCCGCCTACCAGTCAAGAGGAGTGGGAAACAGAATTCCAAAAATATCAGCAATTTCCGGAATTTAAGATGTAAGTATAGGGGCCCCTGGGTGGCTCAGTCGGTTATGCATCTGCCTTCAGCTCAAGTCATGATCCTGGGGTCCTGGGATCGAGCCCCGTGTCAGGTCCCCTGCTCAGCAGGGGAGTCTGCTTCCTTCTATCCCTGCTCATGCTCTCTCATTCTCTCTAACTCATTCTCTCTCAAATAAGTAAAATCTTTTCTTTTAAAAGTAAGTATAATAGAAAACTACGTAAGTAAACATCCCACTGGGCCCTATCAGTCTTTTGCTTATTTAAACATTTTAGAATGGTTAGATTCCATTATTTCTCGATATTTGCTTCACTTATATTTAGTGAGCTCCCTGCTCGAAACCTCCAGTTCCAAAGTGATCCTGTGGTCACTGATGAGGAAGGCAGACCTTTCATTTCAAGCTTCAAAACTGAGAATGCTCCTGCATTCTGTCTGGAAATAAAAATCAGGATGTTTCTTCTTTCTTTTTTAACTTCCCTTTTCACTCAGCTTGAATCATGATATGACATTGGCCGAATTCAAGTTCATCTGGTACATGGAGTACTCACACCGAATGTGGGGTCGCCTTGTGGGCCTTGCATACATCCTGCCTGCTGCCTACTTTTGGAGAAAGGGCTGGCTCAGCCGTGGCATGAAAGGACGTGTTCTTGCCCTGTGTGGGTTAGTCTGCTTCCAGGTAATATTTATTCAGGTTTGGGAAGGCAGAGATGCTTCCAGGAGCTTCCTTGTTGGGCTTGTTTTTAAGGAAGGCATCTGAGTCTATATAACAGAGTAGGAAGGAGGACAAATTTTACTGTTAACAGGCATGGCCCAGCCCTGCCACTTAGTAGGGCGAGTTGTCTACGTTCTGTAGATGATACTTTCCTTACCTGTAAATAGGGATAATAATAGTGCCTACTGGTTAGGTTGTGTGACTTAAATGAGATAGATCATGCATATAAAGTACTTAGTTTAGTGCCTGGAATTAGTAAGAGCTCAGGTAATACATTCTGAGTCCTAAGAGGTTCTTTCCTCTCATGGCTCTCTTCCTGGGTTCTTGTCTCTTCCCCTTTTCTGACTTGTCTGCTAGATGGGGAATGGGGGATCCTTGTGCTGGAATGGCTGAGGAAGCAAATTTGAAGACTCCCACAGTTAAGAGGTTCACTGAGACTGAGATCCAAGAAAAAGAATATGAGAGAAGGTACATATGAGTATTTGGGTCACAAGTATAGGCCCTCAGAGAGCATCTTAGAGCATCAAAGAAACATCAAAATTTGGTCAGGAAGAAGCTAATTGGTTAATTAAACTCAGAAGTAGTAAGATAAGAACAAATTAGAAGGAATTAAACTGGGAGATGCAAGAGACAAAATAGAGACAATAAAAAGAGATAAAGAGACATAATAAAAGTTTAATAATAATTAGGAGAGGGTTGGTGAAACAAAGTGAAAGTTTATTTTGGAATGGAAAAAAAAAAACCCCACCCCAAAGTAGACTTCCAGGGAGGCAGCAATTTGAAGACGGCAGATAGGGTTATGGGAAGAAGAAAGTGAAACTGGCAAAACACACCAAATATTCCTTTGTCTTCCAATGTCCTATGCAGATGAAATCAAGCTAATTAGAACATCCAGGGTAATCAGGAAGGGGGCAAGACATGCCTCAAAAGATTTCCTGAGGAGATCTATTAGAAGAGGTGGGAGAATCTCACCTCTCTGACATGCTTCTCTTGACTTGGGAGGGCAGGGTTGAAAGGCTGTTATCTTATCTGATAGAAGTGAAACTGACAATTGTTTGGTTAATTGAAGAAAATTTAAGCAGCATATCAGAGTAGTACATACCTTGAACTTTTAAGCTTAAACTTGTACTTTACTTTTTTTTTTTTTAAACAAAGAACTAAGGCCTGTTCTTTGAGTTCTCTGATTGGAGTTTAACTTCAGATCTCTTGCATCCCCATAAACTATCGTTTCCTTTCATTTTCCTTAAAAGAGGAGGGGGAACTTAGACATTTGCAAAGCCATCTGCCAGCAGAGCCTTACAGACTTTTATGATTCCCCTCCACCCAAGACTTTTATAATTGTCTATTCCTACTAACTTGACAATAATTGTTTTTAAGTAGTTATCTTTATCAAAGCTTTTCCAGAACAATCTGGTTATTATAGAAAAAACTCTCCTTTTATTCTTATTTTTATTTATATTTCATTTTACATGTTAAATTATATCAAGTATTTTTAAGGTTTTGCCTGTAGATAAGCTTCTGTGTACTTTTCTACATTTGGCTTATACTTTAATAAAATGTTATTCTAAATGGCGGTTAAGCATTTATGGTGCTATATGTGAAAATGTGGGTAGGGTATGACTCCTGGGATTCTGGGTATATGGGAAGGAATGGAAATGAGAGGTCAGATGGGGACTACTCCTGATAATTGACAATTCACTTTCTCAGGTAGTTAAGTTGAATGGACAGATCAAGCCTTGTTTTATTTGCCTCTTGTGTTTTTGGTTCCAGGGTCTGTTGGGATGGTATATGGTGAAAAGTGGATTAGAAGAAAAACCAGACTCCCATGACATCCCTCGAGTCAGTCAGTACCGCCTTGCTGCCCACCTGGGATCAGCCCTTGTTCTTTATTGTGCCAGCTTATGGACTTCACTCTCACTGCTGCTCCCTCAGCACAAGGTAAAAGTCAGTCTATATCATTAGTATATCTGTACAGATGCTGACAAGGTCAGAGGAACAGAAATTCTGCTTCTAGTGGGAAATTATAAATCAAAATGCACACATTCCCTTAGTAACATCCACCAATTTACCAGAAATTTGGTGTAACCAAAGATGACAGCAACATTGAACTTTGAGACTCTGGAAAGCTTTGGAATGCAAAGCAAAACGTACCATTATTCTTTTGAGCTGGAGCAACTCATTCAAAGAAAAATTAGTACAGGAGCCAAATATTCTGTCAGCATTGCCTACTGGGAAAAGTGAAAACACGAATTTTAGGAATGGTGGGAAAAAGAGCTATCCCCCCAACGACTCCTGACTCCCTGATGGATGGTGGATAGTCAGTCAGAAAGGCCAGAATGAGAGCTGTTTCTGGACCTCTGATGGTATATAAGAGCCATGAGAGTTATTTGTTCTTTAGATGGGCACCTACATTCATTAAGTCTGACAAGTCTGATCTTGTGACCTTGCCTGAAATGCTGATTAAAGGAAAATACTAGTTTTTCTAAAAATGAGTATTATTTTAGGTATTGAAGTCATGGCTGACCTGGATAACCTGTTGATGGAATGAACTTTGAGATGACATGACTTTTAAGTAGAATTATCCAATAGGTACTTGGACCAGTAGCCTTTATTCCAGTAGGGAAAGGAATTGTGGACTTGGCAGTCATCCCCACAGGGAAGCCAGGTGGGGTCGAAAGATTGATATAGTAGACAGTCTACATTGAAATAATTCCTGTTCTCTTTCAAAGCCAGACTTCTCAGATGAATTGCCTACATCCGTAACTGTTCTTACTGACAACCTACTCTTTCATTCTTATCATCTGGCACTCCCACCCTCTCACCTCTGTATATATACACCCATGCATTCACCCACATGCCTGCACATATACCCCCACACTCCTAAACACTCTCCCCGGAAAATGGTACTCTGAAAGATTGCCAATGACTTTTAATTATGAACTGTTTTTCTCATTTTATTTATTTATATTCCACTAATTGCAGAAAGGATTTGAGAAGATAGTCAAACATGTAGTGCTATGCTGTCTAATACAGTATCTACTAGTCAAATGTAGCTATTTAAATTTTAATTAAAATTAAATAAAATTAAGTTTATTTTTAAAAAGCAGTTATTTACTTAAAGTTTAAAAAAACTAACTTTTTATTTAATTTTCAGGTGCAGTGGCCTTGTTTCAGGTCCTCAATAGCCATGTATTGGCCAGTGCAGATAATAGAACATTTCCATCATCACAGAAAGTTCTGTTGGATGGCACTGATATACAGTCCTATGATATCTTAGTAATGATAGCTCACTCTTCATGTACTAAATTATAGACTATTGAAGGGCAGCACTCTGACTTAACTAATCCTTTGTATCTTTATGATGATCTGTTTATAAAATTCTTAATAATAACTTGTTGATTCACTGATTAGTATCAGAAGTTGGCTATAGTAAAAATAAAATGAAATTTTGATCTTACCAAAACACTAAATGCAAGAATCTCTACTTTAGGGACTTCTTTTTTAAGATTTTTATATTTATTAGAGAGAGAGTGTGTGTGCACAGCAGGGAGGGACAGAGGGAGACAGAGAGCCTCAAGCAGGCTCCAGGCTGAGTGTGGAGCCCAACATAGGACTTGATCTCATGACCTGAGATCACTACTTGAGCCGAAACCAAGAGTTGGATGCTTAACCAACTATGCCACCCAGGCGCCCCTCTACTTTAGGGATTTTATACAATTTTGATTCTGACTATATTTGCTAAACATGAAATATCACAAACAACATGAAAATCTAGTCCTATATCTTTTTTTTCCCCCAAATATATTTTATTTCTTCAGTGTTACAAGATTGTTCATGCACCCAGTGCTCCATGCAATATGTGCCCTCCTCAATACCCACCACCAGGCTCACCCAAACCCCCC
>CM053617.1:46254867-46361335 GCA_028646535.1 Procyon lotor | reverse complement strand
GACCAACCCCTTCCACTAGTTGCTCCTCAGAACCTTTTGCTCTTTTTAAATGTTTTTAACTGGACTCTAAGTTAATGCTGGTCCCCAACCACTGGGCACTTTCCTTTGGAGTATTACTGTCCTTGGATGGCTTCTTGTGGCTCCCTCCCCCTTTTGTTTATCCTCTGATATTGGTTCGAGTATTCCCACTTTGCTTTACCTCTCCACTGCTGACTTCAGCTCCTGTAGAGATCCAGAAGTGAAAAATCTTGCTCCTCAGGCTGATTTCATGGGTGTTCAGCATGTTCTGGGAGATATCCAGCTCACTTTAGGGGACAGGTTGCAACAGGATCTCCTACTTCTCCACTATCTTGCCCCCCTCCTCTAATCCTATATCTTAAGGCACATCATTTCAACCATGGGGAGGCATTTTTCCCTTGAACAGTGCCAGTCATTGAACAGGTTAGGTATTGAGTACTTACATACCAAGCACTGGGCAAGGATTACTTCACTAAGCAAGACAGATGGCAGTTCCTGCCTTCATAAGACTTATAGGATAGCAGGGAAGACAGATAGTAAATGTATAAACGTAGTAAAATATGATGCATGTTAGACCAGAAGATCTGCTGAGACTTCTTAACCTATTTAGGGCATCAAAGAAGATCTGACCTCAGGTTGTTACTTGGGTTTGGCCTTGGAGGTCTTTGCTGCCTCCCTTAGTTCCTGCAGTGTAGTTTATCTGAATGGTTTTCTTTTCTTCTTTAGTTGCCTGAAACTCGTCAGCTCCTATGGCTGAGACGATGTGCTCATGGAACAGCAGGCCTGGTGTTCCTTACTGCTCTCTCAGGTAGGACTCTTCTCATCCTGCATGGTCTAGCTTTGTTCCATCCTTGGGGGCAGAGGGGGATCTCTTGCCGAACACTTTGTCCTTTGCTCATGCACCTTCATATTTCCCTTTCACACTTGCCTTTCTCATACCCACTATCTTCATTCTGTTTTCTTTTCCTTCCTCCCTTCCAAAAACCCTGCTTTCCAGCCATCTGAACACAAATATTGAGCATTTATCTGGATCCAAACTGCCTAGGTTCAAATCCTGGCTTTACCACCTATGAACTCTCTGACCTTGGGCAAGCTGTATAACCTCCTGGGCCTCAGTGATCTCATTTGTAACATGGGGATGATAGTAATAGTATGAATGATACATGTGAACTGCTTAGAAAAGTACCTGACATGTAGCAAAGGCTAGGTGCAAATCAGAGAAAAGTCCTTTCCTCAAAGATGGTCTAAGATGAGGAGCTCATTGGGGCAAAGAAACTGACACAAATCTTTTTCATTCTTTAAATCACACCTCTACCCTACCTCTCTCACTTGAGAACTGTACCATTCAGTACATTAATCACTAGCCTCATGTGACTGTTTAAGCTTAATTAAAATTAAGTAAAATGTAAAATTTAGTTCCTCAGTCACACTAGCCACATTTTAAGTGCTCACTAGCCACATGTAGCTAGCAGCTACTGTGTTGGCTGGCAGATATAGAACATTTCTATCATCACAGAAAGTTCTGTTAATTAGCACTGCTCTAAAGAAAACCATTAAACCAGTGATTCAGCTCCCTCCGTTTTTGATGGAAGAACATGAATTTTGACTTTATAAATGCTATTTATAAAAACAAGGAATGTGATCTAAACATCCCTGAGTCGTCTTTGATCATAAATAATGGATCTGTCATCCATTAACTCATGGATACTTTATATGTTTATCCAATATTTAGTTTATAAATTTTTTCACTTTGTTCACTCAACAAACATTTTTTGAGCACTTGGAGAAGACAGATAATAAACAATGAAAACGTGGCAGATGCTGTTCAGTGCTATGAAAAAAATAAAGCAGGATAAGGGGATAGAGGTCGGTTTGGGGAAGTGCCCTCTTACACAGGATCATTGGGGTGATCTCTTTGATAAGGTGACATTGAGTGGAGACCTGAGGAAATGAAGGAATAGATTATGCAGATGTCTAGGGGAAGAACATTTCTAGAATAGTTGGAGTTCACAGTGGGATAAGGAGGGCATCAAAATCACGAAGGGAATGTTTCCATCCAATGTGCCTGTTCTAGAGCTTCTAGTTCACTTCTTTATGGGAGGCATGCAGAATGGGATGGGAGAAGGCGAGGATGCATTTGTGTTTTTTGTTTTTAAGTTCCCATGGTGATGCTGATTTATTCTTTGTTTGAGAACCCCTTCTGTAGATCTTTTTATTCTCTATTCCTTTTGTCTAACTCTGGGATAATAGACTTTTTCTGTGTCAAAACTAGTATTTGAGCTCTTTTCTATCTCATTTTAATAAATACTATTTACCTTGGAATATAGGGGCTTTTGTGGCAGGGCTGGATGCTGGGCTTGTGTATAACTCTTTTCCGAAGATGGGAGAATCTTGGATCCCAGAGGATCTCTTTACCTTCTCCCCCATCCTGAGGAATGTTTTTGAGAATCCCACCATGGTGCAGTTTGATCATCGGATTTTGGTAAGTCTGGCTGGTGGTTACCGGCTGCTGAACAAGGGAGCCTCTCACAGGCTTTGGGGCATCTGAAGCACTGATGGCAGCCCTGAGAGGGTAGAGTATTGTGGGCACTAGATTTCCTTTGCTTTTTAGAAGAAATTTAGCACCTGTTCTCTGATGGGATGTTTTTGTCCTAATTACCCACACCTGTTCCAGCTAAATTCTGGCTTTGGGGATAATGCCGTCTTTTTTTTTTTTTTTTTTTTTAAGATTTTATTTATTTATTTGACAGAGAGAGATCACAAGTAGGAAGAGAGGCAGGCAGAGAGAGGGGGAAGCAGGCTCCCTGCTGAGCAGAGAGCCCGATGTGGGGCTCGATCCCAGGACCCTGAGATCATGACCTGAGCTGAAGGCAGAGGCTTTAACCCACTGAGCCACCCAGGTGCCCCGATAATGCCGTCTTCTTGAAATTCACATGTGCCTTTTACCATCTGGCAAAGGATAACTTCCCTCAATCCTACATACACATAGGAGGGTGATTTTAGTGGAAATGAGGCTGAGTAGAGAAGAGAGGGCAAAGACAGTGGTTGCTGAACACATAATTGTCAAAGCTGACCCAAAACCCTAGAGAGCTAAGAGCATCATAAATATTTCCCATCTTATTTAAGCTGATATTTATTAAGGGCCTGCTGAAGTCATGTTAAGATTGGCTTGGTAGCCTGGGCATGATACACTAGAGCAGGGCAAGACTGGCAGCAAGGAGGCCAGCAGGAAGCAGAGGGGCCATTGCAGTAATACTGGCGAGAGTGATAGGGCTCTAGGCTGCATGGAGGGGCAGGGCTTAAAGAGAATGGTGGATCACAGAGAGGCTCTAAGGAGTAGAAGATTGAGTTATAGGAATGAAGGTGAAGAAGATCCCAAAGTTTGTTCTGTGGCATGCTTAAGACACACCCAGATTTGGGACTATTGAAATTAGCATTGGGCTGGAGATGGAGGATGTCATCAGATTGAGGTGTATTGGGTGTGAGATGATTGAAGCACACCCAGAGAGGACTCTGGACCTCAGATTCCCAAAGGCAGCACTGGGGCTTCGGCCAGTTACCTTGTGTGGGCTCCGACCCCTCCACCAACATTTTGTAATAAGTAAAGTCTGGTTGAAATTGTCATCATAGTTCTGAAAAGGAAAAGTGAAATAGATACAGAAAATGATAGAAAAACATTCTCCTTGACATGATGGAAGGGGGGAGGAGATCCTATTGCCAGTGGGGGGGAATGAAAATGAGACTTTGGGTTGTTTTTAGCACTAGCCGCCAGCACCACTATCTCCTCTACTCACAGCCCAGGAAAATAATAACCCTCATGTGCTGCGGTCAGCCCTGCTTTTTAAAGCAGGATTTTTTAAAAGCAGGATTAGAGAAGAGGTAGAATGAGGCATTAGGATGCAAAGAATGATTTAAAAAGTGAGGGCCACACCTAGGGGAGCACCCATGTGAGAGTGTAGAGTGATAGGTGCTGAAACTGTAGGTAAAGCCTTGGGGAACACGAGCACTTAAGTGGCAAGCAGAAGAGCGTGGAGGAAACCGAGGAGTAATCATAGGAGGAGCCACAGATGGTTCTCTGTGTCTGGGACAGGAAACCTTCATGGTTACTCACTGGTCCTAGAGGAGAGAGGTATCAGATGAGCAGAAAGCAGGAGGGTGGAACATTTCTTCCTGGAACTTGATGAGAGGCCTTCCTCCCTGCAGGGAATCTCTTCAGTTACAGCCGTGACGGTGCTCTACTTCCTCTCCCGGAGAATTTCCCTTCCTCGAAGGACCAAGATGGCCGCAGTGACCCTGCTAGCTTTGGCATATACACAGGTATAAACCACTTCTTTTTGGTCTGAGGCTGTCCCTAAAACTAAGTTAAAAAAGAAAGGTGACAGGCTAGGAGAAAATATTTTCAATATTTATAATATTGATTAAATCTTTATATTAATCTTCTAATAAATTTTATGTATTATTTATTTTATTTAAGATTTTTATCTTAAAGAATACTCAGAGAATAAAATGAGGATATCAATATATACAGTTCTCATAAGAGGAACAATGAACAAACATGAAAAGCTCTTTAGCCTCACTCATTATCAGAGAAGAGCAAATTAAAACAATGCATGCCATTTTGTGCCTGTCAGATTGGGAGAAAATTTTTTTTGAAAAGATAATCAGGTATTGGCATGGGGTTAGGAAGATGGATACCTTCGTATATTCTTGGTGAGAGCGTGAGTTGGTATAGTTTTTTCAGAGGGCAGTTTGGCAATAGCTTTTAAAATGTTAAATGTATAATCCTTTGGTCCAACAAATTGACTTCTTAGTGCCTGCCCTAGAAATATTCTAAGGCAAAAAGAACTGTGTACAAAGTAATTCATGGTAGAATTGCTATGATAGTAAGAAAAACTGGAAACAACCTAAATAAACAACAATGGTACACACATACTATGTAATACTATGTAGCAATTTAAAATAAGATCTCAAGACATGTATTGTTAAGTGGAAAAAAAGCAAGTAACAGAACAACTTCATTTTTTAAAGCACAAAAGTATGTTTCTGCATAAACATAGATACAAAAATCCAAGTGTATAGAAACTGATGACTCTTTGGGGAGGGTAGCTGGGCTAGGATGAAGGATTATTAAGGAGAACTTTAGGTTTTTCTATTTTATTTGAATTTCCTCTGCTGTGAGTATATTTACTTGTGAAAATTTTAATGTTTTGTTGGGAGAATGTGGAGGTTTATGTATGGTTGTCTATGCCCAGTCATCTCAATTCTGAATTTGTGGTTCCTGCTTTTTTTACTGCATTCTTTCCTCTGTAACAGGTGGGCTTAGGCATTAGCACTCTGCTAATGTACGTTCCAACTCCTTTGGCTGCCACTCACCAGTCGGGCTCCCTGGCTCTGCTCAGTGTTGCACTCTGGCTCATGAGTGAACTCCGAAGAGTCCCAAAATAATTCTCAGAGGATCAGCTTCCTAGGACTGAAAGTGCATTTGAGAGCTCATCAGAAAGCACAGAATTTAGAAGTTTTCTAAAAGGATGACCTTGGCATACCAAATTGATCAAGTTATTTAAAATTCTTTGTTTTTGACAAAGTCACTGGATCAAGGGTGTCATTAAGTATGTTTAACTGAAGAGTCCTTTTTAAAATCTTTGTAAATTTGGTTTTCTTATTGAAAATGATGTTTAATGTAGTAAAGAAATGTCTACCTTTGTTGCTTCGTAATAGACTGTCTCAGATTCTCAATGTTGGCAAGTTTTTGATTATACATGCATCGTCTCATCTCCTTGACCTCCTGAGTCCTGAATTATGTCTAAGTAGAAATTTTTTATCATCTCAACTTTACTTCCATCAGGTGAAGATTTACAGAGAAGGACTGGCACACACCTTAAAGTAGTCAGAGAGCCTTCAGCAGGAAATAGTGTCTTCTGGTATCCTGATTTTCACAGTGGGGAAAGGGTGCAATTTGACAAGCTTAATGTCTGTATGTAGCAAAATGGCTTATAAGTACTTAGAAAAGGAAAAAATCACTGGTAACCCACTTTGACTCATCAAGCACTAACCTAGTTCTTTTCTCTTTTGGCTTATGCTGTTACATTGCTAGGTTAGATGAATGGAATAGATCATATAAGTCAGTTCCTGAAAGGGTTTTCCTAACAGCCTCATGGATAATTAAAGTATGACCTTGATGGTATATATAGTACACGGACATCTATTCAGATATGTAAACAAATTTTTGTTTAATTATAGTCTTTTGGTCTCTGTTAATATTTCACAGAGTTCTGTCTTGAATATTCAACTTTATTTTTTTAAATTGGTGATTTGGATGAAGGCATTACAAAGATCAGATTTGAGGATGGAACAACCCAGCATTGCTAATATAATATAGATGACAGTCACAACTCAAAACAGTTCCAGAGTGGTACCAGCAAAATGAAATTAAACAGATTATAAATGTAACATCCTCATTTTAATTACATTGTATAAGTTTGGGGAAGAAACCTGGCATCATATTATTTCATATAAAAAAGATAGGGATTCCAGTTGGCCACAGGCTCAACATGCACCAACAGTGTGATAGCTCTGATAAAAAAAAATTAGTGGTGTTACAGATTTCATCAATGAAAGTGTCACAGTCACATTCAGAATACCTCCATGCAAGTGCTGTGTTTCGTCATGGGTACATTTAAGGAAGACATTGACCACTAAGTATGTATCCAAAGGAAGGGACCAGGATGGACCAGGACTCCAGAACCCTACACTCCACAGGGAATACTTAAAGGAACTAGGGGTATTTAGCTGAAGGAGAACATTTGGAGAGAGCAAGATTCCTGCCCTTCACAAGTTGAAGCTCTTTCATGCAGAAGGAATGAGCTTCCTTATGCTGCAGAGCTGGAAGCAGTGGTTAAAAAGAAAGGCAGAAAGCTAGTTTTTTGTTTTATAGAAGGCAAGAGTTGGATCAAAACAAACACCCACTAGGGTATGGCTGGTGAAGACAGTGGCAAAGTGGAGAGCAGGTGCCCCAGCTACAGGGTTAAGCCACTGCTGAGCTCTGGCCTGTTGCTGCTGTATAGGTCCAGAGTTGTCAGATATGATTTTTTAAGGAAAACAGAACATCTAGATTTTCATGTGAAAGCTCTCATGGATTAGCAACTAATTTCAGGTTTTTTAGAACGTGATGCAGGCTGAACATATCTGAGAGCCATAAATAGCCTAAGGTTTGCCCATTTATAATCTCGATTAGATGATCTCGGTTCCCTTTCAACTCCAATAGTCTGTGAGTTTCATCGTGACCTACAGTTACCATGTTCAGGTAGTTCTTAGCAAAATAGAAGTTCGAGTTCGTTTTTGATTTAAAAAAAAAAAATCCCAGATTTTGGGGCTTATGCTATTGTTAGAAGTAGTTTCTAACTTTTTTCACATTAGAATTTTTGAAAATCTTAAACCCAAGCCTTACCCAAGACCAATTAAATCATGATCTCTGGAAGCAGTAATGGATTTTTTTAAGTTCCCTAGGTCATTTCAGTGTGCAGGCAATTGGGCACCACTGGCCTACGCCCTAATAGCCTGGTCACCTTAGTAAGTTCTGAGCAGCTTATTGCCATCCCCTCCAAATTTGTGCCCACCCACATCTCATTTAATCTGATCCTATTAGTGTGTTCACAGGTATCACCTCTTCTGGAGAGACTTCTTTAAAGAAAAGAAACTGGTCATTGTGGGGAGTTCCTATCCATCATCTCATGATCCCCAAACTGAGGTTGTCCCTAGTTAATATTTGAGTCAGCAGAGAGCAGTCTGACCCAACCCCAAAAGCCATATGCTAGGGCTTCTACAGTTCCCTCCAACAGTGGCAAAGAATAAGTTCAAGTTCCAAATGTTTTACTTCATTTTTCTTTTATTACAGATGAGTAAGTTTGGAGAAAGATTGATTCTGGTTGCATTTAGCTTTATAACTATAGTATGCCTATCTATGAGCTCTTGGTGAGTGGAGATTATCTGAATTATTTTTATGTTTGCATTATTCCCAGCTTCAGACATATATCAAATACTGCATGAATGAATGGAAAATGGACAATTACAGATTGAGGTCCCAGATACTTCCTTCAAAATAAGTCATCATATATCTAGAAGATTAAATGAATTTCCCTTAATATTTTTAAGTCTGTCAATAATTCTGTCAGTTGTTTTTAAAACATGAAAGGAAATTAAACACCTGGCTTTTTTTATCAGTTCAGAATTTTTTGTCTTTAACTTACACTGACAAATGTTGTCTGTTGTAGTTGCGGTATTGATTAGCTACTGCCTAAAGTGATGCTCATGTGACATTAGGATAACCAGCTGATCTGTAGCATTCCTTCTGGTTCTGGAATGAATGGTGGGTTACATATTGGCCTATGTAACACAGATACCCATGTCCTTACATGAGGGACAATGCATCTCTAATATGCATCGCACTTTTGTTCGACACTGATTTAACAGTATTTAACAGAATTTTAAGAACTGTTGAGCAAAATTATTTAATGTGAAGCATTAGAAAAACATACAGTCTTAGCAACCCGCCCAAAGTGATGCAATACAGGCAGCCTTTGGTTTTTTGAAGCAAGAAGGGAGTATCTGGCTGTGGGTCATAATAAATGCCTTTTGACACTGCGGAGTTCATTGTTGAAGGCAGAAGTAATGGAGGAGACAAGGCATACACGTCAGGGCTTCCACAGAAGGGGAACAGTGGAATGAGAATTTCAAACATCCTAGAGTGTGTCTAGGATCCTTGCTTGCAGAGAAAGAGCTGTGAAGCTAATAAGGTGCAGAGCCTTCACTAGCAGTTTTAACTTCACTAGCAGTTTTTGGGCACATCCTCTGCAAGAGGGCTCCTCAGGAAAGCAGCAGGGCTATCATAATACTGCAGAAGCAGAGTGGTAGGCCCCTAGGGGAGCTGTGAGCCCAGGCACTACTTAGAAAGGAGAGGCTCAGGAGCAGACATGTCCCCAGGCTTGCCTGACATCAGGCGTGCATGGCTATAAACATCCTGTGACTCAGAAATGTTTTCCAACTTTGGTTTTTATAGAAATGGCAGGCCATGATTGAATACACTTTAAAAGTAAAAAGTCCTTATAGTGTGAGTAATGACTGGATTTTACAAATAAAAGGATTTTCTTAGTGCTCAGATTTCCAGAGAAACAAAATGGTCAACAAATGTTGACCTCCTCTGTCTCTCTAATAATGGCACTGACAAACTGGAAATAATGAATTAGAGTAAAAGGGACAAGGGAAGTCTATTAGTATATAATAAAAGAGTCCTTGTTTTTTAACAAGTATTTTTTGTTAACATCAACCAAATCCTTGCATGTGGCCCTAGTGGCCAGACTCTGAAACTACACACAACCTAAGTGTCTCATCTGGGAGAATCTGAAGTATCTGTGGCTAATCTACCTTAATTCTTGAACCCAAATGAAGTGACATCACATTCCACAGCACACAGGGAAATTAGATACTAGTTCTGAATTAGTATGAAAAGAAGTTTAAAGACAGCAAAAAGGAACAGCATTTTATTTCTGTAAGGGTGTCTGTGAGAACTGCCCGAGAATTACAGCCAAGTTCATTAATGAGGTAGATCTAATAGGTATTTACACCTTAATAATTTCAATTCTAACCATCAGATGAATTGCTTAGTTGCTGTGGTTAAGAAAATTGTACAAAAGTAAGCAAATTGTTTAAAAGAAACATCTAAAATTTTAAAGTATTAAAAGAAATATAGAAGGTAGAATAGATGTAGTAACATCTTGGTGCTATTTCTACCAAAGTATTTCCTTCATATTTTATTCCTAAATGTGAGCAAAGCAATCACAAATGAAGATCAGAAGCAGTTATAAAGATTGGGCATGGTTACTTGCAGTCAGCTCTATTATAAAGAATAGATTCTGTTCAAATACACAATCTTATAGGAAGATTCTGTCAATGAGAATTTCATTGTCAAAGGTATGTATCTGTAGTACAGAGAAGAGAGAAAACTGAATCCAGGAGGACACTCACTGTGATTTTTGCACATATCACCACTGCTCTCGGCCTCAGTTTTATCATCCATAAAACCAAGGGGGTTAACAGAAGACGGACCTCTAAAATCCCAGCTGTAAAAATCTCATCTTAAAGATAAGAATTTACAGATGAGAATTAAGATGAGAAATTTGAAATTTCTAATTTCATCTGAAATTTACGTATAATGATTGCTATTGGAAACTCCATTCCCATCAACCTTAATGTCAGGGACAATGGATGGATGGCCTTTCAAACCAAAGACCAAAATCCACTTCCTAAAACTCTATCACTTTCCTCCATTCTCCCTCACCTTTAAGTTCCTTAGGCCAGTGGTTAGTTCCTTAGTCCCTTTGAACCAGCCGGCCTCAGCATCTTGTCTAGCATCTTGTCTAGCCACCTTGTTTTATAGATGAGAAATGAACCAGAGAGGGAAAGTGACTTGCCTGGAATAGCACAACCAGTCAATGACAAAGTCAGGACAAGAAACCAAGTCTGCTGTTCCGACACCAGTCTTCTTTCCCCTGAGTCATACCACCTACTTGTCTTTTCACTCCTCACAAAAAGCAAAACAAAAGCCCAGGAACAGGGGTGGGGAGAGCACAGATAATACCAGTGAGAAGTAGAAGTTATGGAACTGGAGGGAATTATGCTGAGTGAAATAAGTCAAGCAGAGAAAGACAATTAGATGATTTCACTTATATGTGAAATATAAGGAATAGCATGGAGGTCATTAGGAGAAGGAAGGGAAAAATGAAGGGGGTGGAATCAGAGGGGGAGACAAACCATGAGAGACTATGGACTCTGGGAAGTAAACTGAGAGTTTCAGAGGGGAGAGGGTGGAGGGATGGGTTAGCCCGGTGATGGGTATTAAGGAGGGCACGTATTGCATGGAGCACTGGGTGTTATATGTAAACAATGAATCATGAACACCACATCAAAAGCTAATGAAGTGCTGTATGGTGACTGGCATAACATTTAAAAAAAGAAGTAGAAGTTCTTTTACTTCAAAAATGTAAATATGGACATGAAGGCATCATCCTCCGATTTCAAACTGTATTACAAAGCTATAGTAACCAAAACAGTATGGTATTGGCATAAAAACAGACACATAGATCAATGGAACAGAATAGAGTGCCCAGAAATAAACTCTTCCATTTATGATCCATTAATTTGCAACAAACAAGGCAAGAAAATACATAGTGGGGAAAGGTTAGTCTCTTTAATAAATGATGTTGGGAAAGCTGAAGAACCACATGGAAAAGAATGAAACTGGACCAGACACCATACACAAAAATTAACTCAAAATGGATTAAAGGCTTGAATATAAGACCAGAAGCCATAAAACTCCTAGAATAAAACATAGGCAATAACCTTCCTGACATCACTCTTGGCTATATTTTTTTTAGATCTGACTCTAACAGCAACGGCAATAAAAATCAAAATAAACAAATGAAACTATATCAAACTAAAAAGCTTCTGCACAGCTAAGGAAACCATCAACAAAATTAAAACGCAACCTACTGAATGGGAGAAGATATTTGCCAATCACTAATCTGATAAAGGGTTAATAACCAAATTATAAGAACTATAACTCTATCTAATTTGAAATCTAATGGGCAGAGAACCTGAACAGATACTTTTCTGAAGACACACAGATGGCCAACAGGCACATGGAAAGATGCTCTAGCATCAGTAATTACCGGAGAAATGCAAATCAAAACTATGAGATATATCATCTTGCATCTGTCAGAATGGCTATTAAGAAAAAGATAAGAAATAACAAGTGTTGGTGAGGGTGTAGAGAAAAGAGAACTATTATGTACTACTGGTGGGAATATAAATTGATGCAGTCATAATGGAAAACAGTATGAAAGTCCCTCAAAAAACTGAGAACTACAATGTCATCCAGAAAGTCTACTTCCAGGTATTTATCTGAAGAAAATGAAAGCACTAACTTAAAAAGGTATATGCACCCCTATGTTCACTGCAGCATTATTCGCAATAGCCAAGGTAAGGAAACAACCAAAGTGTCCATTGATGGATGAGTGGATAATGAAGATGTACACAACCCTCCGCCACACACACACAAGGGAATATTACCTCAGCCACAAAAAAGAATGGAACCTTGCCATTTGTGACAAGTGGTATCATGCTAAGTGAAGTCAGAGAAAGGCAAATATATGATTTCACTTATATGTAGAATCTAAAACACAAAAGAAGAAAAACAAAACTCATAGATGCAGAGAACAGATTGGTGGTTGCCAGAGCAAGGGAGAGCAGGAAGGGTGGGCAAGACAGAAGAAGGGGGTCATAAAATAAATAAGTCATGTCATGGAATATAATGTTCAGCATTGTGACTAGAGTCAATAACACCAAGTTGCACGTTACTTAACTTTACATGGTGACAGGGGAAACTAGACTCATTGTGGTGATCATTTTGTAGTGTATATAAATACCAAGTCATTGTGTTGTACACTTGAAGCCAATATGATGTTATATGTCAACTATACCTCAACAACAACAATAAATATGGATGTGATACTAAATGTTAATCCCTGAAAAGATTAGCTTAGCACGTGCATGACAGACTCAATCAACCACATTTTAATAATCACTACCCAAGGTCTTTGAAGTTAAAGAAAGCTGTCAGGCTGAGGCAAGGGGAGGCGGAATGCTTGGATAACATGAAAGATTAAGACAAGGTTGTTGGAAAGTGACTAAATCCCTACACTAAGGAAAATCAATCCGAGGAGCTAAGGTACAGAGACAAAGATAGTATAATTTCATCTAGAGTTAACTGCAACTTAAGTCAACATAATACCATGTATGTGGGTAGTATACATATTTTCATTATGTTCTAGTGACAAGAATTCAGGAAAAAAGTGATGGGTTGTGCCATAGTAAGACTAATAAAAGCATCACCTCTTATCAGCCACTGACTCTGATTTTTACATTTGTGGCATGTCCCACTAATGATATAAGTACTAAAACAGTTCACATTCATTTTGCTATTATCAAGAAGACTGGTTGGTTAAGATTCAAAGGAACTGCTGGTATGTGAGTTTAATGAAACTATAATTATCTTCACAGAGGAACCACTGAAAATGCAGGAATACAAATACAGATCTTAAAAAAATCTTTAAAAACTAAGAGCTAAAAGAGAACTAAGGGCAAGATTGATTCCATTCATAAGATGATTATGAGAAAGCAATATATATAAGTAATTGGCTTCAAAGAATACATGACCTCTGTTTCTAGCTAATGAGATTTCATTTAAAATTGTTAACTGGGACCATTGAAAGAAGCACAAGAATCAATACCAAGAGCAAATAGTTTTTCTGAGGAGTATGATAAAAATTTGTCCTTCTTACACTGATACCGTGGAACGCTGAAAAAATCATACATAACCAAGACAAGCCTAGATCCTATAATATTAAAATAATAAACAGGATATAATACACTAAACAAAAACTGAGAAACCACTTAAAATAAATAAAAATAAGAAATACATTTACATTGAAAAAAATGATAAGCATAGGATATCCTGAGTTTTTTTTATAAAATTATAAAAAGAACACAAAAAGTAATATCTATCTGAAAGGCTGTCATAATGATTAAATAACATACATAAAATTCTTAAGAGTGTATGGTACACAGTAAAAGCTTAAGAAATGGCAGCTATCACTATCATAACCAGGAGGAAGAATAACTTCATTAATAAGAGCTTTCAAACTGGACTCATCACTACCTCCTCCCTGCTTCAACTTCATTTTGAGCACACGAATGTGATCACTATTAGCTAATTAGATAGCTTTTGACCAAATCACAAGAAAACCAAAAACAGTATTTGGAAACCAAGATGACGGAAAAAGAAAAGAGTACCTGAGGAGGCACTGGCTAGCATAAAACATATTCTGACATTAGTTATAAGCAGCACTCATAAGGTGAGGGTTCACTCATAGTGACACAAAGGTAAGAAGTCAAAGAAAATCAAGGCAATTTAGAAGTCTTAAAGGTGAAAGGAAATTGCTGTGACATAAAGCCCTAATGAAAAGTAAAAATATTTCCAGAGGGAGCTATTTGATACATCCATTTTTATTTAATTTGAAAACAATTTAAGATTCCTCATCTTTTCACCTACCAACTAAGAGTATACTTATTTTCATCTCAGTTTATCTCTAGGAGGATCTTGATTTCTTTTTCTTTGTTTTATGAAGCATTTAATTCCTTTCTGATCCCACTATGGAATTTATGTTTTAATAATTCTACTTTTTTCCCCATTAAAGTCAGGGATCATTCCCGGTACTCATCTAACCCTAAAAATAAAGTGAAAAAAAAAAAAGAAAAGAAAGCTACTTTAAGTCTGGGAGCATATTCTTGGGAAGGACATTCAAGGCTACATGTAGGAAAGGATAAAGCATGAGATAGATCCCATGGGGGAAGGTGCAAATTAAAGGCTACATGTAGGGGCGAAACAGAGCTCCTGAAGGGCAGTGGATGAAATGTAATCAAATGGCTTCTTTTCTCTACTCATTAATGGAAATACAGTTTGTGACTGAGCAATCTCTTAACAAAGGTTCTGAAAGTTGCCAGGTGGCTTATTAACAGATTTACCTATTTATTCCCAAGTTTAGGATTTGCTTCTTTTCAGACATTCCAAGAGTCAAATTGAGAAAATTTCTATTTCTCAGGAAAACATTAATAAATAAGAGCTTGGATTTTATTGCCTTTTCCCACTCTCCTGATACTGTTCTTTCCTTGTTTAAAAACAACCCAAATATACCCCTTCCTGAACTATGTATTGATCTTAGTGAAATAAAGGAACTCTTTTTGAATTTTCCTTTAAAGGAGCTCATAAAAATAGGCCTAGAGACAGTGACTTAAAACCGGACAAACCCAGATCTCCGATCCCATCAGTTTCTCCATCCTACAAGGACACGTAAGGCTCAAAAAGAAAAATTAATGCCCAAACAGCCAGTGAAGCACATAGACACAGAATCCTGGTCATACCAGGTATCATATTAAGATACTGTCAAAGTCTTCGACTGACCATTCACTTAGAAGGGGTTCTAACCTTTTAAAATCATATACTTCCTAATTAACATCAGCAACATTATGTCAGGGATCTTGGACCACACTCATAATGGCTTCTTTGTCAAGTAGGCAAAGGAACTGTCATTTTGTTTGCCTGGAAGTTCATATCTGTTCCACTGAAATGCAAATATCTTGGATCCCTACTAAAGAGTGTGGATGTCCACATAAATGGTATCTCTGTTACAGAGAAAGAAGGGGCTGCTGCACTTGTTGGAATGTCTTCGCCTTTGTATCAGATGCTCCAGTTTGGTTACAACCAGGCTTCCAGTTTACCCAATGCCAAACTTCATGCTTTAGCAAGGGGAGAAAAGTCTAGATGCCAGGAATACACCAGACCTCTCAGATAATGGGGTAGAAGCATGCTTCAACTGGACTAAGGTTGGTCCTCTTTGTTAGCACCAAACTCTGATTATTTAGTTCGTCACAGACTAAATTATAGCTTCTCTCAGAGAAGAGGACCTAAGTAATGAAAAGGAATTAAAGTAGATATTAAGGTAGAAATTCCAAGGCCAAATATCCCAAGATCAGGCAAAGCAGCATCTGAGGCCAAAACAAGAAAGTGGTGGAATTCAATGGGCAGCAACTCTGGGGTACTCAGGTTTCCCAAGTCCTTGTCTGGCCTCACGGCCCTACCTGTACCCCAATCATGGGCACCACCTCCTCAATCCACAGCAAGTCCAGTGGAGCCGAGGTTCGAGTTTGTCGGTGGTGAATTCGGCGTAGCCGCAGAAGGTACAGGATGATGGCCAATAGCACCACCAGGATACAGACGAAGAAGAGATAGTGGTTGTAGACAAAGGAGAGGCGGAACCAGCCACCATGGGCCTGCCGGACACCTTCTTGCCGTAGATCCCTAGAAAGAGTTGGAAGGTGGAAAGTCATATTAATTTCAAAGAGAGACAGTTACGCTGATTTAAAAGGCCAGTGGTAATAAATAAATAAATAAATAAATAAATAAAAATAAAAGGCCAGTGGTATCCCACTTATTCTATTCATGCAAATATGCTAGGATACCAGCTCCACAGAGCAAGCAAAGCTAAAGAATGTCTCCAGCCTGAGGACTGCTGTGTGATTCCTCCTGTACTTCTTTGCCAGGGCCTACAGAGGGAGGGAGCATCACAGGCCTACATCCTCCAGATCTGGGGAAAAAATTAGAAGGCAAAAAAATAAGCAGTAAGAGAAGCCTGATTATCTATAACCTTAATCTTAACAGTGACCCCTTACCATTCCATAAATACATGCATCCAGTTTGTAAATACAGTACCAACCAAAATAGGGTAGCTCCTAAATCCAATCAAGACATCAGAGTGCATCTAAATCTTTTTAAAAAATTGACTGTGCTTCCTGAAGCTTTAGGCTCTATCTAGAGAAAGCTGTCACCTGGTCAGTAATACTGTAGTCTGGAAAAAAGTAAAGGGCAGCCAAAGGGCAGCAGCCACTCTTTGGTCTAGACACCAGATCCATTTTTGTTTTGTTTGACCTGCAGTGCTTTCTTAAAATGTGAATCTCTAAACTGAAAAGCCTCCCTGTAAGATATGGACTTCTGGCTTGTGCTGACAAATGAGAACTGGCAGATGCTGGCACAGCTATGCACGGCAGTCGTCAGCCCCTCCTCTGGAGCGCATACTCTCTAGCTCCCCACTTCTCTCACCTCTCTCTGCCGCCTGCCTTCTGAGGTTAGAGAAACAGGCAGAAAAGATTAAAAATTCATTTTAGTTTATCTGAAATAATCCAGAGAGAACCTAAAAACTATCCCAAATATCTTATGGTACATAGAGCAAGACATCAGGCTATCACAGCTTGATGACAATGCCCCCTGAAGGACTTCTCATGTGCTTTGTTCTAATTCTGGCCCACCAAAAAGCCTTCTAAGTCAATGACATGATCTCTAGAGTGACTCAGCCCATTAGGAAAGACTGCCCTATACACACGGCCTTACTCAGTTCTCTAGTCGGATGGCATTTCAGTTTATCACTCGCTATCTCAGAACTGGTTAAGTAACAGCTCAATCCTAAAGACTGATTTATTATGGATAAACAAATAAAACTGAATTCCTGAAATTGCAAAGCTAAAGAACAGACTCCGGATTTAATTCTCAACCTTCTTTCTGTTTCAACACGCCTGGGTGGTAATAATAGTTCATGGGGCAGTAATAAAGAGAGTTAGTTTGGATGCTTTTTTGAGGGAGAAAGGTCACTTACAAAACCTATTCTGAGACACCAACCAACATCCTCTGATCTCAAGTTGCCAGTTCAGTCCACTTTACCTGAGTGGTAAGAATCGTGTTTTATACAGAATGGCTCCCAGTGTCCACTGAACCTCTCGGTCATATACCAGCTGGGCTGTCTGCAGGTGCGGGTAGTCATAGGGAAAATGGAATCCTTCATGAAGGACTTGGTACATCCAAGCCGATTTAAAACACTGATATCTGTGTGACAAAATAGTATTTTTCTTAAAAAAGAAGGAAAAAAAGAGAATCCTAATACTTTCTATATACTCTCACTGAATGTCAAAAAAGACCTTTCTCTCTCCATTTCACCTTCCTCGCCTCTAGGTGGAGCCAAACCTGAGCCTACTTTATCTTGATGTTTACCACAAAAGAGAAGAGTGCCTTTATGCAATAATGATATTGTGACTGTGTTTTCTTTCTTTCTTTTTTTTAAGAGAGTGAGAGAGGATGGTGGAGAGGCAGATGGAGAAGAGAGAGAATTTCAAGCGCCTCCATGCCAAGTACGGAGCCCAACTGGGGGCTTAATCTCACAACCCAGAAATCACGACCCACGCAAGAGTCAGATGCTTAACCGACTGAGCCACTTAGGTGCCCCCTTTTTCTTTTGACGAGTCCTTATCTTCAAGGAGCCTGCTGAAGTATCTGCAAGTCTACTTACATAATGTCTGGGATTTGCTTCAAAAAAAATCCAGCTGCAGTAAGAGAGGAGTAGAAGGGTGGGAAATAGGTGCAACAAGATTGGGCAAAAGTTGATAACTGTTGGTAGAGAAGCAGGGTGACAGGCACAAGGGAGTTCATGATACTGTTCCATTTTTGTTTATGTTCAAGGTATTTTACAAACGTTTACAAAAATGGGAGGGCCGATGAGCCAAATTGGCAAAATATTGGCATTTGTTGAAATGGATGAGGTTTAGATTACTTTTCTTTCTACCTTTCTGCATGTTCCATATTTTAATTAAAAAACCCCACTACTTTTGAGTTCAAGCCACTCAGAGAGAACCTTTCAGTGACCCTGGTTTTTGCTGACTTCGCTAAAGTAGGCTCACTGTTTCGGCTGCTACTGCTCAGAAAACCAAATCGAAAATAGTAAAATTCTCCTTCAACATAAAATCCCATCTGTGCTCTTACTTGCTCTCTCCCTCATTATAATCTGCCATCTACACTTTCAGGCCACATCTAAGAGAGAAAAGGAAGCTACTTACTTGAGTCGATGCTCATCTGCGTGAGACGAAAAGAGGCCATTCTTGAATCTCTGGGTTAGTACTGACCAGGCCATGCCACAGTAATCCTGGAACAACCACACAGGAATGATGCGACGTGATATTAAAGCCAAACTCTGCAACTTCCCTACACTCACAGCTGCTCCATGCGTAAAGACACTCGTGGGCTACTAGTTGACAAAGGAAAACAGAAACGCCATCTTCATTCACTGGACACTGTGCAACACGTGTGCCAGAATGCAGGCTGCTGCAGGTCTCCTTTCTACTCCCCTCACCTCAAGTCCAATGCAGAGCCAGCCCGACGAGGCTCCTGCTCTTCAGCTTCAGACAGGGTAAGGTGAAGACCAGGAAGAGCAACATCAAAGTCAAAGGGAGCCTCATTCTGCTGTATGTCAGACTCACACGAGCAGTAAAGTAGATGGTACAGAATGGTCAAAATTCTACCACTGGCCTGTCTCCGTGTTGCAGTTCTCCCCAAAGCAGGCATTCCTTCTGCTCTGATCAGTACACTAACATTTCCTGAATGTCTACTTTGTGCCAGGTGCTATTCTAGGTGCCAGGGAGATCTAGCAGTGAACAAAACAGACAAAACTTTCTGTGCTCATGAAGCTTAGTGCTAAGAGACAGCAACCAAAACCACATACATGCATTCATACATACAACATGCACATACGTACATACATACATATACACATACGTATAGAGTGTTAGATGACATAAGTGCTCACAGGAAAATTAAAGCAGGAAATGGAAACAGGTAATATTGGGAAGGGCTGCAGTTTTGGATATGATTGCTAGGGAAGGAATAACTGGGAAAGTAACAGTTGAGTCAGTAAAAAAGAAAGAGAGAAGAAAATTATCTCTTTTACCTGGGAAAGAGAATACATTAAGCCACTAGCAACTTGGGCAAGCAATAACTTGAGCCCTTTGTTGTTCAAGGGAATAGAATCTGAAGAAGTTTTAAAATGAGAGAAAGATGTGGGCCATGGACATTTAGAGAGCCCTGGATGCTGGAAAGGAAAAGGAATATGAGTGTATTCCTGGAGGCTGGAGAAGAATAAACAAATACAAACCAGGTTTTCCTCAATCTTTTTTTTAAAAAAATATTTCATTTATTTATTTGAGAGACAGAGAGCACATTGGGGTGGGGCAGAGGGAGAAGCAGACCCCCCTGCTGAGCAGGAAACCCAATGTAGGGCTTGATTCCAGGACCCCGGGATCATGACCTGAACTGAAAGCAGACGCTTAACCAACCGAGCCACCAGGCGCCCCCCACCTCAGTATTTCTTAGGGACTGCCTTTAGGGAACAGAATACTACACATACTACAGATATATATATTTTTAAAGATTTATTTATTTCAGAGAGAGAGAGAGAGAGAGAGAGCACTAGTGGGAGGGGCAGAGGGAGAGGGACAGAGAATCTCATGACTCTGTGCTGAGCACAGAGCTTGACTCGGAGCTTGATCTCCTGAGATCAGGACATGAGCTGAAACCCAGAGTCAGATGCTTAACTGATTGCCACCCAGGCGCCCCACAGATATTGTTAAATTGCATGTCTTCTATCCAGAGAGCCCTAGAGAACTGTAAAAAAGCAGAAAGGAAAGAATAAAAAAAGTAAGAAAGGACAGATTCTTCCCATAAATTTCTGGGCTAAAAGAGAGATCAGAAATATGGACCATACTTCAGAAACAAATCTAAATTAAAGAAGGAGATTGAGTGCCTGGGTGGCTTAGCTGTTGAACATAACACTCTGGGTTTCAGCTCAGGTTGTGATCTTGGAGTTGTGGGATCGAGCCCCACACAGGGCCCCGTGCTCAGTGTGGAGACTGCTTGAGATTCTCTCCCTCTTCCTCCCCCTCTGTCCCTCCCCCCAACCGGGAGTGCACACATGTTCTCTCAAATAAATAAAATCCTTTAAAAAAAACATTAAAGGAGCTATACTCTCCCCTCTGCCCCTTCCCCCACTTACCTGCTCACTCTTCTAACATAAATTAATCTTTTTGTAAAAAGGAGGACCTATAGAAAGCTAGCTAAACTTTTACCTGTTCAGGTAACTAATGATTTAAGCTTATAAGCTGCTAATATCCTAGATATGCTCTAAATGAATTTTTATTTCTTCTGCATTTTAGTTTTCAATAATACTTCCACTGGCTGCTTTTCCCAACATCTTCCTAATATTCCAAGTAACCCTATATACCATTCTGGCCTCCTAATGACTCCAACCAAGAAAATGAAAGTGCACTTACCCACCTGTGCAACATAACATCATTCTCAAAAGCACATTACAACTGAGAATACCCAATAAGGGGAAAAATATCTGGGGATGACACTTTTGGCCACAAACATTAAACAAGATTATTGGAAAACTAGAGGAAAAAGCATTAGCCACCACAACAATTTTGGACTTGGGTGATAATTTGGGTGATCACAACATGCATGGAAATCTAAGTTTAACGAACTGGAAGAGAGTCCGGCAAAATGCGATCCTTAACTTCTGAGTCCACTTTCTCATCTATAAAATGAGGGCTCATAGGGCCCCTGAGAAGAATCCAGTGAGATCAGGCATGCAAAGCTCCTTGCACAGCATCTGGCACAAAGTTAGGCATCCAATAAATGGCTGCAGCTGGCATGAGTCATCTGTTTTTATAAGTAATTTACCTGGGCAGCCTTGGCAAATGTTGGCCCGTGATAGCGGCCACCGATGCGTAACACATCCTCTGTACAGTAAAAAAACTCAGAGAAGCCGTAGAACTCGCTGTTGTTGAAGTCAATTGGCGACTGGTAGATGCCATTCAGCGAGGCCTGGCTGGTGTTGGAGCGAGCCAGCAGGGGGCTCAGCATCGCCCCGCACGACGCCCAGTCTCCTCTTCCTCGGATGTGCAGCACCTGGCTGTTCCTCTCCACCACATCAGTGAGGCCCACAGGCAGGCAGGGATCTAGAAATGGATTGTCCGGACTCAGACCAGTCTTCTGGCCCAGCAACCTGTCACAATGACAAAAACACACAAAACACATTAATTACTAACATATTCAACCTCTTCTAAGAAATGCCTAGTTTAAGAAACTCTGTCTAAGAATGTGCTTCACAGATTATCTTGTTGTTTCATATGGCATCCCTAGAAACAAGAATGGAGTTTTAGCATCAGTCATAACACATCAAAATTTACTGTAAGCAAATTCAATTTAGTGGAAGAAAGGATGGTGGATGGATGGAGGGAGGGAGGGAGAGAGGGAGGGATGGAAAGAAGGAAAGAAAGAAGGAAGGGAGAGAAATACGGTCTGATCAAATTTTGTTCAACCATTCAGTCCAATGTACATCTCCCAATGTAGAGTGAAACTGGAAATGTTAATCTGGGGGTCCCCATGTAGTCTTCATTCCCATTGGCCTCTTAAGTGTCAAATCTCAGGGCACCTGGGTGGCTTAGTCAGTTGAGTGGCTGCCTTCAGCCCAGGTCATGATCTCGGAGTCCTGGGATCGAGCCCCGCGTCAGGCTCCCTGTTCAGTGGAAAGACTGCTTCTCCATCTGCCTGCTGCTTTCCCTGGTTGTGTACTTTCTCTCTCTCTCTCATTCTTGCTCTATCTCAAATAAATAAATAAATAAATTTTTTTTAAAAAGTGTCAAGATCTCATCACACTGAGTGCAGTTCTAATATTTAATAAAACACCTGGGAGGAGGTGACAAGGGAAGGCCGGGGAGAGGCTCCTGAGGAGGGAACCATGTCAGTGGTGCAGTGACAACTGCTGGCAATAGGAAGGAGGACATGCCTGGCCTCTTGCAGGGAGGGGAGGGGAGGGGCATGTTTTCATCCCCACCATGGCCTTTCATACATTTCTGGCTGGTTCAAGTCAGTACTTGCCCAGCAACAATGTTCCCATTTCTAAGGGGATGAAATACAGATCTGGCCAAGAAGAGAAATTAAGACCAAATAATGTTGCCAACCACAGTTAATAATTCACCAGTTCCTAAAGAGACACCTGTTGAAGAGTGGACTTCCTGGGATGAAGATGCCCCCACAAGGGTAAGGGTAAAGACTGAAGGAGAGAGTGGGAATGCGGCAACAGCACAAAATGCTTTGGGATGACTGGGACCTATTTTAAGGACGTGACACCAACACTGAAAAAAAAATCCTCAGAAAATCATATTAAGAAGAAAGAACCAGAGGCGCCTGGGTGGTTTAGTCGGTTGAGCATCCGACTTTTGATTTCGGCTCATCATGATCTCAGGGTTGTGAGACTGAGCCCCACATCAGGCTCCACACTGGGCACGGGGCCTGCTTGAGATTCTCTCTCTCTCTCTCTTCTTCTACCCTGACCCCTGCTCACTCTTGCGCTCTCTTAAAAAAAAAAAAGAAAGGAATCCCAGGAAACACAGGTTTCGCTAGTAGATTAGCAGCGACACAAGATGAAGAATAATCTTCTGATCTAGGAACTCAGAAACATGGCAAGAAAATACCAGTGCATGGGACGATGATGATGCGGCCTGGCAAGTTCTGAGCAGAAAACAGCAAAGAGTAAAGGGCAGCAGAACAACAAAGGAAGGCAATGGAAAAGGAAGCACAGTAGCTAACAAAAAAGGAACACAACAAAACTGGTGTGAAACTCTCATAGCTGTTCTCCAGATGCTGCGGTGCTGGCAGCCCAAGCAACAGGAGTACAGATGTGGGAGGATTTTCAGAATGCAAACATACTGCCTGATTTTAATGCATTCATCAATCCTCTGGGATAAAAGAATTCTCTCTGTGAATACTGTGAACCCTTGGTAGTTGAGACTCACAAAAATAAAAAAGAATTATGAAACAGTATTTTCTTTAACATGGTCCCAATATAAGACAATTGCTGTGGAGAAGTTTTTATAAACAGGCTATTCCTGTACTTCTTTAAACTAATGTTTCCAGCAAAACAAATGGGGGTAAATAATTTTATGATGAAAAAAACTCTGCTATTATGCTTCCTTCAATGCCCATAACGATAACAATAATTTTAAATAATAAAAAAATCTCACAACTATTTGTACATTATGACCTAAATACTTCACAGGGTACTCAAATGAAGAGTCTATGATCTGTCCATGCTGAAGGGAAAATTGGCTATTCTGAATTTAATGAGAGAACAACATAAGGGTTAATTCTGACTTAACATGCTTTTCATCTTTTATGCACACTATGGACCTCACCCCCACATAAGATGCAACCCCATGTAATTCAACAAATATGTCTTCCACGTCGAGGGAATTGCTAAGAGCTACATTATACTGTACATTATAAATTAAGAACTTAATCTCACTGGGGCGCCTGGTGGGTCAGTTGGTTAAGCATCTGCCTTCTGCTCGATCATGATCTCAAGGTCCTGGGATCCAGCCCCGCATCAGGCTCCCTGCTCAGTGGACAGCCTGCCTCTCCCTCTCCCCCTGCTTGCTGCTCCCCCACTTGTGCTCACTCTCTCTCTCTCTGTCAAATAATTTTTTTTTTAATCTTTAAAAAAATCTAAAAAAAAAAAAGAAGAACTTAATCTTATTTATCCTATGATACCATTTCTGAAAGAGAACACTGCAAGAGGTCCCAATAAGCTGCTGTACTTTTTTGAGTACAAAGACCAGAAGGCACCCTCACCTATATTGAGTGGGACTACCAATAGAGGATCTCTGAGCAACACTACCCTATCGGCAAGAGTGGTCAGGAAGAAGGAGGAAGCAAGGATGTATCTATCTCAGTAGGAGATAGAAGTATTTCCTCCTAGTATCTGCACCCTGATGACATTCTATTTCAGAGGCACAGATCCCCATGTCAAACATACCTATTTTTGGTAAGAGTTTCGTTCAGCACAAGGTCTTCATAGCGCTGCCGGGCAAAGTTACCCCCAAAACCCAGGAAGGTCGTGACATAAACCCTATACACATGTTCAGTATGTTGCACATCACAGCCCAGGTTGAACTCAGCCAGCAGGATCTTTGCTTCTTCTTCCTAACATACAATGTAAAGAGAAAAAAGGGAATTTTAGTTTTGACTGATTGACAGAAAGCTATGATATCACTAATATACCAGTCTCCATGTGCTATAACCACTCTTTAAGATACATGATAGCCTTCTCTCATTCTCATAGCATTATTTTCAACAAAGGCAAATGACAAGCCTATATGAAACAGAAAATGTACTATTTTTATCATCAGGAAAAAAATCCCTTGATAAAAATAAATTTAAGGAATTTGAGAGACCATCATGAGACCTGTTCTGTGGGTTTTTCTAAAACTGTTCAAGAAGATCTGTTTCCTATGACAGGGACTGGGAATGGGAAAGTTCCATTTTACTGGACCTTCCATGAAAAGGGGCTCTATTTTTTTTTTTTTTTAACTTCAGGCACATGGGTTGAATTAATTTTACTCCTCAGTTCAAGGTACATTATTATGCCAAAGCCCTATTTTTATTTTATTTATTTATTTCCTTTTATCCTCATATTCACTCTCATTCCTGGTCCCCACAGGCAACCATTCTAATGTGCTTAATGTGTAATATATGTTTGTATATATTGTTGTAAAATTATTATTTTGAATGTATTTGTTTTTAATTTATGAAGATGCTATTGTGCCCAGCTATTTCACTAAGTATATACACAAGAGGAGTGAAAACTATGACTAATCAAACATGGGTATGTGAATGTTCACAGCAGCATTATCTGAAATAGCCAAAAACTGGAAATAAAATCCAAAAGTCCATCAGCTGATGAATGGATAAACAAAATGTGGCATGGTCATATAATGGAATATTACTCAGATATGAAGAGAAATGAAGTACTGACATGTGCTATAACAGAGATGAGCCCTGAAAACACTTTGCTAAGTGAAGGAAGCAGACATAAAATGTCACATATTGTATGATTCCATTTATGTGAAACACTGAGAAGAGGCAAATCCACAGGAGACATGAAGCAGATTATTGGCTGTCAGAGCTATAAGGAGAAAATGGGATGTGACTGTTAATGAATGTGGGCTTTCTTTGGGGGTAACGAACATGTTCTAGAATTTGGTAGTGGTGGTTGAGTTACTTTGTGAATGTGCACAACTTTATGAATTGTACAAAAAAACCACTTTAGGCATGGAGGATTATTTATATTTTTTAAAGTGCTATTGTGTTATGTCTCATTGTTCTTTTCCTTCTTTACCAAGCACTAAGATCCAGCTTTAAGACCATTTTATTGCTATGCACACAACTAATTTAGTTGCTTACAAGATCACTTTCTATACCAGTGTCACTTTCTAAATCTACACAAACAAAAGTCATTTTTTTAAGACTTTAAGGATCAGTGCCACTTACTGGAAGCATGCCTTCAGTTTACCTGTTGACAACATACTAACAAATACAGACTAAAATTAAAATGTCTTACAACCTCGTTCCCCAAATTTCCAAACCTTGCACAGACCCATGCTGATTGTCAAACCCACAGTTCCAACAATCTTGCTGCATATTTAGACACATATGTTCCTCAAGTAGTTCAAATCCAACATACTCAAAACTGAAGTCACTGGTCACAGGACTTGGGCTAGAGACCAGAAATTCACTCTCACCCAAACTACCCAGGCCATACTGATTTGCTTAGCATTAACCCACCCTTTACCCTGGGGTCTCTCTAGTGACTGGGTTCCATACTCTATCAGGTATCTAGGCGAGAAGCTCAGCATCACGGGCCATCCCTCTCTGACCTACCCACACCACAACATTATACTGGTGTTTTAAATTCCAAAATATCTCTGAAATCTGTCCCCTCTACTCCATTTCCATTTCCATTGCCTAGCTTATCCCTTATTGCTTCTCACCCAGGGTTCCCTGACCTATACTTCTTTCTCTCACTGATACCAAAATTATTTTCCTAAAAATCAATTCGCTCACAGTCACACAATACAGAGCTGGAAAGGACCTTAGGAACTTAATTATTTCACAGGTGATGAAACTGAGGCCCATATGACTGCCCTACTCAAAAACCTTTGCTGATTCTCCTCCATCTGCAGATAAAAAAGTGAAATTCCCAACTCCTCACCATCTAACATCATCTTATCTTCCAAGGCTTAGCTGCACTACACTGAAAAATCTTATACTGCAACAAGCTATTCACCTCCCTGGACATTCTGGGCTCTTTGCTGCTCCTTTTGTACCCTTGTGCATACTGCTGCCTTCATTCAGGTGGCCTTCCTCCACCTCCACTGTGCAAAAGCCTATTATCATGCAAGACCCAGGTAACAAGCCAGGATGACTCCCATTCATGGAGCAGGGGACCTGGGATGGGGACATTACTGGCATCTGGGAGAGGCCACAGATGCTGCTAAACATCATATATATGCACGGGACAGCTACAACAAAGACTTATCCAGCCCAAAATGAATAGTGCCAATGATGAGAAACCCTGGTTTAGATCAATTGATAGCACTGTCATGGTCTGCCTGTCATCATAGGCTGTCTTCACTGACAGATTATAAGCTTTTGGCGGCAGTATAATATGTCTTATTCCTTGCCCATAATAGGTGCTTAAAAACTGTCTGCATTTCTTTTTCCTCTCTATGTTAAAGCTTCTTCAAGATACATTCTTTACACTCTAGTCAGGTAAGGAATAAGAGCAGCACAAGAATGGATCATAAGTAAGGGAAAGGAAATAACATTTAATAAACAAGTATATATCAAATACTGTGCTCTGGGATTTATATGTATTATCATGTTTAAACTTCAGGCAGCCCTAAGAGACGGGGGTATCATTATAATTGCTAAAATATATTAAACATTTATCACATACTGGGAAGTCTGTTAAGTGCTTTACACACATGGTGTCATTTCATCCTCCCAACTTTATGAAGTAGATACTATTATTATTCTCTTTTTATATATAAGGAAATTAAGGCTCAGAGAGGTAACCTACCCAAGGTAATATAAGCTAGCAAGTATCTGAACAAATATTTGGACCCAGGTAGGTTGGTCTATGTCCAAAGACAGTGCCCTTCCTCTTAAATACTGGCATTTCTAGCAACCGAATTTCCCTAAAAGGTAAGATACCTGTTTTGGAGGAAGGACAGAAGTTGAGGTAGGAACTTCATAAGCAATTTGAAGAGAGGCTCCTCCCATATCCAGTATCCCTACTGTCCTTCTGCGCCCTGCTGCCAGCTCCTGGGGAACCTCGGCATCAGATTCTGAAATAATTAAGGGAACAGAAAGGACCTAGTAATTAAAAAACAAAATTAAATCAAAAAGAAAAAAAAATCCAAAACAGAAATCCCTCAAAAAATGAAGAGCAGATTGAAATAAATTAATCTAACTATATCAACTATATATTATAGTAAATTCTTTCAAGTAACTTAAACCAGCATATCTACTATATCCCTTATGGAATGTATCTTAATGACAAGAGAGGCAAATAGATATCTTAAACTGCATTTTAGTAGTCTTATTGATAATAATTTTATTGGTATTATTATTTTTAAATCATTAAGCCTATATTATGAAATAAAGCAAATGTTTATATTGTATCTTTAGAAACATAATCAGCATAAAAACATGAGTATAAAATCAAAGATATTAAATACTTATAATTTTAATTATGAATTGGAATTATCACTATGAAATCATGATTTATTTTTCTCTTTCTAAAAACACATATTTTCTAGGTCTGTTCACCGAAAAGGCCTAAAAGCAAGGATAATCCAGGAGTAATGAGCACCCCTGGCATCCACGTCACTAAATTATCATTTTCCAGTAAAAGAAACGAGGACTCCTTCAAAAATGACTGATGCTAGGTCTAAGGCAGAAAAAACACAAGATGAGCATGGAATACCTTAGTGTGCCAAAAAGCAAGGGAAATGGAATACAAAACTACTGAGATGTTAAAAGGTACAGGAGACAATCTAAAGGTGTCCCTACTGGCCAATGACGGTATAATTTGAGCACAGAAAAGAATAATTATGTGATGGACCATGATGCATCAAATACATTAAAATCTAAAAGTCATAAGATATTGGGGAAAAAAAACTTAACTGGTTACTTTTAACCTTTTCGTGCTAGGACATGAACTCATTATTCAAAAACTTGATAAATGAAAGGATTGAATGAAGGACTTTTTTTGTCTTTCCAATAAGAACTATATTTCAGGATAATTAAATAGTTAATGAAGAAAATTTTGTTATATAAAAATCCAAGTTGAGGCACCTGGATGGCTCAGTCAGTTAAGCGGCTGCCTTCAGCTCAGGTCATGATCCTAGGGTCCTGGGATCGAGCCCCACATAGGGCTCTCAGCTCAGCAGGGAGCCTACTTCTCCCTCACTCTCTTGTCTATCACTCTGCCTACTTGTGCTCTCTCTCTGCCAAATAATATCTTAAACAAAATATTAAAAAAAGAAAAGAAAAATCCAAGCTGTTGGGGTGCCTGGGTGGCTCAGTCGGTTGAATGTCTGCCTTCAACTCAGGTCATGATCCCAGGGTCCTGGGACGGAGCCCCACAATGGGCTCCCAGCTCAGCAAGGAGCCTGCTTCTCCCTCTCCCTCTGCCTCTTCCCTCTGCTCATTCTCTCTCAAATAAATCAATCTTAAAAAAAGAACAATATTTATTTTACTTATTTATGGCAGAAGAACTGAAAGAATTAGAAAAATCACCATTTTGCAACCTCTAATGAAAAAATGGATCTAAGCAACTGTCACAATTGGCTACTATAACCATTAAGTGAAAAGTGGCTGGGGAATTTTTATAATAGATTACATCAGGGTGACAATACCTTAATCCTGAATATTTGACCAGTCTTAACATGATTAAAAGTGGACAACCAGACACTATAAAACTCCTGACGTAATGTATTAGGAAATAGCACCGATATTTATGATTTATTCCTACAAGTACCACGCGCTAACCGATTGCGCCACTGGAGCCGTGCTTTATGATTTGTTCTTGCCAAAAGAATTAAATCTGTGTCTAATCAAGGTTCTGTCTCTATTCTCCAATATACAGGATATAAGGAGGGATGAGAAGCATGTTGCAGACCCCACAAAAATGCAGTCAATCAAATCAAGAATGTGTCAAATTCATGCTATCAAGTAACCCAGTTTTGTTTTTAATAAATGATTTGAGGAAAAGAGGTGGGGGGGAAACTGTTTTAGATTAAGAAACTGATCAAACATAACATGATCCTCATTCAGAATCTAATTTTAAGAAGACAACTACAAATAAATATTCTTGAGACAATAAGGGAAGTCTCTACCTGGGTAGGTGGATTTTACATAATATTAGAAATTGTTAACTTTTTTAAGTTTAAAAATGCCATGGCGTGTATTTCATTTGTTTTGAAACTCTTCATTGGTGAGAGATATACACTGAAGCACATGAAGATAAAGTTATATGTTTGGGGTTTGCTTTTAAAAATCCAATAGGAGGGGCACCTGGGTGGCTCAGTCGTTTAAGTGTCTGACTCTTGGTTTTGACTCAGGTCATGATTTCATGGATCCTGAGATCGAGTCCCATTTTGGGCTCCACGCTCAGCAAGGAGTCTGCTTGAGATTCTCTCCCTCTGCCCCTCTCCCCACTTGCCCTCTCTAGGTCTTGCTCGCTCACTCTCTCTCAAAATAAACAAATATTTTTTTAAAAATCCAGTAAGAAAAACACCTGTGTTGTATGGAAGGGAGTATGGGGCCAAAAAACTAGCCAACCACTAATTGAGTCTGGGTATCGGGCTCATGGAGATTCATTTTATTATTTACTTCTGTGAATGCAACTTTCCATATTAAAAAGTTAGAAATAAAAGAAAGCAAATTAGGACTGGAAAATAAGCATCTTAAAAGAGTTTTTAAAAATAAATAAAGAAAGAAAAACAACTCAAACATAGCACTCACGTTCTACTGATAGGTTACAACATAACCCTTCAGTGCTTAGCACTGTTGTAAGACAATGGTATTACTCACCATCCTCATGGTCGAATCTTCCCAAAACAAAGTTGATTCCAATCCATGCATAAACTCCTAAGTAAGAAATATGAAAGTCTTCACTTAATTCTCTGTTGCTATGCCATGTCTACACCTCTTCCCAGGGCCGCTCTTTTCCTCTTCTTAGAAAAAGGTGATGAGAGTATTTTATTCCACACTCTCAGTGTATGAATTTAAAAAACTCTTATCTTACGATGCCTTTCCCTTTAATCATTTTTAAATGATTTGCATTGTCTAAATTTCCTACAGATGATTATGGATTAATTAATTAAATGGTAAAAAAAAAAATGTGAATCTTGGGAGTTCTGGTCCTGGGCAAAATGGAGTAAGCGCACTCCATCCTATCTTCCCACTGAATACAAGTGTAACTCTAGATGGAATGTATAGAGCAGATCTGTGAGATCTCTGAAAGGAAATGAATAGGAAAGGAAAGGAAATGATAACAAGCATACTGAGACAGAGATCAGAAGTTAAAGTACCACCAAACCAGTAGTGAGTTCCCCATTTTTCCTCCCCAGACAATTGCCTGGTCTGGACTCAACAGCAGCTTGAAACACAAAAGGACATACAGGTGTGGAGAGAAAGAACTTCAAGACCTTGCTTTCTGGTCCAAGGAGCATTAAAAGGGACTCTCAAAGCTCAGAAAGAATGGAGGAAAATCCCTTGAGGTTTTTTTCCCCTTTATTTTGTTCTCTGCTGCCCAAGGCAATCCTGCAGGGGTAGAGGCAGAAGTTGGGCAGGTACCTAAAACTCTGAAGAATATGAATCCCCTTCTCTGACTAGAGGAGCTATAGCCTCAAGAGTTGGTGAAAATCCCTATCGCTTCTTTTTCTCCCTCTGTCCTCTATCATTTAGCCCTGACTACATCATGGGAAATGCATGGCAGAGCAGGTAAATTAAAGTCCTGGCTTTTTGACTGGAGGACCATGAAAGTGAGCCCCAGGGAACCAGAAAGTATTCAGGAGATCACGGAGAGTAAGGAATAAAGTACTGTATCAACTCCTGGGCTCACAGTCAAGCTACACATGCATGGATCTCACTCTACACAATATACCAAAGGTTCTGAGAACTGAACTACTGGCTAGACAACCCATTTGTATGGGCTATGCCAAGGTTCTAGATCGGCCACTGGGTGACACACGAATGGGACAAATCCAAATAGCAGTGCCAAGGCTTTGAAAAATGAATCAACAGAATCACAGCCAACAAAAGGCAGGTCAGAACTTGAGGCATGAACCTAACTAGGTCAATTCCCTGCTAAAACAATCAATATTCTCCTTATGATTGAAAAAAGACCCAGGGTCTCATTATGTAATATTCTAAATGTCCAGGATACAATATAAAATCACTTGGCATAAAAAGAACTAGGAAATTCTCAACTCATAAGAGAAAAGATGCCAACTACAAGAAGACACAGATGTCAGAATTTTCAGACTAAGATATTAAAGCAGCTATATAATCAAGAAATAAGAGCAGTCCTAGCATGAATGGAAAGATAGACAGTTTCAGCAAAGAAATAAAACATAAAAAAGAACCAAATGAAAATTCTAGGGCTGAAAAATGCAATACTGAAATTAAAAAAGGTAAATCCTTTCCCTTATGTGAACTATAACTAGGATGCATAGATTGTCTTTTTCAAGAAATGGAAACATAATTTGTCATACAGGCCACATTTGGGCCACATAAGAACACTCATTCAACTCCACCCCCAAACTGCAAGCTTTTAGGGAAGTATCAGTACTGCATAGTAAATGCAATAAAGGGAGAACCCATAACAAAAGAAAAAATAGTGATCATCCTGATCACCCCCTAAAATTAAAGTTTCCCCTTACTTTAATCTAATTTGATTTACATTTGAATTTGGCAAACTCAGTAGAACTCAGATATATGCATGCTTTCAAAACTACAATTAGCTAACCAAATATCCACTTGGAATCATTACTAAATACTAATACATTCTTATAAACATAGTACTTATTAGCACAAAATTAAAAACAAATATAAACATAGGACTTCTAGAAGCAGCATTCTTTTTTTTTCCATTTTAAAAAATTTAAATTCAATTAACTCAAATATAGAGTATTCATTTCAGAGGCAGAGTTCAGTGATTTCAGTCTTATTTAACACCCAGTGCTCATTACATCACATGCCTCCTCAATGTCCACCACCCGCCTCCCCTCTAAAAGCAGCATTCTAAAACAGATACCAGCACAAAATATGCAAATAATGATTAAAAAAAAAACTATACCAGCAAAATCAAGAAAATTATTCAAAGAAAAGTAAAAATCAAATATATAAAGTAACCCTAAACCCCCACCAGAGAGATTATGCCATGGTTGGCTGAGAGCCAAACCAGTGTGCCCCTCGAGGCCCATTACCTTCCTGCTTCCCAGAGATCACTTCTGCCTGAGACTGGGAAAAGAGGAAGTCAAACTCCAGCGGTAAATCTCTCACTAGATCAGCCAAGATGGCCAGCTGCTTTCTGCAAGAAAGAAAAAAACATATGAAAGTTAATTGTTAAACACTCTTCTCACAATTAGCTTCAACTTGACCTACTCAGACTGGTTACGACTCACTGCTCATACAGCCCATCCACCAGTTGAGCCCTGCTTCTTTTTGGTACCTCCTTTGATTTCAAAGGTTTAAATGGCCTCCAAAGACATCCTCCTACCTAAAAGGCAATGTGATACCAGTAATACTTTCCCTTTTTATAATTTTATGATTCAAAATTCAAATAGTGTTAAAAGATAAAACCATGGTTCTGTGCCTCTCATAGGTTGAATATGTATAAGAGGCAAGAAGCACAGTTTCATAATTACATGATTCCTAACTACTGTGAACGGAAGCTGTTAAGACTGAGGAACACAATCTCATCCTCAGTCTTACACAATACAGAAACAACACCTCAAGTCACCACACAATGAGCAGTTAGGTCCACCAGTTTTTAATAATCCTTTACACAGGCTGACAATGAACTTTCAAGGGCTGGGGTTTTTTTCTCTATAAAAATCTTATCATTTGAAAAACCCAGATCAGGATCAAAATCCAAAGGTTATAACAATTTGGAGACAAAGTTTGAGTCTTATTATCTAGGGCTGTTTTCTCCTCTAAAGTTTTGTGTTATCGGTGTTTTTAAAGAAGAACAAAGAAACAAAGCTAGAAATAATAATATGAATCTAGGGAAAATGGTTAAAAATAAGAGCAATTATCTGGATATCTTTGGATTTTTTAAATTTCTCATTACAAAAATATTCCATTGGCTCCGATAGTTGTTGGCATGACTTAGTGGAGAATATTAACACTTAAAAGTGAAGAATACATTTAAAGTAATAATTCCCCAGTATAATGTCAAATATAGTTTCCAAAAAAGCTCATTGTTATACACATTAAATTCCTGTAATAAGAATTTTGCATGGTGGAATAAGAGGGACCGTTCTGCCCTCCCTATTGGATATGCTTCTAAAATACCCAAAGAAGAGGGCTTGTTGGTTTTGGTGGTGATATGGAAGAACACACGCCAGCATACACTGCATCTGGAATACAAATTACTGGTTCGATCTTTCTAAGAGCAATCCAGGACTATGTGTCCACATTTTTAATGTGCTTAATCTTTAATCAGCTATTACACTTTTAGAAATTTATTGCAAGGAAATCATCAGATAAGAATATAAAAAGGGAGAGAATACCGTAGCACTATTTATAACAATGAAAAAATGAAAATAACCTAAATGCACATCATTAGGTATTGGTTAAATAACCTGTGGCATATCCATACAATGTGATACTAGCCAGATATTAAAAGAAATGAGGTCAATACAGATCTACATGTACTGATGTGAAAGGCTGTCCAATATATTCTGAGTTCTAATAGGTTAATAAACAGTATATATAATATGACTCCAGTTTATATTAAACAATAAAACAAAAAAATTATTCATGTACTGCACAAGATTCTCTAAAATTCAGTTATTGTTTCTTTATTTTAAAGGAAAACTTTTAGTGGCAAAATATCGGTAATTGTTGAAGCTGGGTGGGTAAAAAAATATGGATTCATCATGCTGTTCTATTTTTTTTTGATGTTTGAAATTTCCCATAACAAAAGTTTTTCCCTTAAATATCACCTTACACTATATTTGCAAGTTTTTAAGGATATTTCCATTACAAAATGAAAATGAGGTAAAACAAATTGTTAGTTTAGGCCTTTGGCAAAGAAATAAAACCTAGTGCTAACATATTTCAAAATACAGTCCCTGTGATTTGAACCCATTTTGAATACTGCTCACTAATGCTAATAAATTAGCAAAGCATTAATTATACAAAACAGGTTCTTGCAGTGATGGTTACATTTATGTCAACAACTATGGCTGCCTCAATTGGTAGCAATGATTTCATAAGCCCAGGACAGATCCAGGCATTATTAGAAGAGGTGATCAGAAGACAAATTAGAAGGCAAGCTCTTCACAAATTCTTAAGATAAAAGAAGTATTAATATTCAGAGCTTCCATGCAGTGAACATCTTAGACAAATGGAATGGAGCTACATAGTGGATTTTGCCCAGATGGAAACTTCTTTGACGGTCAATGCTGAGCAGGGTCAGGAGATGAGACAATCCTCTTTGCTCCAGACCCCCAAAACGTGGCCAAACCATTGCCCTCCTGGTTGGCTCTGACTTTTTCACTTCTGAGCCAGCTTTTTCTCTGGCCATCCTCCCCCTTCCTCCCCTCTGGTGACTGCAGACCACTCACAGACCTGTGATGTGGCATCCCTGGGTCACCTTTACTCTTCTCAGGACTTCTAAATTTTGAACTATGTGAATATTACTCATGTCAAAATGAAAAATCGTAATTTGCATGCACAGTATGGTTACAACTTTGTAGAAACTACATATAGATGTACAGAGAGAAGGCAATGTGACAAAATGAAACACTTTTGATAGGGCAGTAGGAATGTAAGTGTTTGGGGTTTGTTTGTTTTTTACTTTTAAGATTCCTTTAATGCAGCTATAATATTTTAAAATTTGGTTTTAAAAATAAAAACAAAACAAAAATTTTTTAAAGGTCAAGATATATGGAAAAATAACAGGCTAGAAGAGCTCTCATTTCCACAAATGGCTATATAAAATAACCTCCTCAACAGTAGACCGGATAGTAAACCAGTAACCGTGTGTTTAAACAGAAGGAAAGAAGTCCACTTAAACAACCGTGGACATATGTTTTCTGGAACGTCTGGCCTGAGCAGTATGAAGCCCTACATGCATTGCTGAGATTTTTGCTGTTGCTGGCCAAGAATACAAAATAAAACCTTCTGGAAAAGGTTACTGTTATTCACCAAGAAAAAACATTTAAACTAATAAAAAAAATACCTGATATCTGTGAGACTTTGAACATTCCAGGAGGACAAATTCTACGGTTAAGGGAGCTCACTCCCACCCTAAAAACATAATTGTGCAAGGGTCAGGGAGGTGTCAAAGGGGAGAAATCACAAACAAGAAGGGGTGTGACCTAAGTATAGCCACTGCCTCTTCCCCCTCCTCCTCTTCTTCCAGAGAAGGAAGAGGGATCAGGTAGCAAGATCTTGGGCTAAAACTACCAAAGCCAAGTGGACACTGGACTGGTTGGGGTTGAAAAAACTGGTCTAAAGCAACAGAGACTGAGCTTTTCAAGCAGCACCAATGATCACCAGGGAGCCAGGCAGTTGCAGAAAGAGCAGCACTCCAACCAGAGACTCTCCTACTGGCCTCCAGGTACCTTGTCACTCAGATGAACCTCCTACGGCCCTTCTGTAACTATGCTCCCTGTTTAGTGATCCAAATTCACCACTATCATCATTGCTTTTCAATCAAAACTAACAATCATTATAGCCATCTCAGATAGATATCGACCCCAAAGAAGCAAACGACATAAAGCTTTGAACAACAGATTGTGAAATAATGATGTGCGGGGGTGGCTCTGCTCTATTTTGAGCAAGGAGTCTTTTAGTGCCTGCCACCTGTCAACTCTGAGTGGTATACCCCCAGCCCACCTTCAGACTGGGGAACTACAGAGAACAATGCATAGAATCAGTCTTGAGGGGCACCTGGGTGGCTCAGCTGTTAAGCATCTGCCTTCAGCTCAGGTCATGATACCAGGGTCCTGGGACAGAGCCCTGTATTGGGCTCCCTGCTCAGCAGGAAGTCTGCTTCTCCCTCTCTCTCCATCTCTCTCTCTCTCTCTCTGTCAAATAAATAAATAAAATCTTAAAAAAAATAGAATCAGTCTTGCAACTCTTGCATTTTCCTGTGTTGTTCAGACCCTGGCCCTCACCTCTCGGGGAGAAGCCGCATGCCTGCGGTGCAGAGGATGTAGAGGGGTGTCTCCTTATGTTTCTTCACAGGCACATGAGCAGCGGCAAAGCTCAGCAGAGGACGAAGGTAATCACTGGCATGTTCTGGGGTGTCTGCCATTGCAGAGATTCCTTAAGCAAGACAAAATACTTTAAAAAGCAGATCACAATGACTTAGAAGACTGATACTCCATAAAGTTCTACTTCAGTGTTCTAAACGCTTATTTATTTGTGAGGATGGGAGCAGCAACAAATGAGATATCCCTCACATTATCCAGAATCTCAAGGTAAAAAAAAAAAGAGTAGCTTTCCTTCTGCCTCTTCTCTCCTCTCTCATGCCTACAGCAGATAAAAATATATTCCAATTAGTACCTGGCTTGATTTTTTTAACAACTGGTTGGCTGTTGCGGTCCCTCATCTGTTTGATGTCCAGCAAATCATGGGGGTTGCCATTATGTCTTGGCCAGAAATAAACAAAAATCCGGGAGCCACTGCTGCCACAGTCCACAACAAGTCCATAATTCAGAGTTGGGTCTTCAGTGTCAGTCGCTTCAAGCTCCCCTACTCGCGCCAAATACCTAAGCCAGGCAAAAAGAGAAATTGGTATCAAGCATCCAGGTAAAAGGCACCATTACTTTAATTCATTTGTTCATGAGCCTTCATTAACTGTCTATATGTGCCAGCCACATGGAACCACACGTCTTAAGGAATGAAACAACACTGACCATAGTTACTGATGTATATATATATGAGGCAAGAGCTGGTTTGCTCACCTAGAGGCCACTGAAATCAGAGAACTAAGAGACTCCTCCATGTTTGGGGGCAGTTCTGAAACTGGCTGGGGTACCAAATCTTTCACCAACTTTAAAGAGCTTTTAGGCCTGAGTAAATTACTGGTTTTTGTTGTGATAAGTCACTAAGATTCGGGGCAGTTTTTTACACACACCCGTTAACTAAATCAATCCTAACAATTTCTCTTCTATCTATCTTTTCTCTATCTAAAGAATACTTTGGAATGATTATCATTTCATATGTGTTTCTAGGTGGTACAAATTTATGGGGCTTTTTGCTTTGTACTTTTTATTGCTAGACTTGCATTAATAAAAATGTATTTTATAAATATAATATTTATTCTTCTCTACAATCTTTTAAAGTATTTTTTAGTCATAGAAATAATTTTTTTTAAAGATTTTATTTATTTATTTGACAGAGAGAGATCACAAGCAGGCAGAGAGGCAGGCAGAGAGAGAAGGGGAAGAAGGCTCCCCGCTGAGCAGAGAGCCCAATGTAGGGCCTGATCCCAGGACCCTGAGATCATGACCTGGGCTGAAGGCAGAGGCTTAACCCAATGAGCTACCCAGGTGCCCCAGAAAGAATGTTTATAAAGTATGTATAAATGATAACAATAAGACAACATCTCTGTGCCCAACACCTAATTTAAAAAATAAAACATTATACTGCTTAAAAAAAGAGGTCCAAGGACATTAGCACTTTGTGTTGGGATTTTTTTCAGATTCTCATCACAAGATATTTATTTGGCTGACAACAGAAAGATGAAACAAGTAAAGATGTTACCATCAAAACATGAAGGTTTGAATCTCAGCTCTAGCACTTCTACGCTGTGTGACCTTCAGCAAGTTACCTAACTTCTCTCAGACTGTTTTCTCATCTGTAAAATAAGGGTATGGGCTCTCCGCCCTCAGAGAGAAAACGTATGAGTGGTTAGCTCAGTGCTGTGCTGCCACTGCTCTTGTTGTTATGTGATGAGTACTGGGAGAGCAAAGAGTAGAAGACTCTCGGGAGAAAAGGGCTGAAAAGTCCAGAAGTCCAAGGGTTGGTAAAATGCTCCTGAGCTCTGAGGCTATAACAAACATTAAAGTTCACTCAGAACCTGAGGGTCTGAAAAGTACAAACACTGCTAACTCCTCTTCAAAGGCTTCACTTTAAGAGGAGCCCAGGGAGAACGGCTCTTAGCTTATTACATGGAAAAAGAGCTGTTTCTCAGTGCTACAAATACATACTGCATGGCAGATAGATTAAAATGTCTTGTAAATTCCTTTAAATTTGATTATTACTATAGGTTGAGATAATAGCTGAATAAATGCTCTGAAAGCCATGCCGTGAATTTTTTCAAGTATCACGGCTGAACAACCTTCCTTATATCTGCCCTAGTCACCCAACACTATATTTAGAGCTAATTCCTAGATCACCTAGACCCTTACTCAGACTCCCTCAGAACTAGGTTTTGTTAAGCCTGAAGCTAGTGCCAGTGGGGAGAGGGGCGTTCTTAAAGAAAGATTCCACATTACAAATGCAAAAGGAGGGGGCGCCTGGGTGGCTTAGTCGTTAAGCGTCTGCCTTCAGCTCAGGTCATGATCCCAGAGTCCTGGGATCAAGCCCCACATCGGGCTCTCTGCTCGGCAGGAAGCCTGCTTCTCCTGCTACCATTCCCTCTGCTTGTGTTCCCTCTCTCACTGTGTTTCTCTCTGTCAAATAAATAAAATCTTTAAAAAAAAAAAAAATGCAAAAGGAGCCCACACGTTTGGGGCCTTGAAGTGTAGGATTTCTGCAGGAAATCCACCTCTGATCAGACAATAAGCCACATGGCCCACCCCTCAGGACAATCTAGCCCATGTTTACTGGTGATTTCACATTGCTATGAAGACCAAAGAGTTCCCTACTTTGGACAAAAAAGCAAACTTGATGAATAGATGAGCATGTAGAAACAGTATGGAAAGAAAAAAGTGAGCTAAGTACCTTTCCTAAGGTACAATACAAAATAAGGGAAGAACATGTATTTGGGCTCCAATATAATGCTGTAAATTATTACATAGGATAGAGTCAGGCAGAACTTTTTTCTGGATCCAATATCAGGGTGAGTTATGGGAAATGAAGCAGATGGTAAAAATCTGTTACACTCTAGTCAATTTACAGTCCCGAAGACTCTGTTCCACCACATACTTACCCATTCGGATCAAATGACTGGGCTGAACTAGGCTTATAATCCACAAATCAACTCATAACAGCTATCACAGGAAAGCTGGGAAGACATTTGGGTTCAAGTTACAGAACTTGTGCAAATACTGACCTCACAGGACGCCATGGGCAAGATAAGCAATCTCTCGCCCAAAGTGACTTCATTTTTCATTATAGCAATCTTTCTACTTCACATGCTTCACAGATCTTTCTCTGCTTTTCCCCTCTGAAAACCTCCCCCTCCACTTTTCTCACTAGATTCTGGATCCCATTTCCTCCTGCTTAATGAAAAACTTTTCTCCAGTTCATTGGTTCTCAAATGTCTGGGGCTCAAGACCCTTTATTAAAAATTATTTGATCCGAAAGAATTTTTGTATATGTAGGTTACATCTATTTATATTTATCATGTTAGAAAATAAAACAGAAAATTTTTAGTATTTATTAATTTATATATAACAATAAATGCATTACATATTAATATATTTTATAAAAATAACAATTTTTTAAAAGATTTTATTTATTTGACAGAGAGAGACACAGCGAGAGAGGGTACACAAGTAGGGGGAGCCGGAGAGGGAGAAGCAGGCCTCCTGCCAAGCAGAGAGCCTGATGTGGGGCTCTATCTCAGGACCTTGGGATCATGACCTGAGCCGAAGGCAGCCGCTTAACGACTGAGCCACCCAGGTGCCCTAAAAATAACTATTTTATAAAACAAAAAAAATGCAGAAGAGGGGCACTATCTTATGGTTTTGCAAATCTCTTTAGTGTGTAGATTAATAGAAGACAGCTAGATTCTCATATTTGCCTCTGTATTCAATCTGTTATGTTGTTTTGGCTGAAGTATTTGAAAAAAATCCAGCTTCATGGAGACATGTTACTGGAAAAAGGGAATATTTTAAGAGCCCATTTAGATCACTGTGCATATTCTTCTTTAATACTACACTGAAACTCGGGGCGCCTGGGTGGCTCAGTCGTTAAGCGTCTGCCTTCAGCTCAGGTCATGATCCCAGGGTCCTGGGATCGAGCCCCGCATCGGGCTCTCTGCGCGGCAGGGAGCCTGCTTCTCCCGCTACCACTCCCTCTGCTTGTGTTCCCTCTCTTGCTGTGTTTCACTCTGTCAAATAAATAAAATCTTTAAAAAAAAAAAAAAAAAAAATTTAATACTACACTGAAACTCAACAAGTGAAATTTCTTTTTTTTTTTTTTCCTGTTCACAAGTGAAATTTCTTAAAGGTTAGTTGTAATGTGAAATCTAAAACCCTATCTAAGAATGTTTCATACTCTGTAAAGTTAACCATCAGTCTACTTTTCACTTTGAATGGCTTTTATCCCTGCATAATTTTGTAACATCCTATACTGGAAAATACTGGTTCACTGAGCTGTGCAAATCTTCCCAACATTGATACATTTCATTCTATAATATAAAAAAAAAAACAAACCCATCCACACATTCATTAGTATCACTACCAATATTATCAAAAAAGTCTTTTACATATTGAGAAGCTAGCAAACACATAGTTGCAGACACAAATTTTCCAAACTGCTAATTTTTAGGTGAAAGCTCAAATTTTATCACTGGCAATAAACACTGACAGTTGTTTTCCTTAAAGTGAAAGGCTTTTACTTCATTCATTTTTAAGAAAATATCTATGAAATATCCAAGTCTGAAAATCACAGCTTTTCTGGCAGTCATTTTTTCAAGTAAAATAATATTCCATGATAAAAGCAGTTCATAACCCAAACAACTGCCGAAGGGCTTTTCCTCAAAAAAACTCCTGTGTGCATCAGAAGTGCTTAATATGTATTTCTAATTTTGTCACACAGAATATGAAAAAGACATTCTCAAATGGAACTGGAATTTTTTCTCCATTACAACTATATGACAATGATGATTCCCATACCTAATAGCATAATTTGGTGACTCCATCTTGATTTGTGCTAAGGCACCTGCAGTTTTACCTACCCATTGCTTTGCATCACTAATATAAATGTCAACTCAGTGAAAAGGGCAAAGAAACATCACAGTAGCCAAGAGGTAGAAACAACATAAATATCCACGGATAGATTGAATAAACAAAATGTGGTGTATACATAAAATGGAATATTATTCAGCCTTAAAAGAGAAGGAAACTTTGTCACATGCCACAATATGGGTGAACCTTGAGGATATCATGCTAAGTAAAACAAGCCAGTCACAAAAAGACAAATACCGTTAGTTCCACTTATATGAGAGTAAAGCAGCTATATTCATCAAAACAGAAAACAGAATAGTGGCTACCAGGAATTGGCGTGGGGAGGGAAAAAAGGGGAGATGTTGTTCAATAGGCATAGAATTCAGATTTGCAAGATGAACAAGTTCTGGAGTTTGGTTGAATGACAATGTGAATATAATTAACACTACTGAACTGTGTATTAAAAGTGGTTGAGATGGTAAATTTTATGTTATGTGTTTTTTAGCAATTAAAAAAAGAGCAATAACATCTTAATAAGTATTATGGAAACAGTTTTGGACGAATTTTGACCTCACAGACACCATGAAAGGGTCTCAGAAACTCCCAAGGGTTAGTAAACACTTCGACAACCACTGCTCTAACCTTTTTCTCTGGAACATCCACCTGCTTCTCTACCTATTTCTCCCCCTTTCCTTCTTTGACATGGCTTCCCAGTTCTGTTTTTTTTTTTTTTTTTTTTTTTAAAGATTTTATTTATTTATTAGACAGAGAGAGAGATCACAAGTAGGCAGAGAGGCAGGCAGAGAGAGAGGGGGAAGCAGGCTCCCTGCTGAGCAGAGAGCCTGACGTGGGACTCGATCCCAGGACCCTGAGATCATGACCTGAGCCGAAGGCAGAGGCTTTAACCCAGGTGCCCCGTGGCTTCCCAGTTCTTAAGAAGCCTCCACTCGACAATGCTGACTCTTGTGATATTCACAATGACTTGAAAAGGCCTCCTTCTTCTGTTTTAAATGCGGAGTGTCGTTATTCCCTTTAAGCGGTTTGTTTATATTCCAGTATGAGCCCGTAAGACTCCTTTCATATTTATTTGTTCCACCTTTGCATTTCTCAAGCTCAAAAGCCTTATCTGCAGTATCTCCAAACTGTCACGGTGTTCCTCACATTTCTCTGATATGTACCAACCAATACTGACTGGTTTGGTCCAGAGCTCACAAGTGTGCATTTGTTAACTCCTCTATGTCCTTGTTAGCTGTCTAGCTATACACTCAACATCACTTGGGTCTCCTCAGAAAATTCCAATGGCTTTTCAAAGCATCCTGTCATCCTCTTGGGTTCTTATCAAGATAAGCTACTCTAATTTGGGTGCAAGTCAACTTTGCTTTCTCTTCTCTTAGAAGTCTCTATGTGTGCATTGGTAGAAAAATGTCATCTGACCTTTGAACACAAGGGTGAAAGCAAGGACCAGACAGCATTTATGTTACACTTCCCACCTGAGTCTTTGCTCAATGGTTGCAGTCAGAAGGAAGCCTCCATCTTTCTCATTATGCATACAAATGAGTAACTGAAGAATAATTTTCCCCTTTGGGAAGTAATAGTATCACGTCTTTCTGAAACTCTGACCTCTAATGATCTAGTCAGGCTTCTTACACTTTTCAAACACCTGGGGGTCTTCCTCTGCCCAGGCTCCTGACATGAATGGATCAATGGTCGTTTCTTGGATGTTTTCATTTGTGATTTTCAGTCCTGGCTAAGGCCTGATGATCAATTACTTGCATTGCTGGACTCTCCTGCTTTGCTGATATTACACTAAATTAATCCTTAAAGAGGACCTAAAGTCCTAGAAAAAAGTTCCAAAAGCTTTGGAATTCCTCATATCTGCTTTCCCAGGAGAGATCTGATTCATTATCCCACATATTTAACCCCCTACACACATACACACACTATTTCTATTTGAGAAACCTGATTTCCCTCTAATCACTGCTCAGTCAATGAAAAGAAAATTACTCACATACACATCACTCAAGGTAAAACTGGAAGACAGTGGCTTTCACTGCCATTACCCTGAAAACATTAACAGCATCAGGGCACTAACTGACCAAACCATTACCTGCCTTATAATCAACACTAATTACCCCACTTCTAGAGTTCAAAGAGAACTCAGCAACATGCCAAAAGTCCATTAAAGCAACCCCCATCAGTATGGAGCTACCAGCTTTTTGCTGAATGCCATCATACTCTTTCAACTCCATTCAAGGCTCAGAACCAAATATAATGACATTATAGGGAAAGTAACTGTGCATGACTGATGATAGTAATACATGCACAGGAAAGCATCTTAAAGGTTATTCCTTATCTCCTAACAAGATTAATCAGAGCAGTCAGGAACATTTATAATTTAAAGCTCTGCTTATAAGTACTATATATTTATATATATTATAAACACTATAAAGACCATTAAAGAACAAGTAAGTGAATAAATGAATAAATGCCAAAGAATGCCTTCAATTTCACTAAGAAAAATCTCTAAATTGTTCTATTATACATAAGAAGCCTTAATTTCATCTGCATATCTTAAAGTTTATCACTTTTATCCTAATAAAAAGTAATGTCTCTTTTCAACTTGCTTTAAACAGAAAACTCTTAAGGAAGGCCAGTACTGAGCCCATTACTGACACAGAACCTCTCACTCACAGTTATACCTAGATGACAAAGGAACATGAAGGCACCACCCCTCATGTGGTGGAGCAGGAAGAGGAGCAGGAGGAGAGGAAGAGAGCATCTTAAGCAGGCTCCACGCCCAGTGCAGAGCCTGACTCAGGGCTTGATCTCATGAACCTGAGATAATGACCTGAGCCAAAATCAAGAGTTGGATGCTTAACTCACTGAGCCACCCAGGAGCCCTGGCACCACCTTTTAACAGGTACCAAAGACATTCTTCAGAACAATAGTCAACCAGACAAAAATTTCCTCTGTAATGAAGACAGTAGTGAGGCTACAAAAAAGTGAATAATACTAAACATTAAGGTTTAGAAAAAATTCATTGAATGAACAGAACACTTAAGTAAGAACAGTTTACAATTTGTCTTGCACTCCAAATATGTATACAAGCTAAAAGTGTCCCTTATAAAAAATTATTAATAAATTTTAACAATTTACCTAGGGCCAAAACTTTCCAATAGAACTTTCCACTATGATGGACATATTCCCCATCTGTCCAATAGGATAGCCACTAGCCACATGCGGCCAGTGAGGTGCTAAAATGTGATTAGTGCAAGGGAGGAACTGAATTTATTTTAATTAATTTAAACTTAAACAGCCACTGTGCCAAGTGGCTACCCTACTGGATACCACAGTGTAGACAATAATATTTGTTGAATAAGTGAAAAATGAATTAATAAATAAGTGTAAAATATGTATTAAGTCTGATGAAGTTGTCGGAGCACTACTTATAGAGCACATGCCAGATAAAGAATTGATTAAAATACACATCTAAGAAAAATTACCCTTAAAAATAGCTTTGCTGTGCCTGTAGGGGTAGAGGGTATCTGGGAAACCTCTGTACTTCTGCTCAATGTAGCTGTGAACCTAAAACTGCTCTAAAAATTAAAGTCTGTTAAAAACAGCTTTGGATTCTAGCCTTACTGATACCCATCACTCTCTAAATTTACCTTTTTTTAAATTCTAGTTCTGATGCAAACCTTCTGCTTTCTCCTTCCTGAAGCAATGTGGGTACATGTTCATAACAAACAAACAAATACAACTCTTCAGTTTTGAAGCTACAGAGGGAAAACCCTTGTGCAGGCTTCTAAAACCCTGGGTCACATTGCCTCGGAAGAAATATGCTAAGTTCCACCAATGGCTGAAAAAAATTTAAATTATTTTTTTCAATACGAACTACTGATATAATTTCTTCATGTGAACTGGAACAATTTAAGTTGGAAAAAAATGACTGTATTATAAGTATATAAAAATCACAACCATAAGCACTTCTCTGATTTTTTTATAAGTTGTTGAACTCAAGTATTTCCATCAATTCCTAATTATTTGCTTAATCATCTTATCATCAGCTAGTGCTCACCAGTGTTTAAGCAACAGCAGCAACCAGGAAGAAAAAAATTCTGGAAGGAATATTTTAAATGCAGATAATGCTGCCCATTATCTTCAGTGTATATCTATAGGGCAGAAAATGGAATTAGAGAACAGAAAAATCACGATTATTTCAAATAAAAGACTCTCTCTTGCCTCACTGTCAAGATGCCAGCATATTATTTATTGACAATTGTCATCAGTGTGCCTGCAGGTCAGCATACCCTTCCTACTACCACCATCTAATTTGCTATTTATCTGCTGTGTTCTCAGACAAAACAAATCCAAGCTAATTCACACAATGTGTAAAATAAAAGCAAACAGGGTCTTTGGGAAAGACTATCTTATCAGTAAAGTGCATGAGCTTTTTAGTTCATGAACTTAATGATAATGACTTTAGTTACTCATGGGCCTGTGCTGATTAATTTCTGATTCTTAACTTTGTTCCTGATTCTTGACTGTGTACAGTTCCTGATTCTACACAGATATATATAAACTATTATCTCATTGGGAAATAATTCTTCCTTCACATCTGCCTCCCTAACTAGATTTTGAACTCCATGAGTTCAGGAGCCACGTTTTATTCATCTTTGTACCTTAGTATCTACAACAGTGGCAAGCACACAGCAAGCTCTCAACAAAATGACTCACAAGGGCTTCCATGAGTGAAACGTCATGATATACAGGGATTTGTGGCAATATGCACATAACCTTTCATTAAAGAACAGGAGCTCTAGGCTATATGGCTGCTGGCTGCTCGACTGGAGCATTACAGGGGGTCAGGACTTTGGTAAGATAACCACACAGGCACAGTGTGTCCCTTAGCTCTGCAGCTAACTTGTTGCAATTAATTCAACTTCAGCGTTTATCAGATCTGGCCACTTGGGGTACAGTGGTAGACAAGAATATCAGATCACTCTACCTCCCACATATCCCTCAAATGCATTTAATTCTCTCCATGATTGCTGCTTCCACTCAAGTTCAGGCGACCACCACCTCTACTGGAGTACTCCAGTTCATCACCCTCCTTTCATGTTTATTGCCCTCCAATTCAGTCTCCACACGCCGCAAAAGTGAGCTTTCTTTAAAAAGAAATTCCAATCATATCACTCTACAAACCCTTTCAAAGCCTTCCCTCTGCCCTGAAAATAATGTCTAAACCCCCTCAAAATGACTTAACAGGCTCAGCCTGATTTACCTCTCCAGCTACACAGCTCACCACTCATTCCCTAACAGTCTTTACTCTAGCCATATTAACCCACATAGAATTCCACAATTAGACCATGTTGTCTTCCAGGGGAAAACTGTCCCTGGGTTGTCAAGAAAATCTCAATAAGCATTAAAAAACCTTCAAAGTATGGATCTAGTTCTCCGAAGCTAACACTGCTTAAGGCCGATTGTTGACAACTACAGTTGTCAAACAAATGCTCCTTCTTCAGAAAGAAAGAATGAAAAATACAAATGAATAGTGCTAAGGGAGGAAAGGTTGGAAATATCAACTTCTTGGAAAAAGATACCAAAGTCTCCATGTCCTGGTGCCTAGAATCACCGAGCACATGGTGGCTGCTCAATAAATGCTTGCTGAATGAATGAATGACCAAAGTGAAGTGGAAATGAGAAATTCTGGGGACAGAACAACCCAGAATATTAAGGGGAGTGCTCACATGTCCCAATTCTGACCAGAAAAGACTGAAGGAAAGGGCTCACAGAGGTTTCCTGGAAGGGCCCTCTTCATTCTTACAAAAGAAGAGCACAGAAGGCCTGTTTCCCTTCTGCAGGACAAGAGGGCAGATGCAGGTAGCCCTACTTATGTGCAGTGCAGGCTGCGGGCTGCTATTTGATGACCATTCAACAAGTTGACGCTGTGGTAAACAGAGACAGAGATTCTCATCCTGACAGTCAATATTGAACTGATGGTCCCTTTGCCTCTGGACTTCTAGTTCCAATAAACTCTCTTTTTATTTAAGTCAGTTTGACTGTAACTTGAAGCCCAAAGTCTCCTGATACTGTCTGAGAAGAAACAAAGAGAAAGTCATATTGATGATGAACACATGTCATTATTTCATTTTGTAGTGTAATCAGAAACTAACCTCAAAAAACAAGAGCAAAATGAATCATTGTTATAAAAGAATACAGATCTTCTACATAACTAGTAAGGCATTAAAACTATATCAAATAATTCAGATGTATTTTCTGGAGGAAAAAAAGGTATTCAGAGCTCACTGGATGGAACTAACAGTAGATTAGACTTTATAAAAGAAAATACTAGTGAACTAGAAAACACAGCAATATAAAATATCCAGGGGTGCCTGGGTGGCTCAGTGGGTTAAGCCTCTGCCTTCAGCTGAGATAGTGATCTCGGGGTCCTGGAATCGAGCCCCGCATTGGGCTCTCTGCTCAGCAGGGAGCCTGCTTCCCCCTCTCTCTCTGCCTGCCTCTCTGCCTACTTGTGATCTCTCTCTCTGTCAAATAAATAAATAAAATCTTAAAAAAAAAAAAATATATATATATATACATACATACATATATACATACATGCATACATATATATACATACATACATACACATATATATATACATATATACATGTATGTATGTTTTTATATATATATATATATATAAAATATCCAGAAAGAAACACAGAGAGAAAAAAGACGGGGAAAATAATGAGTGAGCTGTGAGAAAACTTCACATGGTTCAATACATATGTGACTGGAGACACCAAAGGAGAAGTAGAGGAGGTCAGGAAAAAATATTTGAAGAAATAATGGTCAAAATTTTTCTGAATTTGATTAAAAAGTATAAATCCATAGATTCAAGAATCAACAAATCACAAGCAAAAGAATCATGAAGAAAACTAAAAACTACACCAAGGACACATGATGTACAGAGAACAAGATTTAAGAATTACAGCAGACTTCTCCTCAGAAAGAATGCAATTCAGAAGACAGTGAAGCATCATTTCTAAAGTAATGAAAGAAAAAAAAATCAACCTAAAGCTCCATACCCCACGAATATTTTCAAAGGAAAGCTAAATGACTTTTTTGGTCATAAAAGTTGGAAGAACTCACCGATTACAAACTCACACTACCAGAAATATTAAAGGAAGTCATGTAGGCAAAACGAACATATACCAGATGGAAATATGAACTACAGTACAAGGGAATGAAGAGGCCCAGAAATGATAAACATACCAGCCATTTTTTATTTTTGAAATCTCTTTAAAAGACAATTAAATGTTTAAAGCAAAAATAATATATGGTGTTTATAACATATACAGAAAGAAAATGTGTAACAATAGCACAAAGGCCCAGGGGAAGAGATAAAGAGGTATGCCGGAAGAGGAATGAGGAATTATATTACTTGAAGGTAGTATATAATAAATTAAAAATGTATACTATAAACCCTAAGTCCTAAAACAACCACTAAAAAAAATTTAAAAAATTTAAAAACCCAGAGTTATGTCTACTCAGCCAACAAGAAAGATAAAATGGAATATTAAAAATATACTCAATTCAAAAGGGAGAAAAAGAGGAAAAGCAAACAAAGAACAGATGTGACAAGCAGAAAACAAATAGCAAGACAGATTTAAGCGCTAGCATAATCAATAATCACATAAAATGCAAATGACCTAAACACTTCAAATAAAAGGCAGACATTGTCAGACTGGATAAAAAGCAGTTATTTATACAAAGACTGGATAGATATAAAATATAATGACATGAAGGCTAAAACAAAAAGGATGGCAAAACATCTATAAAGATAACACTAATTAAAAGAAAGCTAAAGTAACTATATTAATACCAGACTAGATTCAGAGCAAGGAATATAATCAAGGATTAAAAAAAATCATTTAATAATGATAAAAAGGTTCATTCATCAAGAATACATAACAATCCTAAACATTTATGCATCCAATAAGTCAGCCCACCAAAACAAGAACATAAAAAGATGCCTTTCATGATTAAAACATACCATCAGCATTACTGAATCAAAAGTAAACATTGCCAAAATGGGACTTAAGATTTTTATGTAATAAGTGACATGCAATTTTACTAATAAAAGTGCAGTATTCCCCAAAAGGGTCAAAGGTAGTAGTGTGTTAAATGTCAAAATATTTATGACTTCAATGCCAGGTCTGATCAAAGTGATCTAAAGCTGACTCACCTTTCATATTGCCTATCTCGAGGTAATGAAGCACCCCAATGTCGAAAGTCCATGATTAGCATAAGTAAAAGGAGACAGGATATGAAGAAGAGTCCTAGGAATGCCACCCGCTGACGTGGAAATGGGCTCACTGTGGGCACAGTAAAGTACCAGGAGGCTGGACAGAGGTAGGAAAAACTGATCCTGAAATGAAACAAACATTATTAATAAGTAAGAAAAGTCTCTACAGTTGAGTGCTAAAAAATGGTTTTTAAACTGGATTAAAGCCCCTCCTAATAAAGGCAATAATTTATGCTACCAAAAGTCTATAACTGTTCTCTTAGTCTCAAACTTTAGAAAAGAACCTATATGGTTCATGGTGCTTCTATAAATTTAGAAGAGCCTTATCTGCTCTTTTCTCAATGTCTGCACTTTTGGGTGTAATTCAAAGAATTAATCTCATGTTTATGAAAAGACACCAGTCTCCCTCGTCAACCTTATAACATTGAAGAATCAAAGCAACTACAACAATCCCATCAAGAATGACGTCAAAAAAAGACAGAATATTTTTCCAACTAATTTTTTAAATATTTTAATAAGTAAAATATGCACATGGTAAGAAAAAAGTCAGTTTGAAAGGACATATAGTGGAAAATGAGCTTTTTGCCTTAACTATTTCCCACTCAAAGGCAACCAATGGTACCATTTTCTATGTATTTTCCCAGGGATATTCCATGTTTACACAAGCATAAATGCTATCATATAAGGCAATATACATGTGTGTATCTCCATTCCTCTGATTTTACACCGTTCCTACTGTTCTGCATCTTTCCCCACTTAGACAACTGTTCCATCTGGTACATACTGATCCACGTTAATCTTTTCTGAAAGTTTCAGAACATCACAATGTATGGATACACATAATCAATTATGAAGTTCACTTCCCATATTGATTCAAAAGGACCCCAGCCTATTTTCAAAGTTCATTAAAAAAAAAAAATCTTTAACCTCCTCAAAAAGCACGTAGCCTTACTCAAATGGAAGTCTGAAAAAACACTACATTTGAGCACTTTTCCCATGTCAGCAAGCACTCACTCCATCACCCTGGGTTATGAGCCAGAAACTACAGTTGGGTTTGCCTTCAAAAAAAAAAAAAAAAAAAAAAAGGGGCGCCTGGGTGGCTCAGTCGTTAAGCGTCTGCCTTCGGCCCAGGTCAGATCCCAGGGGTTTGGGATCGAGCCCCGCATCGGGCTCCCTGCTCCGCGGGAAGCCTGCTTCTCCCGCTACCATTCCCTCTGCTTGTGCTCCCTCTCTCGCTGTGTTTCTCTCTGTCAAATAAATAAAATCTTTAAAAAAAAAAAAAAAAAAGTCACTTTGATCTTCTTTGCATCCATCTGACCAAGCAGCAAAGTCCAGATGTAGCACCAGGGCAAACTTCACTTGTAAAAACATCCCAGGGCCCCTCCACCTACCTGCCACCCCCAACTGAGCCCCAAGCTGAGGAGAAAATGTGCAGTCTTACCTAGCCATGGGATCCCTTCAGTGGTCTCAGTGCCTGTCACCTCCTTTTCTTTTTGCCCTGAGAAATTGGTCTCCTTGTCTCAGGCATCTCCTAAGTCTGCAGCCTGTTAAGAGTTCGTGGGGTTTCAGGCTTACCTCTAGCAGTGCCCACAGGACAAGACCTCCGAGGGAAGGCCAAGGCGCCCGCCCACTCCATTTGCGTCCCCTCTTGTTCCCGGGGCCCAGCTGACGCTAAGCCGACTCCCCGGGAGCCGGGCGTTCTCGGGGCACCGGCGCTCCCCAGGTGGCGGGGGGTCGGGGAGGGGTGACCACTTCCCCTCCCCGCCTCTCCCAGCCCCGCGGCCCTCTCACGCCCGCACTCACAGGTCCAGCGGCCCGCAGGCTCCCTCGGCACCGTACCGCTCGGTCCAGAGCGCTTCCCCGCGGCCTTTAGCCCAGCCGGAAAGAGCCCTGGGCGGGCGGCGGCGCCACGTCCCCAAGGAAACCGCAGGGAGCCAATGACGGACTGCAGACCCGCGGGAGAGGGGCCCACCCTCCACCCCGCCGCGGCCGCCGGCCGACTAGCTGCGCCGGCCGCACGTCCTTCTCCAGAGTGGCCAATCCCCAAGAGCGTTCGGCTTCTAATGCCCGCCCCGGGATTTAGCGCGCGCCCAATCAGGAAGGGCGTCGTGCCGAAGCTCCGCCCGGACAGGCCAGCGGTTGGCGCTCAGGTGAGCGGGGCGAAGCGGTGCAGGAGTTGGGGTGCCCTGCGCCGGCTCCCCTCCTGGCGGCGCGATTTCTCTGCTGGCTTATTCCTATGCTGCGGCTTCTGGGACGGAGCGGCCCCGGCGGGTGAGTCTCCCAGCGGCCACGAGAGAAAGGCATCCCATGCCCACGACCTGTCAGAGATATTTTGTCCAGCAACCCTGATCGCCAGAATCGAACGTTCCCTATAGCCTCCCAGACTTATGCCCCGGCTTACTCGTTTTGTCCTGTTAGAGAAACATAAACGCGGGACAATATCGTTTACACCGAAGCACTTGTCCATGTCCTTACAAACATGGCGTACACATGGCGAGCCAGGACCCACCCATGCAGCATCTTCTGCTCTTCACCTCCTTTCCTATGCTTCAACAACTCCTCACCTCCTTTACTGGGCTGCAACAGCGCACATCTGTGGCTGCTGACCTCTTGGGCTTTGTTCATTTTGCCTTCTCCACCCTTCCATCTACCTTGAATATCTTTCCCGGCCTCTTGGCCAAGCCAACTCATACTAATTCCTTACCACTTAGCTTAAGGGTCACCTCCTCTGAAAACCTTCCTTGACTTACAACCCCGTCATATATGCCTGTTGTTTCACTTACCATATCGAATTACAATTTGTGTCTTTCTGTCCCAGTGGACAGAATATGCTTGAGGGTAGGGATTATCCGCTTCCACAGCAATGCTGGGTACTGTCAGGCGCATACAATACAGCTAATGTATGGCAAATAAGGGAATGAATGTAGAAATAAATGAAGACCACCCAAATGAGATCAAAAAGAGGCTATTTGTTCTACACCTGCTATAACAAGGCAGTCAACCACCAACACTTGGCAGAGACCTAAAGACTGTCAGGGAAATGGGAAAGCTTAAACTGGAGGGAAAAAAAAAAACAGGAAGGCTTCATGTATGCTCAGATTTGAAAGTATTAGCATGGGGGGAGCTGGTGGTGGGCTCACTAGGAGCAGGGCATCTTATGTGATTGTTTGTGGGGAGCATATTTGGCCTTCTCTGGTTGGTCCTGAGTTAGAAGGCAGGGAAGCTGATAGTAACCAGTAATGAGAGCTCTAGGCTGATTGCTGCAGAGGTCACAGGTCACAATTCTAATCGTCATATATGGTCTGACATTGTCCAGTTTGTATGTTCAGGCTCTCCCAACTATTGTTTTTTCCCTCCTTTCCCCTCCCAACCTGGATGTGGTTCCTAAGTTAACTTTTCCCATCAATTCTCAGTGTTCTGTTCTTTGTCCTTTAATCCTTACTCTGCTTCAGGTGTTAAATTTTATCTGGGTCCCCAAAAGTCACATAGTTGCATAAAGTTAAGATTAACTACAAAATTATACAAATATCAGGTGTTTAAATTATTCCAGAGCTCAGTTCAGATAGTCATGGGGAAAACTCAACAAATATTTTGGAATATATACATATATACATACATATGTATGTATATATGTATATATATTTTATTATTTGACAGAGAGAGAGAGACCACAAGCAGGCAGAGAGGCAGGCAGAGAGAGAGAAGGAAGCAGGCTCCCCGCCAAGCACAGAGCCCGACGCGGGGCTCAATCTCAGGACCCCAAGATCATGACCCAAGCCGAAGGCAGAGGTTCTAACCCACTGAGCCACTCAGGTGCCCCTGGAATATATATATTTTTTAATTCTTGAGGTTGCCTGCCAACTGTGCAGTTCTGTCTAACCTATGTATATTTCAAACTCCAGCAGTGCAATAAATGGCTGTTTCTGAATGAGAATAGAATTCCTATTTATATTTTAAATAGTACCTAATTCGTGTGATTTATGAACTATATTAACTTAGAGCTTGAGGGTGCACTGAAACATCTTCTAACTTACATTTCATAACTACTGTTATAAAACAGAAAAGAAACCCATATTCTAATCCCAACACTTCATTATACTTTCTTTGTCCATTGCGTTTGGATAATACTTCCTTCAGTAAGTCCATATGCATCCAGGAATTTGTAAAACATGATTCTTTACAAAAGCCTGCAATGCTTATCTGATTAACAGCTCACAGAGCTGAGTTCTGAGGTTTCCAGTCAGGAGGCCAAAAAAAAAAAAAAAAAAAAAATAGGTTGAGATCATTTCCCCATCTCATTTGCTGTAACTCTCAACATGTTGAAACAAATTACAGAAATCCATATTTCAAAACCAGTCTTTAACTGCTTTTCAAAGCCTTGTCTACAATTACATTTACAATTTTCTCAAGAAATCCTTGACTCTACTCAGCTCTGAACAGTCAGCCATACCAGCCCCATCTCGGTATCAGTTGTCTGTATCACTTTATTTCCCCTCAGTTCTCTTTCACTCCACACTCCATCCTCCCTTAATCTCTAAAGAAATTGAAGTCTTTTTGTGGTCTTCACTCTCCTTTCCAAGTTTACTCACCTCTCTTCATGTGCACCTCCTTGTCCATGACAAAACTCATTGTCTTGCCACTCTTACTTATCCACCCAAACCTTCTCCATTTATATTCCCAACTTTAATCAATCACACTGTGATTCACCCAAGTAGAGATTTGCAAGTCATTTTAGAATCTCTTCCTTCTACTTCCTTTCTGCTGTAAGGGAATAAAATTTGCCACTCCCAAATGACTCTCCTTTGCATGTGGATTATTTTAGGCTGATTATCTTTTTTCAAGATTTTATTTATTTATTTCACAGAGAGAGAGGTCACAAGTAGGCAGAGAGGCAGGCAGAGAGAGAAGGGGAAGCATGCTCCCTGCTGAGCAGAGAGCCCGATGCGGGGCTTGATCCCAGGACCCTGAGATCATGACCTGAGCTGAAGGCAGAGACTTTAACCTACTGAGCCACCCAGGCACCCCTAGGCTGATTTTTTTTTTTTTTTTAAGAGAGAGAGTCTTTCTTTTTTTTTTTTTAAAAGATTTTATTTATTTGACAGAGAGAAACACAGTGAGAGAGGGAACACAAGCAGAGGGAATGGTAGCTAGAGAAGCAGGCTTCCTGCTGAGCAGGGAGCCCAATGCGGGGCTCAATCCCAGGACCCTGGGACCAGGACCTGAGCCGAAGGCAGACGCCTAATGAATGAGCCCCAGGCACCCCCTGATTTTTTTTTTTTTAAGATTTTATTTGTTTATTTATTTGACAGAGAGAGAGAGATCACAAGTAGGCAGAGAGGCAGGCAGAGAGAGAAGGGAAAGCAGGCTCCCTGCTGAGCAGAGAGCCCAATGCGGGGCTAGATCCCAGGACCCTGAGATCATGACCCGAGCCGAAGGCAGAGGCTTTAACCCACTGAGCCACCCAGGTGCCCCTAGGCTGATTATTTTTAACAAACAGAAGGCTTAAGAAGAGCCTTTCAAAATCATCCCTCCCTCCTCCACCATCAAATGCCTACAAGAATTTGGATAGAGGACCTGCTCCAGGAAGGGAGCTAGCACAACAAATAACTACAATATAATATGAACTAGGTGTAACACAGAGGGAGGAACTTAGCAAAATCTTTTTATTAAAATTCCTCTGTGTATCCCATTTTTTCTGTATGGCTCAACAAACATTTGTTTACCAAACATTTATTCTTTTTTCATCTTCCTGTGACTTGTCCTTCCCTTTGAAGCCCCAGCTCAGAATGGCATGTAAGCCTCAATTGCCTGACCACCTATAGGCCCCTTAGTCTCATGGAACTCCCATCTGTATGTAATTAAATTTGATTTTCTCCTGTTAAACTGTCTCATGTCAATTTAATTCTTAGGTCTGCCAAGAGAATCTTGAAGGGCATAGAAAATATTTTCCTCCCCAACATTTATTTCATCCAGTTAATGAATAGCTGTTCTTAATCCAAGTTTCTAAAATCCTTTTCAAAATCTTCTGATGACTCCTTCCAGCTGGTGACCCTACCTCCAGACTCATGTCCCTCCTTAGTGCCCTTCCATTCTGATGTAGTGAAATACAATCATGCTAATTCCTTTTTTAACATCCTTGTGGTTCCCCATCCCAATTGGAGATAGTCCAGATTCCTTGGTATGGTGTGGCAGATTCTGCTGACTGCCTACCCAAAAGGCCAACAATCTCTCTTCCACCTTAATAATAGAATCCCAATTTTACTCTTATAACCACACTGCCATGCTTGGCCATATGCTTAAAGAGTGCTAGACTCCAATACCAGCCCCTGGGAGTAAACTGTGATTGTCCTAAGTCAATCATGGTGTCCCACTCCCTAACCAAATATTGAGCCTGGGAATATGATGCAATTCTAGCCAATGATACTTAAGGGAAGCCAGCTGCTGCAAGGAATGGGAGGAAGAGGGGAAACATTTCTGGGAGAGGTTTTATCCAACTTAAAAAGAGCATAAAAAGTTTACATAATGAGAGTAAGAAGACACAGCCCCTTTTATGCCTCCAGAAGTAATCTTAAGGATATGATGCCTGGAGCTGCTGTAGCCATCCTACAACCATAGGGTGGGAGAGTCAAGGTGTGGGAGTGGGGGGAAGCCTAGAAATAATAGAACAGACATACAGAAAAATCCTGGGTCTGATAACATCATTAACATCATTGCTAACTTAATGAACCCCCGAGCAGCCCTACCTATGGACTTATTATTTGAGATTCTAAATTCATTACTGCTGTCATTTTTAAGTCTGTTGAATCAGGTAGTTCTGTCACCTGTACTCTCCTAACTGATACATGTGGCTTCCAGCGCCTGATATGATCTAGCCCCCAACATCCTCTGGCTCCCCAATAGGTATTCTAACCCACACCCTGACATATTTACAGTTCTCAGAATTATGCCTTCTCTTACCACTGAGCCTTTGTACTTGCTATTACTTCCGCATAAATGACTTTCTTTCACTTCTTTACCAAATGAACTCCTGTTTATCCTTCAAAAGTCAACTCACACGTCACCTATGAGCTCCCCCAGTCTGCCTAGGTGCTTCTTTCTCTCTGCTCTTGTAGCACTTTGCTCATGTGTGCTTCTATTAGGGCAAGAATACTCGTTTGAAAAGCTGGCAGCTTTGTGAGTGGACCTATTACAGGTTGGCCTGGTAGGAAGACAGAGTAGCTAGGTTTTGAACCTTAATGGGTATGTTTGGTCAAGGAAAGTGGGATCCCTGGGCTTAGCCTCGGTGGAAGAGGTTTAGACCAACAAGACTGATTGCTCTGCCTAATAAAATACAGGATGTTGAGCATTCCCTCTAGAGACCAGGTTTGGGAAGCCCTGGTAAGATAAAAAAGAAAAAGACATGAAGGAAAAGAGGGACCTATGCAAGGTGCTAGCAGACAAGAATAACAAGAATAACATATAAGAGAGTTCCTCCATTATTTTCCTATAGTTGCATCACCCCAAAGCTTGGCAGCTTAAAACAGCAATAAGCATTATTTTTTTTTAAAGTTTTTATTTATTTATTTGTCAGAGAGAGAGAACACAAGCAGGCAGAGACAGAGGGTGAAGCAGGCTTCCTGCTGAGCAAGGACCCCCCAATATGGGACTTGATCCCAGGACCCCGGGATCATGACCTGAGCCGAAGGCAGCTGCTTAACCAACTGAGCCACCCAGGCATCCCAGCAATAAGCATTATTATCTCTCAGTTCCCGTGGGTCAGGAATTTGGGAGCAGCTCTGCCCAGGGTCTCTCATTAGACTGCACTAAAGATGTCAGCTGGGGTCATCTGATGTCTTAAGTGGGGCTAAGGGATATACTTCTAAGATGGCACGCTTGCATGCCTAGCAAGTGGATGCTGGCTGTCAGTGGGAGGCCACAGTTCCATTTCACGTCATGGACTCTCTCATGCTTGAGAGTCTTCATGATATGGCAGCTGGCTTCTCCCAGACCCATCTGAGAACAAGTGCCAGGCGAAAACTCTATCCCTTTTATTACTTAGCCTCAGAGGTCACATATCTTCACTTCTGTCGCACATTATTTGTTAAAAAACAGTCACTTACTGCCAGCCCACTGTCAAGCGGAGGGCAATTAGGCTCCACTTTTTGAAGGGAGAAGTATCAATTTGCACACTTTTTTTTTTTAAAGATTTTATTTATTTAGGGAGAGAGAGATTATAAGTAGGCAGAGAGGCAGGCAGAGGAAGGGAAGCAGGCTCCCTGCTGAGCAGAGAGCCCAATGTGGGGCTCTATCTCAGGACCCTGAGACCATGACCTGAGCTGAAGGCAGAGGCTTTAACCCGCTGAGCCACCCAGGCACCCTGCAGACTTATTTTTAAATCACCACAGTCCCTAAGGTGGAGTGGTCCAGGAGATTTCAGATAATAGTATTGACTTCTAGAGTTCAGTTTTGAGTTCTGTGCTATGTTATTATCCTCTCCACAACTCCAAACCTTCAGTAAAAGTCTGAAAACCTATAGCTGCCTTGGTAGATGGCTTTGACGAGAAGTTTAATGCCCTGAAGGTTCCTGTGCCAGAGGATAAATATACTGTTCAGGTGGATGCTGAAGAAAAAGAAGATGTGAAAAGTTGTGCTGAGCTTTCATCTCTCTCAAAGGCCAGGACTAAGGAATATGAAAAAAGAGCTGGAGAAGATGAAGAACATAATTCCATTTGATCAGACCCAGGACCTGACCCAGGACCTGAACAAAGTCTTCCCAAAAGCCAAATTAGACAAGAAAAAACCCCTATTGTCCTCACAAGCCAATCGAAAATTTATAAACATGAACTGGGGATAAACCTCTGGTCCTCGTGTTATAAACACCAGACACTAAAAAAAAAAAAAAAAAAAACAAGCAAACAAATAACCCTGTAAGTGGAAGATTACACACTTAACCAAAAAAGATAGATAACGAATTAACACATGAGATGTTCAACATTATTAATGATGAGGGACATACAGATTAAAACTACAAGGAGATGCTACCACATACCCACTAGAACGGCTATATAATTTGCCAAGAATGTGGTACTGTGTGCTGCGATGTCATGAGGACCCTCAGCAGCTCTCTGGAGAGGCCCATGTGGAGAGGAAGCCAGGCCTCCTGCCAACAGGCAGTATCAACTGGACTGCTGTGTGAGTGAGTCACTGTGGAAGTGGATTCTCCATTCCCAGTCAAACCTTCACGTAACTGCAGCCCCTGCTGACACCTTGACCTGCACTTCCTGAGGTATGCCAAGCCCTGACCTCTCATCTAAACCATTGTCATATACCTCACCTGCAGAAACTGATAACAAATGTTTATTGCTGCTCTAAGCCACTATGCTTTATAGTAATTTGTCACAGAGTAGCAGGTAACTAATTTACAACCACATAGGATTAAAAGAAATAATCCATTGGCTGGCACATGGTTCACTTCATAAATGTTGGCTGTTACCGTTGTTGTGTAATGCATACATGGGTTTTTTTCACTAGCTATTGCAAGTTTCTTGCAAAGGAGGACTTTCGTTCATTTTTTTTTTTTTTTTTTTTGGCGCTCTCTGCCTCTCCTCATCCTTCTTAGCCCCTCAGCACAGTGCTGGGCACACATACAGCAGAAGCCCAGAAAGTAACTCAAAGGGAGGCAAAGAAACCCAAAGGTGAAACAGTTTTACCTTTGTCACTATAAGGATAATTTTCCATTACCTAAAATATTTGATTAACCCCTTTGTTACAGTTAATGTAAATGCCTGGGCTTTTATATGTTATTTTGTAATGAGTAAGCTATAAAGGCAAGGAAGACTAAGGGGTGAAGAGAAAAGATTTGATTAATTAAAAGGAGATAATGAAGAAATGAGCATCAGATAAGGCAGAAGACCAGGTAAGAGGGTCAGGGATGTGCCTGTATAAGAAAGAGTAAAAACTGGGGATTGGACCCAAAGGACAACAAGGAAAATCACACTGAGAAATCAGGGCTTCAAGGTTCATGGGTTGGAAACCCACATCTGCTGCCATAATTTGTTATTTATTGGTAATTATGTTGTTCCTTTTGTCCATAATGTTTGTTGCCTCCGTAACTGTGGCTAGTTACTTTGAGAATATATGCCATATTTATAAAGGCTTTAACACTACAGAGCATTAAAAATACATCATATCTACTTAGATAAATAACCCAAGCCTCATCCCCTGCTGATAGCTTATCTTCTTTGTGTGTCATGGACAATAGACCATTACATTCTTTGATAATATTCAAGAGAAGTTTTGTAATTCTAGCCATTTTACTTAAGGAATTAAAGATACTTAAATCTACTCTTCATGGTATGAAGTTCATACATTAATTGAGGATACACATGACATGGGCCTGAAGTGAGGATATTATTGTTCAGAGAAAAGCAGGCTTATTTGTGAGATACCCCACATTTGGTGCTCTAGTCTAGCAAAGGACAGTGACTAGTCATGGTTTCTCTGTCAGCAAGTAGGTGACATGTTGCCAGCGATTTCTGTGATAGCTGGGTGGACAGTCAAAAAAGAAAAACAGGGGGCACCTGGGTGGCTCAGTGGGTTAAAGCCTCTGCCTTCGGCTCAGGTCATGATCTCAGGGTCCTGGGATCGAGCCCCGCATAGGGCTCTCTGCTCAGCGGGGAGCCTGCTTCCCTCTCTCTCTGCCTGCCTCTCTGCCTACTTGTGATCTCTATCAAGTAAATAAAATAAAATCTTAAAAAAAAGAAAAACAGGTAATAATAATTCTAGTGATAGCAACAGTGATCAACCTTTGTCAAGTTCTAACTATATGACTGAAATTAGTATAAGAACTTTATTCTTTTCCTAGTAGAATCCTGAGACAATCCAATAAAAGTCACGTTATTACCATTTTACAGATGAGGTCACTGAAGCTTAGGTCAAGTTATGGAACTTCAGCTCTTCCTTCTCGTTTTCCAACAGTCATGACCAAGCTAAGGTCAGGAGGAGTCAGAGATAAGGTTCTTGTTTCTAACTTAAAAAAAAAAATCATTTTAACTAACTCTATTTTGGTGGTTTATTACCTTGCTCTAGAAAGGCAGCAGGCTGTGGTTAAGTTTTCAGACCAGTGGTTGAAGCTCAGTTTCATCACTTACTATTGGCCTTGAAGAAGTTATATTCACTTACATTCATTTTCTTATCCATTAAGTAAGAATAATGACTCAATCTCCAGGGTTGCTGTCCTCAATCTTTCTTTGCAGCCAAAGCAACCTTTCCAAAATGCAAAAATGACCGTGTTATCTCACTTCAACTTAAAATTCCACAATGGGATCCCATTTTTCTTTTTTTTTTTTTTTAAAGATTTTATTTATTTGACAGAGAGAAACACAGTGAGAGAGGGAACACAAGCAGAGGGAATGGTAGCAGGAGAAGCAGGCTTCCTGCAGAGTAGAGAGCCCGATGCGGGGCTCGATCCCAGGAGTCTGGGATCATGACCTGGGCTGAAGGCAGACGCTTAACGACTGAGCCACCCAGGCGCCCCGGGATCCCATTTTTCTTAAGATATAAAGCTGATTTCCTTAATATGACTTCAAAGCTTCTCATGGTGTGTCCCCTACTCACTCCCAGGCTAGGTAGCCAGCGAAAGAATTGGAACTCACTGGATGAGTCATTGCCACCACTCAAGGGGAGACACAATAGCTCAGGCCCAAGACTCATCAATGTCTCTTACTCAAATAAATGTTACCAAGTACTTACAGAGCTTGAAATACAATGCTATTCTGAATATATAAAGGTGCAGGGAGAAAAAGAAAGTGAAAAGATGCTCCCTGCCTTGATGGACATACCATCTGCTAGTAATACAGACATCAATGAAATAATTTTATAAACATATGCAAAATTATAACTAAGCTCTACAAAGTAGAGGACCTGAGGGATGTGATGGGGAAACTGATCAGTCTGGAGCATCAGGGAAATAATGATTAAATTGGAATATGAAACAATAGAAAAGATTCTGATGAATAATTACCTGCATAAAAAGTAAGAGATGTCTGGGTAGCTCATTTGGTTAGGCATCTGAGTCAGGTCTTGGTCTTGGGGTCATGAGTTTGGGCTCCTCGTTGGGCTCCAGGCTGGGTAGGAAACCTACTTAAAAAAAAAAGTAAAATTTTTTGTACTATACCTCTTAATAGATGGATGGGGCTTTTAGAACACTTTAGATTACATCATCATTAGATGACTGTTATCTTTTGATAGAGTGGGATGGAGTGCATCACCAATTCTTGTTCTATTTTTTGTTGCTATAGGTAGTTACCAAGTAACTCTTTTACACAAGTAAGTGAATACAAAACAAAACAAAAACAAGTAAGTGAATGAATGGAGTTTTGCCAAATCTTTATCACAATTTTTCCATCTCTTTAAATTTTGTTAAAGGATTAGGAACCATCTCATTGCAAAAGGATGTGTTACTCATTTGAGAAATCATTTTTTCAGTCTCTGGAAGTGACACCAAAGTCAAGTGACTATTAGTTGTTCTTGTTTCTCTCTCACTTAAAGCTATTTTGGTTTGGGGGCCAAAACCCCACAAAATTGTTTGTGTTTCATAATTTTTCTTGTTGATTGTGAACAAAGACCTATTTCAATTATTTAGGTCATAGTAAAGTACCTTAAGGAGACATTACAGATGGTATTCGTATAGAAATTGGTATAGTAAAAATATTATATACAGGTTTGTAATTTCAAGATTTAAATGGTTTAAAATTATACATTTGACAGAATTAAGAGAACATGTCACCACCTGAGAAGGAGATATTCTAACTAAATGAAATGGTTTCCTCAAGTTCAGGACATTATATCTTAAATTATATTTGGGGTACACTTTGTCTTACCAGGTACATAAGTAGATGCTTTTCAGAGTGCAGTTTTAGGAGCACCTGATTGGCTCAGTTGGTTAAGCATCTGACTCTTGATTTCAGCTCAGGTCATGAACTCAGCATCATGATCTCAGGATGATGAAATAGAGCCCCATGTCTGCTTGAGATTTTCTCTCCCTCTGCTCCTCCCCGTGCTCATGCTCCCCTTTTCTCTCTCTCAAATAAATAAATAAATAAATAAATAAATAAAATCTTAAAAAAATAAGAGTGCAGTTTTACTTTGTGGAAATAAACAGCAAAAAGAAGAGAAGGTATATAAAAGACTCTTAATCTCACGAAATAAACTGAGGGTTGCGGGGGAGGTGGGGAGGGACGGGGTGGCTGGGTTATGGACATTGGGGAGGGTAAGTGCTATGGTGAGTGCTGTGAAATGTGTAAGCCTGATGATTCACAGAACTGTACCCCTGGGGCAAAGAATACATTATATGTTAATTAAAAAAAAAAAAGAAGAAAAGAAGGTATTATATGACCAGTAGGTGTGGGGCTTACAAAAAGGTATAAAGATAATTGTTTGGGGGCATTATTTCCAGAATTTACATGTTCCTGTCAAAGTAATAAAGATATGATAGAAATGTATAAATGAGGATGAAAATGAGTGGCAATAAGGAGACAGGTGCCCAGATAAGAGTGACTATTTTTTCCTGTGTCTGCTTCAACTCAACTTGAGTATGAATTGAACAGAAACTTGCTACTAGACAAGAAACAGTGAAGCAAAGTAATTTTTCTGTATTTCTGCCTGTGAGTCAGAGGTGAGATTATGTTTGTTTCTTAGACCAAAGTTAGTAATTTTCCTTGTTTAGGATCTTTTTCTTTCACAAACCAATTTCTTTAGGAGAAACTTTAAGAGACAAGAATGGTGTGATTGCAGTAACTATCCCCCCCAAAATAGATGTGCAAAGGGTAACAGTTTATTGCTTAAAAAATGATGAAACTGGAGTTCCAGAAGAAGATAGTCTTCAACGTATCTCGATTAGACCTTCTGGTGTGTTAAGAACAGCTTTATAGAGATGTAATTTATATATCATAAAATTCACCCAATTCAGTGGGTTTTAGTGTAATCACAGGGTTGTGCAACTATCACAGTATAAACTGAAAACATTGTCATCAACCAAAAAGAAACTTTGTCTCCATTAACAATTGCCGCCCAGATCTTTCACTTTTGTCCAAGGTAGATTTTCTTCAAGCTGGTGTGAGGCAACCTAGGAATTATATAATGACTGGTGTAGAGCTGCTGTTTGCAGTTACAGACACAAACATTTGAGAGGATAATGAGGTCCTAGTTTATTCAGCTCATCTGTGGGGTGCTAGCCAATCTTGCCTTTTTGCAACTGAGTTGAAAGTCATGTAACATGAAATTAAACCACCTTAAAGTGAACAATTCAGTGGCATTTAGTGTATTTACAATGGTGTGCAACCAACACCTTTCCTTAGTTCCAAACCATTTCATCACCCCCAAAAGGTGATGTGCCCTGTACCTATTAAGCATCTTCTTCTATCTCATCACTGCCCCCCCCCCCCCCACTGCAGGCCTTGGTAACCACCAGTCTGCATTCTTGTCTCTATTTGTCTCATTCTTGTCTCATGACCTCATATGGTCATGTGGGATGGCAGTTCAGGCAAAGGTAAGCTGGAGGGACTAGGGGGACTTGATTTAGACCTTCAAGAGTGAGAATTTTGATAAGAACAAAGGGTGAAATGCATTCTAGGGATGAAGATGCATCAGGATATAAATCTGATGCTGTAACAAAGATTCAGACCAACAGCAACTGTTTAAACAAGTTCTCTCATGTACCAGAACACGAGGAGTCCAATGGTACCACTGTTACTGCCCATAATGCAGCAGGTTTCTTCTACCGTCTGCTCTACCATGTCAAGTACGGGCCTTGTCTCATTGTCAAAATGACTGACATCTTCTGGGTCTGTCTGCTAAATGACAAGGGAGAACATGGGAAAAAATACTCAGAGAACATCATCTTTCCTTTTAGTTATTTTTATTTAAGTATTTATTTGAGAGAGTGAGAGAGTATGAGCTGCAGAGAGGGGTAGAGGGACAAGCAGACTTCCCACTGAGAAGCCTGACATGGGGCTTGATCCCAGGACCTTGACTGAGATCATGACCTCAGCTGAAGTCGGACACTTAACTGACTGAGTCACCCAGGTACCCCCATAACCTTTCCTTTTAAAGGTAGAACCTGATATTTCACACTACTTACATTCACATATCATTAGCTAGAACTTAGTCACGTAGCTAACAATAGCTATAGGGGAAGCTGGGGGAAAATGGAATTCAGCTGGACTTTTAGCTCCAAGCTAAAATTTGGCTTTCTATTACTAGAGAAAATAAATGAGACTCAGTTGTGGGACAATGAATGGTCTCATAGGTAGAGGTAGAAGAGAAAAAAAAAAAACAGTCTAGAAGGAAAAATATGGAAACGATTACCCTAGGAATATAAGCAAATAAAATTCTGCCAGGCCCGACTGAGGAGCTACACGTATGGGAGCTACAGAGGGCTTATAAAAAAAATATCTCCAAGAAACTTCTTTGTTTGCTAATTGGTTTAGGAAAGTGTAAGTGCTGGTGAGATGTAGGGTAGTGTGCATAATTGGGTTGAGAGTGGTGTATCATATAGTCAGGGTGGGTTCTCGCTATTCAAAGTGTGGTCCTTCGTCTAAAAGCATCAGCATCACCTGGGGACTTGTGAGAAATGCAGAATCTCAGGCCCCACTACAGAATAACAATCTGCATTTAAACACATTCTTCAGGTGACTAATATAACATTAAAGTCTGAGCGGCAGTGGGCTAGATTTTGCTATGGTACGGAATAATCCTAAAATCTGTTTTAAAAACAAAGATTATTTCTTACTCATGGTGAACGTCCACTGGGAGGAAGGAGGTGGCAAGCAGGGGACTTAGCTCCATCATCTCCACCAGGCCCCAGGCTGATGGGACCTTCTAAACATCACCAGTTGGTATGAGGCTCTCATGCTTCTCTCACATTTCATTGGTCAAAGCAAATCCAGAGCCATGCCTATCTTTAAGGAGGTGGGAAGAACAATCCTACTATGTACCTGGAAGGGTGGGAATCAAAATACTAATGAAGCCAAGGATCCTGGAGGTAATGAGGACATTCAAAGGTTATTATGATGTACATGTAAAGGGATCAGATACTGGGAAAGTATATCAGGAGGAAGGAAAAGGAAAGCACAAACAAAAGAAATATTTCAGAATATTTCTGAAGGGTAGCTACAAAAGACTCCCAGCTTTAGAGTCTGGCTGGGTAGGAAAGAAAAATTTTGGAGGAATTGGTTGGGGTGGGAAGTTCAAAGATGAAGTTTGGAATGAACATGCTGAGTCATGCCAGAAATTAAGGTAGATGTTCACCCAATTTCATCCTGTGTCACTTCCCCTTTCTCTCACCATGTTCCATGTCACCATGTCAGCCACACTGACTTTCTGTCCCTTCGTACACCAATCTTGTTCTCACCTTAGGGTTGTTGTACCTACTGTTTCTTCTGGAATGCTTTTCTCTGGGTTCGTCATGAGTTCCTGCCTGTCATTTAGTGTCATCTTCTCAGAAAGGCTTTCCCTGGCCCAATAAATGTAGCAACCTAGTCACACTTTATCACATCTCCCTATTTCAGTTATCAGAATAGCACCTAGAGCTAGCTAGTACTTTTTTCAAACCCCCTCCCCTCATTAAAAAGTAAGCTCCATGAGAGCTCCATGGACTATGTACTGTGTCACCTGCCTCAAGTACAGTGCCAGGCACAGAGCTGGTCCTCAATATTTACTGAATGTTCACATGGAAATTTCAGTTAAGAAGTGTGCAATGAACTCCCCCCAAAATCAAAAAACCCAGTTAAGAAATGGGCAGAAGACATGAATAGACACATTTCCAAAAAAGACATCCAGACTGCTAACAAAAGATGCTCAACATCACTCATCTTCAGTGAAATCTAATCAAAACCATGATGAGATACCATCTCACACCTGTCAGGATGGCTAAAATTAACAAGAAACAACAGATATTGGTGAGGATACAGAGATAGGGGAATCCCTCTTGCACTCTTGGTGGGAATGCAAACTGGTGCAGCCACTCTGGAGAACAGTATGGAGGTGACTCAAAAAGTTAAAAATAGAACTACCTTACAATCCAGCAATTGCACTACTAAGTATTTACCTGAAGGATACAAAAATACAGATTTGATGGGATACATGTACCTTGATGTTTATAGCAGCATGATTAACAATAGCCAAACTATGAAGACAGCTCAAATGTCCACTGACAGATGAATGGATAAAAAAGACATGGTTTGTATATGCAATGGAGTATTACTCAGTCATGGAAAAGAATGAAATCTTGCCATTTGCAATGACTTGGATGGAGCCAGAGTATATTATGCTAAGTGAAATAAGTCAGAGAAAGACAAATGCCATATGATCTCACGCATATGGGAAATTTAAGAAAGAAAACAAATGAACATATGGGAAAGGTGAAAAGAAAAAAGGAGGGAAACATGCCATAAGACACTCTTAATGATAGAGAAACAGGGTCGATGGAGGGAAGGGGTGGGTGGGTGATGGGTATTAAAGAGGGCACTTGTTATCATGAGCACTGGGTGTTGTATGTATCACTGAAGTCTACTCTAGAAACCAGTATTGCCTTGTATGTTCACTAAAGTTTAAAGAAAAAAGAAGCAGTATGTGAAGAGGGAAATATAGGTCCAATGGGGAAAACAGATTTGGAAATGTAAGTTTCTCTAAGGTACTGAAGATGAACCAAAAGCATTAAACCTTTAGGAATGTTTTCCTTCGGTGTTTAGAGAAGTGGAGACTGAGAAGTCTAAAATGTAGAATAGAATGGTTCCTAGGGAGGAAAACATTTCAGTGAGGGATGAGTCAGTGGAGGCAAGAGGGAATAAGAAAAAGACCATTCCATTTGGACAGGTCATTTGTAATCACTGAATATAGGAGTGAAAATGTCGGAGTTGGGGCACCTGAGTGGCTCAGTCCAGTTAAGTTTCTGCATTCTGCTCAGGTCATGATGTCAGGGTCCTGGGATGGAGCCTGGCAAGGGGCTCCCTGCTCAGTAGAGAGTGTGCTTCTCCCTCTGCCCCTGCCTTGTGTTCTCTCCCTTGCTCACTCGCTCTCTCAAATAAATAAATACAAAAAAAATTTTAATGTGGGGGTTAAGGAGAGAAAGAATACAGCAGGTATAGTCATTACTGTAGTAGTTCGGCAGTAGAGGGAATTAGTACTCTAGTAGGATTGAGTGGTTTATCTTTTGGGGAGACCTATTCATTTCTCAAGGAAAGTGAGCTAGAGAAGAGGGAAGATGTAGAGAAGGGTTTTTAACCTAAAATTCATGGGCCCCTAGATGTGTGCATGGGGAAGTGGAGGGAAGAGGATTTGTAGTTTAGTTACTTTAGCAAAGGTCCAGATCCAAAGGTTATTAACCACTACTGAGGAGGAAGAGAATAGATGAGTAAAATAGTTAAAAACCAAACAAAAACCCGCAGAGGCCCAGAGAAGGACTAAGCTTTAAAGAAAAAAGGAAAGCCTCTTTCTTAAAGAAAAGCTATAATGAGATGGAAAAGTTCACGACTGCAGGGGCGCCTGGGTGGCTCAGTGGGTTAAAGCCTCCGCCTTCAGCTCAGGTCATGATCTCAGGGTCCTAGGCTCGAGCCCCGATGCGGGGCTCTCTGCTCAGCGGGGCGCCTGCTTCCTCCTCTCTGACTACTTGTAATCTCTCTCCCTGTCAAATAAATAAAATCTTAAAAAAAACAAAACAAAAAACGACTGCATCATCATCTCGGTAAAATAGGTAGTAAGAACAGAGCCGGAAACAGTGGGGTGGGGAGCCTTATGCAAACACGCTTCAGAGAAGGGATACTGAAGCAGGGACAACGGAGAAGTGGAGAGATCTCCTGCGCTCCTCAACCGAGCCAGCTGCCTTCCTGTAGCTCCCGCGCAACGTCACGGGCCAGGAGGTGGTGCTTCAGGCTGGAAATCGCTGGCACTGTTAACCAGTGAGGGTTCCTCAAACTTGGGCCGACGCGCACCGACCCGCCTGGGAGGGACAGCGGTCTTATCACAAAAGGCAGTCACCACCAGGCAGTGGTGGTCATCAGTGCGTAAGTCAGGGGGAAACCGTTACGCCCCAGCTTCTCCATAGTCGCCGTACCTTCTGTGCTGTTTGGGCAGCTGCCTCCAGACCGGCCTCTCCACCTGTCATCATCTCTGAATCATCCCGCCCCATTTCGACATCTCTCTTTCCTGCCTCCGGCTCTCGGCCTGGCTCAGGACCCAGCAACAGCGGGCCCGGGAGAATTCATTCATTCAACAACCGCGGGGTTTACTGGGCGACTTCGCGTGCAAGCCCAGGGCCTGAGGAGCACGGAGCCCTCAGGAGTCGGGTCGCGCGCGGCATGGGGCGGGGGGACAGCACGCCAGACCCAACCCGCGTCCAAGGGGCCTCCGCCCGCATGTCGCAACAGCTTCCCGGACAGCCCCGCGGGCCGCGCCAGGGGATACCCGGCCCAAGCTGGGTCCACCTCACGCCAGGCTGAGATCCCGCGGGAACAGAGATCTTGGGCCAGGCCGCCCGCGTGTTCCCGCGCTCGAACGCAGTTCTAACGGCTGACTGCAGCGGTTTGACCTTGAAGCCCTGGCACCACCCCACCCCCTCCCGAGACAGTTCAACACGCAGCACCCGCAGCTCCCCAGCAGCCAGTCTGGGGCCCAAATCCGGTCTCTCTCGCCCCTGAGCTCTTCGCTCTTTCGGTAGCCAATCGGGTCCCGACGTGGTGATGGCCAATGGCCGCAGTCAAAGTATCAGGAGTGGTTGAGCCTATCAAAGTTCAGCCTTAAGTTTCCCCCGCCCCCTAGAGAAGTCGGTGGGCGGGCTGTTCTTGCATGTTGGCCAATCAATGGCCAATAAACAAGAAGCTTCAAGATCAAAGGGGAAGGGGTGGGATCTAAACCGTAGAAACACCGCAGGGCGGAGGAATGACAGTCAACTTCTCTAATACCACAGACATCTTTTTCGTACGTAAGCAAAGGGGCGGGGCTATCTTGGCGGCCGCACCAATGGCTGATTGGGGGGCGTGTTCGTGGGCCGAGCGGGAGCCGGAGGCCCCGGGCTCTCTGGGCCGCGCCTGAGGCGGACACGACGGGGCCGGGGGGCGGTGGCGGCAGCGGCAGCGGCGGCGAGGGTGGGCGCCGCAGCTGGCCCGGGTGGATGGAGTTGGAGGGGCGGGGTGCTGGCGGTGTGGCGGGGGGGCCGGCGGCTGGGCCGGGGCGGAGCCCCGGGGAGTCGGCGCTGCTGGACGGGTGGCTGCGGCGGGGCGTGGGCCGGGGGGCCGGCGGCGGGGAGGCCGGGGCCTGCAGGCCCCCGGTACGGCAGGATCCGGACACCGGCCCCGACTACGAGGCGCTGCCGGCTGGAGCCACTGTCACCACGCACATGGTGGCGGGCGCCGTGGCAGGGATCCTGGAGCACTGCGTGATGTATCCCATCGACTGCGTCAAGGTGAGACCTGGACCGGCTCTGAATCCGACCTGTGGCTGACCCGACCCCTGGGTCCTGTCCAGAGCCAGGATCCCGGCGGAGAGCCGGAGCCGACATGGGTTTCTTCCTGGCCCCTGCCACCGCCACACGATTCGACCGATACTCCATGCAAGCAAGGTCCCGGCTGGGGATTGAACCCAGCCAGGAACCAGGATCCATTTCTAACCGTCAGTGAGGTCTGAATCGGGACTGTGGAAAGAAAATCTCAGCCAAAGCCCCGATCCTAGCTGAGACTAAACAGGAATAGGGTGGGATGGGATGGAACAGGTAAGTGCTACTAACTTGATTAAGGTGAAGCCAACTGGGGTGAATCAGACCCCGAATAGGATTTTAAAGGCTTGAGATGTTCTCTGGCAAGTGCTTTTACAAGCTTCTTGCTGTGTCTTCCCTTAAAAGTGATGGAGCAGGAACCGGAATCTGAAATCTCTCAGCTAGATAGAGTATTTACTTATTGAATCTTAACCCACGAGTGACTGGAAATCGTTTGTGCAGTCAGAATTCATAATTCTAGACTGGAAGTAATTTGGGAAAGACCACATTCAGGAAAAGGTTTCGGTTTCTCTACCGCAAGCATGATACCCCACCTATTTCCTGAACATGAAAACTAAGCTGGGATTAGGGTTTTGTATGTGCAGCCCTCAAACAAGAGATGGAGCTGACAGTGTATTTCTTTAGCCACCTGAAGTTGACAAAAGGGAAAGTTGCCTAGAAGGGAAGCATGATGATATTGAAAATGAAATGGGACCAACATGAAGGCATGATTCCTGTGAAAGTAAGAACTAATTGCAACCACAACCAAGCAAACTGATGAGTGGGTGAAGAAGTCAGGTGCTTCTGAAGAAAGCTAGGTGAAGGGAGGAACAGATTTTTCTTTACAGTTCTTATTCTTGTGCATTAGCAAAGGTACCAACTCTGAAAGTGAGGACTAAATAGAATGAAAAGTAAATTCAAGGTGACTGTTGAAATAAATGTCTGGACATACTGATGCCCCCCTTATGTGTTAGGGGTAATAGTCAAACAGCATCCTCACAGCTCTTTGATGTGTTTTTCCCTCAAATTAAGAAAATTACATATTCAGGGACGGTGGCTCAGTTGGTTAAGCAGCTGCCTGCAGCTCAGGTCATGAGCCCAGGATCCTGGGATCGTGTCCGTGCTCAGCAGGGAGCCTGCTTCTCCTTCTCCCTCTGCTGCTCCCCCTGCCTGTGCCCTCTCTGTCTGTGGCAAATGAATAAGTAAAATCTTAAAAAAAAAAAAAAAAAGAAAGAGAAAGAAAAGAAAATGTTACATATTCAAAAGGAGAGAGTATTGAGTTGAGAAATACAAAGTCTTATCTTTTCTGCTTCTCCCTGGTTCTGGTACTCTCACATGTATTTATGGGTAGTGTGGATGAAGAAACGGGGAGAGTGCTCATTAAGCTTTGTGAATGACTTTGAGTTGATAGTTTTGTAGCACATTGCAAGGCAACTCCTACAAACGGCCATACCTATTGAAACTGGTAGATGCACTTGGTTAAAATGGATATTAGAGTTTTAAATACCCTTGTCAATTGAGAGGAATAGAAATAAATAGTAGAATCTATGCGAGAGAAGTAAGAGGATGGTTAATGCTCTAACAATATAGAGTGGATAAGTACAAATAAAGATTCTGACATTTATGTAGTAAAGTCTAGGTTGAATGACCGTGAGTTGTTAATGCTATATATATCCAAAAATTAAAATGACCTAACTGCAAAATAAAGTAACTTTACTATACTTAGACTGTGAGTAGAGAGCAGGGTTTAGGGTGCTATGTTTCGGGATGGGTATCAAATGAAAACTAGATCAAGGAAAGCAATGAAAAGTATTTAACGACTTGAAAAATACAATGTAATAGTGTGACTGACTTAGAAATATTACTACTATAACTTATCAACTTAAGTGTTGTCCCATTACCTTGGGAGGCTATCTCCTTATGCCATATCTTTGGGTAATGTTGCTATAAATATAAGATTCCTCTGTTAGAAATGCCTCTAGAATATTTGGGTGAATATTAAAGAGGGCAAATCTTTGCCGTGTGACAAAATAGAGTTTTGGGGGGTTTTTTTTAGTAACAGACCATTCAGGATAAAAAATGATAGATAAGGTAGAAGATCAAAATGGGTAATACTGATTGGAAACAAAGAGAAGGTAGGACCAGAAAGCAAGGAGACTGATTTACTCTTGAGGCTGATAACCCCACTGAGGGAACTCTTCTGAAAGAGGAGTTCCAGAAGTGTTTTGCATAATCACATCATTGCTAGAACTAAGTTACTTCTAGCCTTCCAGGGTAACTATTTTGAAGAACCGTTCTTATTTATTTACACAAATTTTGAAATGTTTGTTTTTAAAAAATTAGTCATATGACATCACAGTCATGCCTCAAAGCCCTGTATTAAAGAAATAATTATTTGATCCAGAGGGGAAAAAAGCTCAAGAATCTTCAAAGATAAAAAAGCTCATTTTAGAAGAACCATTTGCATTTGCCATTAATACTGAGATTTAAATGACTAGAGGAAACAACTAGGTGAGACCGGTAGGATTTAATGTCAGTAGGATGTTAGACATTGTTGTGCAGACATGAAAGTAAAATTCACATCTCTTTCTTCAGAAAGGACTTCCCAGTTCACTTGTCCCAGGATTTCCCAGTTCCTCTTTTACCAAAAATGGTGGTGGAGAAGAAGAGCAGCCCAACTGTCCCTAAGACTAGAGGCAGGTAACTGTGTTGGAGCCTAAATTGCAACCACAGTGTTTGCAAATGAAAGTTGACATTGCCTCTTGGCTTGTAAGCCTGTGCACCCCAGCCACTTATCAGGGTCAAGGTGGTTTAAAATATCCTTGAGAGGAACCTAGCATAACCTCACTAGGCCATAGTTATTCAGCCAGCTATTTACATGGATATAATAGGGAGGTTTGGGAGCCCAAATATATCCCAGTTTTCCTTTTCTGGGCCTCAGAGGCAAACACCAGGCTTTATCTATAGAGATAGGCTCCACAACCAAAGTAGTCAGAATCTTCTCAAAATCATCTGGCTAAGTACCCACCTGTCACCAAGGTGCTACTTTTTGGCTCTGTAATGGTGACATAAATAAGCTACTTACATAATAAGTTAAAGAGAGAAAGAGCAAAGGAAAGCTTTTCCAAACTCCAGATGAAAATGGTTATACACATGCACCAATGAAAGGAAGTGGAAACATTGGCTTATTTGACTTTCTTGTATCTAATAATAATACTTGTTATTCAATAAAGGGCAGTGCCAAGCACTAACTGATGTGCCTTACATTAAATTATTCATTTAACCCTCAAAGCAATTTCACAAAGTATACACCATTTTCATTATTTTACAGATGAAGAAAAGGAAGCAAGTTAAGTGGCACCCTCATGATTGGAACCCAGTCTGATTTCTCGGGCCTTCCATACAGCCTCCCAGAAGTAGATTTCCAGAGCCAAGCAAGGCACAGAGTTTCACAATAGTGCTCATTGCTAAACATGACCTCCAGATTAATAGCTAGACATAAAAATCATTATAGCCACAGAGAAATTTTAAATCAAAGACAAAAAAATTCAAAATTTAAAAAAAAAAAATTCAAAATTAAACCTAATTTACTAGTGGCTAAGAACCAGTTTGTTGCCCATGCACATCTGTGAGATGATGTATACAAGAGACAACACTGCCATGATCTATAAATTTTATGGTATAAACAAATATGTCCAAGAATCATGTTTGAATATAATAAAAAGAAGCCTTATATTTCTAGTGCTTCATAAATTACCAAGGGCTTTTACGTGCCCTCTTTGAATCTGCACAACAGCCTCATGAGCCATTCTTAGTCTCATGTTTTATTTTTTTTTAAAGATTTTATTTGACAGAAAGAAACACAGCGAAAGAGGGGACACAAGCAGAGGGGATAGTAGTGGGAGAAGCAGGCTTCCCGCCAAGCAGGGAGCCCGATGCGGGGCTTGATGCAGGGCTTGATCCCAGGACTCTGAGATCGTGACCTGAGCCGAAGGCAGACGCTTAACGACTGAGCCACCCAGGTGCCCCCTTAGTCTCGTGTTTCAGATGACAACTTGAAACTCTGGTTAAGTGATATATCCAAGACCACACATCTAGCAAAGCAGTGGCTCATACTCAGGCTTTTTGACTCAAATGTGACTTGTTTTTTTTTACCAAACCACTTATCTCCCTATTAGTTCATTTGGCTTTTCTTCAAAGCCAGTGTTTTTTTAGTAATTAAAGGCTATTCATAAACTTGTAGAGATTTCATTTTTTCTCCAAAGAAAGATTTATTGGTTCACACCTTTGGGGAGCCATACTGATTGTTATATTTGGCCTAGCTTATGCCTGGGTCCTTTCCATAAGAGTATAAGAATTGTGAGTTAGATGTAAAAGTGTGTATAAAATGTTCAAAGTAACTTTCAGTCCAGGTTTCTCTTGGGCGTGAAAGGTTCTAAGTCTCTGAGGCCAGACCTTTCTGGGTGCTGGTTGCCCAAACAATGCCACTGACTTCAGCACAGCAATGCAATTTCTGAACTTTCTCCCTATGTAAGATCAGTTTGAAACAAACCTATGGAAACACATAATTGTTAAGCCACCAGGCCCAGTTTATCTTTATCAGCAGCCATAGCCAGCAAAGACCTGTAGGCACTGAATAACTCCTCTAATGGATTCTATACCCCTGGGTGATGTGAAAGATTTGTAAGCTATCCTTTATTAGAAATTTGTGGTGGTTTTGTTTTGGTTTGGTTTGGTTTTGAGAAGTAAAATGAGTCAAGTTGTAATAAGTGATACTGTATTTCTAATTGAACTTATAGTATTAACCTTTTAAGCTTCCAGTTCTTTGTTGGTAGCAAGCAGGAGAAAATAACTTTAGAGGAATGTGGATTGCTTGCAGCTAACTAGGACCTGTTAATCTGGTTAGTTTTTTTCCCCCTCATGCTCTTGAGAAGAGGCAGTACTCTTGGATTCCAGATGGCCAAAAGGAAGGTTCAAATTGAATCAGTAATTGGAATGAAGTAGGAATTTAAACTGTACTTGGACATTAGTTGCCCCTACTGACTCATTAATAGCCTACTTCTTACTTTGTGAACTGGTGCAGACAGCTAAGATTCACTTGTTCTTTCATTCATCCATTCATTCATTGAGCAAACGAATCTTGAGGGCTTACTCTGTTCCAGGCACTGGACATTAATTTTGTATTGTTAATCTCCATGCTACTTTTTTTTTTTTAAAGATTTTATTTATTTATTTGACAGAGATCACAAGTAGGCAGAGAGGCAGGCAGAGAGAGAGGAGGAAAGCAGGCTCCCCACTGAGCAGAGAGCCCGATGTGGGGCTCGATCCCAGGACTCTGAGATCATGACCTTAGCCAAAGGCAGAGGCTTTAAGCCACTGAGCCACCCAGGCGCCCCATTATTTCCAATATTCCAATCCAACTTTATGCCGTATTATACAAAGTGTCTACCATGTACTTTTGTCCCAGTCATTGAATCCTCTGGAAATTCCAAGGATTATGTTTCACGAAGACTGATATTATTTGATAACAATTTTGGGATTCATTCAGTTTAGTTAGAGATTTGGAAATCCCTTCGGTTTTAGAGACTAAGTTGGTTTCTACCTTTCATAGTTTCAGGGTAAATGCTCTTTCCCAGGAAATTAGAGCAGCATTGATTACAGATGCTACTTTTGCCAAGAGTTTAACCTACAGGCCCAGGTGCCAATGCCAAGTAATCTGAGAAACCCAGATAATCATCAAGGATAAGTTATAAGTATAACAAAGGATAAGTTATCATCTCATTAGTGTAGTGTGTGGTGAGGAAGCAGGCCCAGGATTAATCTTCAGAAATAATGCATAAAGTATGTTGTAGACAATAAATAGTTGACTTCAAAATCCATTTGGAAAGAACTTGACCTAAGTTTATTAAGGCACAAAAGCAACCTCTCCTGAAACACAGGCTCGGTATTTGTTGCTGGGGCTCTGAATCCTTTCAGAGTTCAAGGACACTTCCCAAGCAGTGATATCCTCAGAGACAATGACGGTGCTCCCCTCATAGATGAATAGCAAAAGAAAGGTTCAAGTCTTGGAAAGACTGGACACAGATTTGGAAAGAAGGAAAACTGGAAGCCAGGCGGCACTCCTGCATATTGGCATGATTCCACAAAGAAGTGCCCACAGCTTTAATGTCAAAGTCGGGAAGCTGAACGAGGAGTTGGCATCGCTGACCCTGTACTTCTTTCTGTAATTTCAGACCCGGATGCAGAGCCTACAGCCGGACCCGGCTGCCCGCTACCGCAATGTGTTGGAGGCGCTCTGGAGGATTATAAGAACAGAGGGCCTGTGGAGGCCTATGCGGGGGCTGAACGTCACAGCAACGGGCGCGGGGCCTGCCCATGCCCTCTATTTTGCCTGCTACGAAAAGTTAAAAAAGACATTGAGTGATGTAATCCACCCTGGGGGCAATAGCCATATTGCCAACGGTATTGAGCCTTCCTGTGCTGGTTCCCCCACTTTCTCAACTCTCTGGGCTTTGCTGCTGTCCGTGCTTTCCCGTCTCAGCATGGTTTGGAGCTGAAGCTCTGGGCTGGGGTAGGCCAGATTCTAGGGGAGGGACTTCCAAACCTGATGTTCTCAGACAACAGGCTGCTGCCACCCCACCCCTCCTTGGGGGCCACCTCAGCAAAGTGTTACAGTATCTTCCCTTACCTACCAGCTCGACTCTTTCATCTCCCTGCATCAACTTCTAATGCCCCGGTAATGTGGAGACATGCTGAACTACCCCCCATTGTATTTCTTGATAGTCGGGTGATGGCCTGCTCCTCGGGGCAGGATCAGAAGTGACCCAGCCACCCAAGGAAGACATTAATGGAGCCCCAGCTCTTTGCCTCACCTTTTCAGGATCCTAACTGACCAGAGGCAGTTTGTGTTGCTGAGGGCATGACCAGGCCTCAACACATGAATTGGGGTGGGGCCAAGGGACTTCTGCACAGAGAAACCAGGGGGTTGGAGGTTATGTGGAAGGAACAGAAGGGACAGCAGCCGGGTACTTGAGGATCAGAGCACCAAATTGAGAGCAGAGAGGAGTGGTGAGGGATACGGCAATTCAGGACCCGAACGAAAGGTCTAGCCATACAGATGTTAGTGTGGAGATGGACTGGGCAGCACTGGCGGCAGACTGGAAGATGAGATGCTGTGGTGCCAATCTGACCACCCCGCCCATGTTCTCCCTCCACTGGAGGCAGCTGACGCTGGCACCCCTTGGCCACAGTGGATCTGGTTCCTAACTGGGGTGTAAACTGCATTTATTCTCAGAACTGGCTATAACATCTGGGCTGTTTTCCTAGGCTCTTCCCGGCCTTCTTATTATACCTATGGAATGGAGATTGGTGACCTTAACTAAGCTGGTGGGAACAAATATCTTCATTTCTCGGAATGGGGGTTTAGGAGTAGTGTGTTCCCATCTTTTTTTTTTTTTTTTAAAGATTTATTTGACAGATCACAAGTAGGCAGAGAGGCAGGCAGAGGGAGAGGGGAAAGCAGGCTCCCTGCTGAGCAGAGAGCCTGATGCGGGGCTCCATCCCAGGACCCTGAGATCATGACCTGAGCTGAAGGCAGAGGCTTTAACCCACTGAGCCACCCAGGCGCCCTGGTTCCCATCTTTTGAACTGGCTCCTATCTTTCCTCTCTCTACTGTGGCTGAGCCGCCCCCACCCACCTCCCTCCGGGCCTCAGTCTGACCTCTCCTGGCCTTACATGTGGCAGTTGTTTTCTCCTTTACAGGTGCGGCCGGGTGTGTAGCAACATTACTGCATGATGCAGCCATGAATCCAGCAGAAGGTAATGATTCCACCGCTGTTCCCTCTGTGGGGCGCTGCATCTGTATCTCTGGGCTTTTCCTTTATTTCTGGTTTGTGAAAGAAAGCCAGGGAGCACCTGGTTAGTTTGGGTGGGAAATCCTTCTGTGCTACTGTGTCTTACCAGTAGAGGGTGCTCCTCTCCATGTTGTCGGCACTGAGGAGGCGCCCCTTAGGAAGCAAACTCCTTGAGATTTCATTAGTCTTTGGGGCTTCTCTGAAATAGGTATGGGTCTTCTTGGCCTATTCTTGGGCCTTCTTGGAAGTCCCCTCTGTAGTGGATTTGATCTCATATGAAAATTTAACAGATTATTTCACTTCTTCAAAGAGGTGAAGATGGATTTTAACATTTAAAAATACAGCCTTGTTGGAATGAAGATAGATGAAATAGGAATGAAAGGGTACACTGTAGAGCTCAGTTCATGCATGGCTACTTGGACCTCGGCTTTCCAGGTGGAGGATGAGAGACTCAAACAGATGTGATGGGATAGCACGGTTGCCATGTTCTTTAAGTTCCAATTCTTTACCTGTCTAGGCAAGGCCATGGTGTGGCTAGAGACCCAGAGGTCTCTATCCACTTGAGGGAGCAGATGTTCAGAAACTAAAGTCACACTATTCTTGGTTAAGAATTTTGTTTTCTTTTTGGTAGCGTTTCTCCTGTAGGAGGATTAACCATCCTCGTGTTTTAAGAGTTGGGTGCTCTGTATACCCAAGGATTGGGATTATTGGGGCTATCCGGTCATTATTATGTTCGCTGCCACTGAGTCATTTCTTGTCTTGAGTTTTATGAAAGGGTAAGATAATAATAGTAGGTAGGTATTTATTTAAAGGAAACCCTCTAGAGTCTCTAAATCATACATATATTCTGTGTGTTCACTGGTGGGTTTTTTTGTTTTAAGATAATTATTTGAGAGCGCAGGAGAGTATGAACGGGGGAGAGGGAGAGAGAGCAGCAGACTCCCTGCTGAGCAGGAAGCCCAGTGCAGGTCTCGATCCCATCCATGGGATCCTGACCTGAACTAAAGGCAGATGCCCAAACAACTAAACCACCCAGGTGCCCCTCACTGGTTGGTTTTAAACAAATCCTACTAGAAGTGGGTCTGTTATTTTTTGGCCCTTTATCAGTCTTCTGTCCCCTCTCAAAAAAGGAAAACCTGAATGTATTAGATGGTAACGTATTAATGTATTAATGACAGCTCACTCATATTTTTTTTCCTCTCTCCGCTCCAATGGCCGACCCGCTGACTTGGGACTCTGAATGTGGATACTCTCGCTCACCGGTTGATGGCTGGCATGGTCTCCTTCCTTCTCATTGGTGGCACCCCCAGTGGTCAAGCAGAGGATGCAGATGTACAACTCACCCTACCACCGGGTGACAGACTGTGTGCGGGCAGTGTGGCAAAATGAAGGGGCCGGCGCCTTTTATCGTAGCTACACCACGCAGCTAACCATGAATGTTCCCTTCCAAGCCATTCACTTCATGACCTATGAATTCCTGCAGGAGCACTTTAACCCCCAGAGACGGTACAGCCCCAGCTCCCACGTCCTCTCCGGAGCCTGTGCGGGAGCCGTCGCGGCCGCCGCCACAACCCCACTGGACGTTTGCAAAACACTGCTCAACACCCAGGAGTCCCTGGCTTTGAACTCAAACATCACAGGACATATCACAGGCATGGCGAGTGCCTTCAGGACGGTGTATCAAGTAGGCGGGGTGACCGCCTACTTCCGAGGGGTGCAGGCCAGAGTCATTTACCAGATCCCCTCCACAGCCATCGCATGGTCTGTGTATGAGTTCTTCAAATACCTAATCACCAAACGGCAAGAAGAGTGGAGGGCCGGCAAGTGAAGTGAAGCCACAGAGAACGCAGCCACGTTCTCCGTCTCCTGGCCTGCTCCAGCCTTGGGCGGAGCTGGAAGGAAGGGAGAGGGTTCTTCCCAGGCTGTTGGTGTTTTGGCTGACACCAGTTCCTGCCGACCTCTGTTGCCGCCCCCTTTCCTTCTGGGCCCCAAGCAAGTGCAGCAAAGCACACCACAGCACCTTTGATAACCTCTTTCCACCCCGGGCCTGATGACCTGCGCTAGAGGGATATGCAGCTCATTCCCGTGGTTCCTAATAAAAAGCCTTTAAATTAAATGGTTTCGTTGGGTTTGTTTCACCAAAGGGGAAGTGAAATGCTGTCAACTGCTCTTGACTTTAAGCATAAATTGAGGGCCCAAAGAGAAGGTTTATCGCATATGTCCATAGTTTGGGTTTCTGCTGATTTTCAGTGACTTAAGACTTTGGAGTCCTACTCCCTCTGTTTTAGGAATAGGCTTCAAGGAATCTTGAGGGCAGGAACAATGGCCTTTGACAGACTCTGGCTCAACAGGCAGTCTTGATCCCCACTATCGCCTTTCCCCCCAGACAGTGGCGGGGCACAGAAGAGGTAGCTTTCTCTGCTCTCTCTGCTCTGCCTGCCCAAGTCCAACCTCCTGTGTGGCACTTTGTTTTCTGATGTCGCTGCAGAACAAGAGTTATTCAGTGAAGGGGATGTGCAATCTTTAGTGCAAGACCTAAAGATTACGTGGTAAATAATACCTTTCATTTGGCCTGAAGGCTTTTACAGAGTTCTTTACCGTACGTGACTTCATCGGGTTCTCACAAAATCTGTGAAGTAGGCAGTGCAGGCATCATCTCTATTTTATAGGTAAGGAAAGCTCAGAGAGGCCGTCCCTTGCTCAAGTTCTCACTGCAAGTGCAGAACTGAAACCCCAGCCCAGATCTGCTCCCGGAAGTGAACCTAATCGTGCCTTCCTGCAGACAGGAAATGAGCGGAGGGCACTGCAGCCTGCCTGCCGCCTCTTGAAGAAGCAACCCCCTGCTGGCCATTCGGGCTCCGTCTGGAGACTTTCAAGGGGTGGGGCTTTCACTGTGCTTCATGGGTTAGTCTGTTCCTTTGTTTGGATATCACCAGTTATTAGCAAGTTCTTCAGTACCCAGAGTGGAAATCTACCTCCAAGAACACCCATGTGCCATCCTTGTTATGTCATCTGTCATTCATTCATTCATTCATTCATTCACTCACTCAGTAACTATTGAGTGTCTCTGTGTCAGACACAGATGTTGGGGTTTTGGTCATAAAGAAAACCATCCTAGCCCTCAACAAGCTTATTGTCTGGAGAGGAAGGCAAATGTAAACAGGCACACCTACAAGATAGAATGACAAGAAACATGTGTTTCTTTCTTAAGATGACCCAGCCTGGCCTTGGGTGACTAAGGGTGGCTTCTGGAGGAAGTGATATCTGAGGTGACGCTGGAAGGCAAATTAGCTAACTAGGCGAAGAGAGGAGGGGGAATGTTCTAGACAAAGACCCAGAACAGAGAGGTGAGAGAGAATAACAAGTGTTCAGGGTTCAGTGTGCAAGGGAATTGGTCGGGCTGACAATGTGGGCAAGGCCCACACCTGGGGAGCAAAGCAGGGTCTGAGTCTTAAAAGCAATGCTGAGGAGTTTAGAGTTTATCCTGAAGGCAATACGGAGGCATTACAGGGTTTTAAGCAGAGGTGTGGTGTGATCAGATTTACAATTTAAACAGATCACTCAGGCTCTCTGAGAAGGGATTAGAGGGGCAAGACTGGACGGGCAGGCCAACCCGACGGGAAGCTGTCACAGCCATGCAGGCAAGGCTGCGAGGTGGTCTGGCCCAGGCCGGGGGCAAGGGGGACAGCAAGTGCCAGACCGGCGCGACGTTAGGGTTGTAGAGGCAATAGAAATCCGTCACAGAATGAATCTTATCCTTCTTCCACCTGACAGCCCTTCAAGTATCTGTGGAGAATTGTGTCTGAATACACTTGAAAAAAACTGTCAAGGAAACAGCAGGGTCTCCTGTCCTAAGCCTTATTTAAGTAAGTTGTGCTGTCCTTCTGCTCTAGTGACGGAAAGAGACACATTAATGGCTGCATGGTGGCCACTGAAGTTTGAATCGCCTATGGAGCAAAACGGGCACGACGCAATCGTTGCGGAGGCCATTTCGCAGATTTGCTGGTAAACATGTAAGAGAGTCACTGCCTCCCAGCAGTTCTCACACAGAATGTGAGAACAAAGGGATGCCTCTCCAGATCCTGTCCCTTCAGCAGGCCGGACAGAGCTGCTATCCGCCAGGGTATGCAGACCACAGTAGGCACTGGGGCAGTATGGCCATTTTTTTGAGAATAGGATGCGGGGTAACTTCTAAAAGAACAACCGTCCCTGAAGATTCCCTCAGCTCTAACGTCATTCGCAAACAATGAGAAAAGAACGCAAAAGTCACCTTCCGATCTCCAACTGTGCTCTAGCTGTTGGAGGACCGTTGGTTTGGAATTTGGACAGGGTCTTAGTTTCTGCAGGTCTCTTCGACCAATTACTAGAGCAGATAGAGACCGAATAGTGTGAGAGTGTGGAGACAAGACTAACAATCTTGTAACAACATGAGACAAAATACAGCCATGTAGTGGATTTTACAGAACCAACAAGAAGATTTAGAGACAGAAAAGGTAAGTGTAGGTCAGAGTTATTGGGAAAGACGTGGCTTTGATGAATAGAATTAAATAATTTTGTAAAAGCTAATAAAAGTCAAGTCATTTCTTGATTTGCCAATTTCTAAAAACAGATAAAAAGAAAATACCTCCAATCCCATTACCCAGAGAATAGGACAACATTTTGATGTACTCATCACCCAGTATTTTTTCTATGCATTTGTTGTTGTTGTTAACACTCAAAATTCAGGTCACACTGTAACCAGCTTCTTTCTCATGACAGTATTATGGTGCCCGTCTTTCCACGTTATTAAATCTTCCATCACTATAATGTAAATACCCTCACGACATTCCATTACAGGAATGTACAACAGCTTATTCTGTCAGTCACTCATTGCACCCTTGTAATAATTTATTGTCCAGAGCATTGCTGTGGGTCTGTAGAATCTGAATACCAAAAAGGGAGCCGGCTGGCTTGCAGAGAGGGCTCTGAGGAGGCAGTCCGGCTGGCGCCACCTCTCGGCAGACACTGAAGAGATCCTGGCTGGAGATCCGGGGTTGAGGGGGAGGGCCAATGTCAGAGGTGAGAGGGTTCTTGGAAGTCATCTTGCTCACCATCCCTCCTGGAGCCCCACTTCCCTCTGCAGCATCCTTGAGAGGGGGTTCCCCATTCCCCACTCCTGTGTCCCGGAGCTCACTGCTGCTCAAGGCCATCCATGCTGCCAAGGTCACTGCTGTTAGAAAGTTCATTCTCCATGGTCTCCTGCTTCCATTTTGGGATCATGTCACTGCCCTGCTTCAGTTGCCAAATTCCTCACCATGGCCAACAGGGCTTTCCATCGTTGGGCTCCCACCGATCTCCTGAACCCCAGTGTACCACACAAACACCACGCAATCAAAACAAACACGTATTTTCTTGAGAATCTAAAATATTCCTCCTGTTGTCTCCACTCATTGATTTAGGAGGCCCGGTGAACAATAGTCTGTCTAGACTATCAGAAACTTCACACGATTGGTGTTCAGACCGGACGTGCAGTGTTTTGTGACTTCCTACCACGTGGGGCTGGTAAGTAGAGACGTCCTGTGGGTGCTGTGCACAGTATTCCACCCGTCGTCAGAGCCCCTCCCACACCACCTCATCCCCCACTCCCGCAGCCCACATTCACATACCAAAAACAAAGGAGAATAATTCTTTCTATCGAGGCACCCAGGTCTCCCCATAGTTTCCACCTATGATCACCTTCCGCCTGCTGGAGCAGCACGGAATCAGACTAATCCGCCTTGTCTCTGACAGCCTTTCACAACCCTGAAGACAGCTGTCATGGCACTTGGGGAGGGCCAGATTGGGGGAGAGGCGTCTAGACTTGACTTGGCAGCTAATGAGGAGCCCTTGAGGTTCTTAAGCAGGGAGGGAGAGGACTGAAGTCATGTCTGAGGACAACTCCACCAACAGCCCAGACCTAGGGAGACCCAGATGGGGAGCCAGCTAGAGACGGGAGCTCTGGCCAAGGAGCTGTCATCATCTAGAAAAGAGGAACCTAGGAAAGAGAGTTATAAGAAGATGAAAGGGACTTGGTGGTTTAGACACTGGTATGAGAATGAACCTGTAGGTTGTCTTGCACTCCTCTGGCGGTGTTTTGTCTCCCCAGACTGGGGCATCGTGCCTCTTTGGTACCATCCCCTGCCCGGTGTTTGAAAACAACCTGCTGACAGGGGGAGGAATACACTGCTGTGGTCAGACACTGAGGTTTGCCCGGGAAAATGGTGCTGGGGTTAGCGATGACCATTTCACTTCGGGGGTCTCTGGGTAGACGCTGGGCCTATGGGATGGGCAGTTTTTTGGTGACAATGTGACAAGGCCATCATCTCCAGTTTTTCAGTCAAATACTGATCCAGATGTTGCTGTGAAGGTATTTGTGGATATCATCAGTTTTGTTTTGGTTTTTTTTAAGTAAGGAAGACTATCCTAGATAATCTGGACGGGCCTCACTCAATCAGTTGAAAGGTCTTAAAAGCAGAACTGAAGTTTGCCTGAAGAACAAATTCCACCTGTGAACTGTAGCTTCAGCCTGTGCCCAAGAGAACGTATGTAGAAATACATACATACATGTGTACATAGATGTGCATGTGTGTGTGTTTCTGTAACATGGATACAAAATTATCTGACCCACAGTTCATATGCAAACTTTACCAACTGTTCCAGCAATGTCTACTTCATCGCTAGGTCTTCCCTCTGATCCGGCGTCCAATCCAGGATCACATATTGCACTTACTACATGTTCATACCCCTTTAAGTCTTCTTTAATCGAGATCAAGTCCTCAGCTTTTTATTAATCTCATGACCTAGATTTTTTTTTTTCGAATTTAGATTATTCTAGATAAAGGCCAGTTATTCCATCGAATGGCCTTTATTTTGGTTTGCATGATATAGTTTCTCATCATTAGAAACAGGCTATGGAGTTTTGGCAGATGCACCATAGAAATGATACCAAGTCCTCAGGGCGTCATATCAGGAGGCACATGAGGTCAGTTTGTCTCTTTACTGGTCTTGTTAACTGATTCAGTGTTTATGGTTGTGTTCACCAGATTAACCTACTGTAGAATTACTAATTTTCCCTTTGTAGCTAATAAGTAATTCATAGAGAGGTGCTTTCAGTTCATGTAAATATCCTGTTTTTCAAACTTCCAAGTTGAGGCATCCACTGATGATTCTTGTCTACGTCAGTTATTATTAATGGTTGCACAAGGATGATAGTCTAGCTTCATCATTCCTTCTACATTTATTTCTTGATATTCTTCCATGAGAGAGAGTTCTCTCTACTTATTACTTACATTAGTATGAGCTCATAGCTTCTTTTTTAAAGTTTTTAAATTCCAGTATAGTTGGCATACAGTGTTACATTAGTTTCAGGTGTACAATATAGTGATTCAACAATTCTATACATTACTCAGTGATCATTACAATAAGTGTACTCTTAGTCTCCTCCACCTATCTAACCCATTCCCCCCCACCTCCCCCTCCATTAGACTCTGTAGTTGAGTCTATACTTGAGTTTCTTGGTTTCTCTCTCTCTCTCTCTCACTTTTCCTTTGTTTGCTTTGTTTCTTGAATTCCACCTATGAGCACAATCATATGGTATTTGTCTTTCTCTGATTTATTTTGCTTGTCATTATATTCTCTAGCTCCACCCAAGTTGTTGCAATTGATAAAATTTCATTCTTTTTATGGCAGAATAATATTCCTCTGTGTGTGTGTGTGTGTGTGTGTGTGTGTGTGTGTGTGTGTGTGTGAGTGAGACATCTTTATCTCCTTCTATTGATGGATACTTGGCTGCTTCCAAAATTTGGCTATTGTTAATAATGCTGCAGTAAACATAGGGGTTCATGTATCCTTTTGAATTATTGTTTTTGTATCTTGGGGGGTAAATATCCAGTAGCTTGGTTACTGAATCATATGGTAGTTCTATTTTTAGCTTTTTGAGGAAAGTCCATACTGTTTTCTATATTGGCTGCACCAGTTACATTCCCACAAACAGTACACAAATGTTCCTTTTTCTTCACACTCTCACCAACACTTGTTACTTCTTATGTTGTTGATTCTAGCCATTCTGACAGGCATGAGGTGATATTTCATTGTAGTTTTGATTTTCCTGATGATGAGTGATGTTGAGCATATTTTCATGTGTCTGTTGACCTGTATGTCTTCTTTGGAGAATATCTGTGTGTTCTGCCCACTTTTAAACTGGATTATTTGTTTTTCAGGTGTTGATTTGTATAAGTTCTTTATATATTCTGGATGCTATGAGTTCCCAGATTCTTATTTTATTCTAAGAATGTTCTGTGGGAATGTTACTATTGCTATTTAATGTTCAGATTGCCCATATTTGACCAGTGGGAGCCCCTTCTGTTTCCTCTGTCTTTTTGACATATTGCTACTATCTTTTTAGCACCTCCTTGATTTCTGGAACATGATATTCTAGGTTCATCTTGTATTTTCTCTCTCTGAGCCCTGAAACCAGCCATTTCTCCAAGGAGTCCTGGCTCCTTTTAGTGGTGAAAGGTATTTAGAAACCAAGATCTAGATGCCCAGTGTGCTCAGTGCTACTGGGTGTCCACTTCTAAGCCTTTTAGCAGACAGAACTAAGAAATATGAGTTGATATTGATATCTTATTACTATATCTGTACACAGGCACAACCATAAACTCATATAGGTCCCTCCCATTCTAATTCATTACCATAAGATTGATTTTAGTCTTCCTTCTCTTTATCTTTGTAACTCTCTTCTCCAACAGCAAGAAGAGTCTCCCATTATCCTCAATATATTTATTCATTTGCTCAGTTCTACAACACACAAAACTTTTAGGATTGCTGACCCATACCACTATAGGAAAAACTCCTTCAACTAGAATTCAATACTCATTAGTTTTTGTTTACTCTCCCTTCAATGTGGTAATATTATTTACTTGAAATAGAGTTAGGTTCATTCGTTTCTATTTGTGCTCCATTTTTAGGTGGTTTTGAGGGGTTTTTCCTTCTTAATTTTTTTTAAGAACAGAAGTTAATTTTTTGTTAATTTTTTTTAAGAGCAGAAGTATTCCTTACCTAGGCCCTGTGGGTTTGTGGGTGGGCTTGATGGGGTCTCTAAAACCCCTGGAGTTTAATGAAAACTACTGGATATGTGTGCACCTTTTCTGGGGAGAGAATCCACAGATTTCAAAATATTCTCAAATTGGACTTTAATCTAAAAAGTTTAGGGGAGCAAGAGAAGAGAGCAGGAATCCAGGGGCCGGCCCTCCTTAGAAGTCTCTTGCCAGTGGGGGAGAAAGTTCCACCAGCTTATAAGATTCTCCAGAGAAGATAAGTTCCTATTTATCTTGTATCTGTGCCAAGTGCCAAGCACACACACACAAATGCCAAGCTAACAGAAACCAAAGGAGGGAAGAGAAGCTTGGGAGCAAATCTGCACATGGAGCTCACGACTCCCCTTTCCCAAGGACACCTAGAACCAAACCAGAGTACAGAGAGGTGGGTGGGGGAAAGGGGAACCAAGCATGATCATTTGTCTATAGGTATACACAGAAAACTAAACTAGGAGGAAAGTCTCAGTGTGCTGAAGAGACACTGACCCAAGACTCTGACACACTCCTTGCATGGGTTTCTTTTGGTTTCAAGGTCCCTGCCAAATTAGAGAACAAGAGTAATTACACCTGAGTAGGACAGTGGTGAGTCAGGCAGGGTTTACCATTTGTAGGCATGAGTTGAAAGCTTTCCCTGGGTGTGGTGGGACATAGGGACCCACCTTGGCACCTGACATAAGATGTTTCATGGAAGGGTGGGACTCCTCCTCAAGGATCTTCTGCTGCTAAAGAGGGGCCTTCTCTCTCTCTCTCTCTCTCTCTCTCTCTCTCTCTCTCCAAAATGAATAAATAAAATCTTGTAAAAGGGGGGAGGCACCTGGGTGACTCCATTGTTAAGCATCTGCCTTTGGCTAAGGTTATGATCCCAGGGTCTTGGAATCGAGCCCCGCATCAGGCTCCCTGCTTAGTGGAGAGTCTGCTTCTCCCTCTCCCTTTGCCTCTCCCCCTGCTTGTGCTTTCTCTGCCTCTTTCTCTCTCTCTCAAATGAATAAATAAAATCTTAAAAAAAAAAAAAAAGAGGGGCCTAGAATGGAGACAATGAGTGAAATGACCATGAGGTGAAAGCCTCATGGTCAAGGACAACATCGTCAGATGTTTATAGCACAACCCACTAAGTGCCAGCCAGGAATCCAAAAGAAACCAAAAACCTAGTCCGTGCCACGTGGCTCAAAGCCTGTCTAGAAAGTCATGGGCAGGCCAAAGCAAAATCCTAGAACACAAATCGGGCCCATACATGCTGAGTGATCTATGGGGTGGGTAAACCAGAGGAAGTCTCCTAAAGGAAAGAGCTTATACAGACTGTGAAAGGGTTGAGACTGAGGGAAAAGATGAGAGAAGAGACAAGGGTGTTCCACTTGGCAGTGACAGCTCAAGGGATAAGCAGAGGTATGGGGCAGAGATGGCCAACCCCCCAGCAGAGAAGGGGGTTGGCATCAAAGACCCATCTGGAGGGTGCTGAGGTCACATGCCCATAAAAGACATTGTTCTTCAAGAGGAACAATGCGATGGTTATGATGTTTGAGGAAGAGATTGTGTGTGGCTGAACTGGGGGGTTCCAAATGCAAGGAGGATAGCAGGGGGGTTACTAAAATCACCGGGAGGGGAACTATCTGCCTGGGCTGGAACAGGGGTGAGTGTAACCACAGATAATAAAAATGAAAATAAGAACACACGTTTTATATGGTTCTGTGGACTAAGATCACATTTGCACACAGACTTCTATGAGCAACAGTGAGAATTCTTTATAATGCTTTACTGAGTGTCTATTATGTGCTGGTCATTGAGTTAACCGCTTGGGTGAACTTCACAATCACTACATGAGGGAAGCCATGTACTTTCTACCACTCGGTATCACGTGTTGTCAATTTGCTCAAATGTGAATCTCTTAAGAACCCTGTGTGTTGGGTGCATCAGAAAGTAGTATCCCCACTTCATCGTAGAAAAAACAAATGCTAGGAAAGGTTAAGGCCCTTGCTCATGGCCGCTCAGCCAAGGGCTGTCCGCCAACTCTCTGGACTCTTAATTTGGGGATCCCCACACCTTACTCTCTCCCTCGGTTCACGTACACGGTATTAACAGAGCCCTTCAGTGTCAAACCTCACTTTGGCCTAGATCTGCGGCCCACTTCAACTAAACACACCAAATTCTTGGAGTTGGTTCACCAAAGGTCAACAATGCGGCTCACTCAAGGGTCACTCGGCTGAGTCTGGCCTGCCTGGACAAAGAACCCAAGGAATGGAAGTAGAGGTGAGGGCAAGGGGACCAGCCCTCCGGTCACCTCCCTATCTTTTAGACATAAACACTCTCCAGTCCCCTAACTCTGGACTCAGAGAAATGGGGGAAGACACACGTTCAATCTGCATTACATCAGATTGCGCAAGACAGAGGGAGGGCAAGCTCTCCAGGTTGCCATTATTTCTTCATGCCGGGGTTGGACCTTCCGAAAGCAAGCAAAATGCTGGCGGTGGCTTGGAACTGGAGCAAGCAAGGAGGAAATCCCTAGGGAGGCACTCACCTCAGGCTCGTTCTACAGCTGCTCACGGCGGCCCCTCGGAATCCATTCCCACTCCCCAGTGCCTCCTGCCATCAGCTGACTGTAGCCACGCACGCACCCTATTGTTCCATTTGAGGTGTTCTCCCCCTTTCCCTTCAAATCCTCTTTTCCAGGACCAGGAGCTGCTTGTTTCAGTTTTTCTAAGCCGCACGAGGACGTGGGTAATTATGAACCGAGAGGGCTGTTGCTGGGCTCACCTTTGGAACATGTGAACTTAAGGTATGTTTTACATCTGGCCAAATCCTGAGATCTCTGCTTTACCTTCTGCCCAGCTCACCTGATTCTAAGACTGCTCTCCACAGTCACAGAGATAACAACACACCACCGAGGAGGGGTGACACAAGGCCCACATGGAGCTCCAGAGAGGGCTGAGGGGAGACCCCACGCGCAGAAGCTAGAAGACAGTCAGAGCCAGGCGGGAAGCAAATGGGCTGCTTTTTAGCTCCAGGCCAAGATCAGGCACTGTATCTGTTTTTATCAAGTTATCGGCTTGACATGTTTTCCATCTGAGAACAAGACGAAAACAGGCCCTGGAGCAAGGAGTTCAATTCAGAGATGTAGCTCGCTGACCTGTCTCATAGATGTCCCAAGACAACGGCTGTGTCCCTCCTGGGGGCACCTCAGATCCCCTGGCAATAGCCACAGAAGAATATGAAAGTCTTCATGCAACATTTTCTTGTGCTAAAGCTTCCATTCCACAAAATGTATTGAGCACTTACTCTATGCCAGGCATCTGGCATGTGGGCCCTGTCAATGAGCAACGTGCAATTTTGCACTGCCTCTACTCTAGGCCCCACTCATTCTCCTAGCAGCCCCGCGGGTTGTCTATAAAAATGCCTCCACTTCGCAGATGAGGAGACCAAGGCTCAGAAAGACAAGGAACACGCCTGAACTCACACGGCAAGTACCTGACAGAACCAGGATTCCGACCCACGCTTCCCGAGGCTGCGTGGCTCACCAGCACCCCACAGGACCCCTGAGAAGTCAGGGGCACTCCTGCCCCCAGAAGCCACATCCCTGTGGGGAGACCGACGTATAAACAAATCATGAAATGTAAGATGCCCCTGGCTTTCATGGAAGCATGAAGAAAGTACCTGCTTTTTCTTCTGGCCTCTTCCTGTGATGGTGCCCGTGGGTAAGACCCCAGGACCAGTAGAAGCATCAGGTGTAATTCTTGTCTTTCTGAGACTGCTCATCTCTTTGTTAGTTGTCAGAGAGTCAAGAGACCAATAAGAAGTCACCACTTTGGAGGGTCCTTGTGTTCCCATTTGATAGGCGGGGCCTGTCACATGCACTGTCATGCTTAAAGCCACTCTTGTGGGTTTGTGGCCCTTGCTGTCCCCTCGGCCTTAAATGCGCTTCCCCAGATGCCCTGGCTCCTGCTCCTGGCCTCTGCTCCAGGCTCACCTCCCAAGAGAGGTCTTCTCTAACTCCTTATCTAAAACAAGCTTCCTGGGTCTCCTGGCTGGCTCAGTCAGTAGAGCATACGACTCTTGATGTTGGGGTCATGAGTTTGAGCCCCAAACTGGGGGTAGAGAACAGAAATCGAAAGATAACAAAATGAAATGAAATGGAAGAGAATAAGATAAAATAGCTTCCTTTACTCCTTTATGCCTTTCACTTAGCTTTATGCCTCTCATTGAACTCACCAGTCTGAAGTTTTATCATATACTTACCTGCTTACCATCTGTCTCCCCAGATGAAGACCGGGCCTATTTCTGTCCTGGGTACCGCTCTACCCCCAGCACCTACAACGGGATCTGGAACACAATAGATGATAAATAATTGGCTGAGCAAGTGAATCAATTTGTACCTTACAACAATCCTTCAAGAAAAGCATCCTTGACAGCATGAACCTCATCACTATTTTAAAAATAAGGGACCAGGCGTATAAAAGTCATCTGACAAGTCGAGTCACACAGGGCCTGCCTATGGGTCTGAATGTGTGCCCAGGCCCCTCTCATTCCCACACCCTCCTCCCAGTCTCACACTGCTCTCTTCTCCTCCCTTGGCTCAGTCCATTGTTCTGCGGTCCAGGGACTGTTCACTGTTTGTGGAAAGGAAAGAAACCCAACTCCACCCAGGAGAGCCATTTACCGTCCCTGGGCAGGCAGAACGGCATCCTCCGAGAAGCTCAGCACAGCCTCAGTGTCACCTCCTTCCTTCCCTCTGCCACCAAGCATCCAGGGCAGCGCCATGGACTGTGCTCGGGTCACCCTCCAGAGAGCAAGAGTGGCTTGACCTCCCCAGTGTTACAAGGGATACTCGCCTCTCTCTCTCCCTCCTGGCCTTCCTCCAGGAGCCCCATAGCAGGGCACCCACACTCCTGTCTCAACAGGTCCCGCGGGGAGTGAAAGAATCCATCTCACCAACAGGTGAGCAGCATGCTTCTCCCTGCACTGTGAAGGTAGAAATCCAGGGAAAGACCCACTTTTGGGTCCCTTGTATGAGGCAGAGGCCACCTAGGGAGGGGAAGTGAGGGCACGAGCACAGGCTTGTGCATGAACGTGCGGCAGGGGTCCAGAGCTCACCCAAACAAACACGGGTCTCAGGGAGCGAAGAAATGTGAAAAGCAGCTGGCAGATCTGGGTTCGTGTCACAGCCCACCTCTGAGAAGCTATGCCATGTGATACAAGGGAAGTCACTTCCTTTGCAAATGGGGATAATAAAATAATAGCTGCTCAGAGTACTTTTATGGAGTAAGTACAAAACCCTCTAACAAATCTGTGAAGGTATCCTGGAAACTCTCAAGTATCTACAACCACAGAGATGTGTTACATGTGTATTTTTTTCCGATTAAAAATGACTCATTATAGAAAATATAACCAATACAATCGAACACATAAGAAGTATAAAGAAGATAAAAATCACCTGTAACTCCGCTACTCATAATCACTGTTATCATTTCATATATCCCTTTCCATCTCTTTTCTGAAACCCATGTATGCAAATATATATGATATAGGCTTGTGGCCCCTCACCACAAGACTGGAATGCACAGGCTGCACCCTCGGGAATTTTCATCATTGATTTCATTAGAGCAGTAATCACAGTCTACACTGGAACTTTATCATTGTTCTGGCTAAGAAGTTTTGGAAACTTACTGCTAATAATTCCTCAGTCCTTTCATTTATTAATACACAGTTTTTAGTTCTCTGCTAATGGTACACTGGGGAAACCATTATTACAGGAGATCAGGAGATCTGAAGTCTTCCCAAGTGTGCCAGTAAAGAGTGGTGTATACTCTGGTAAGAAGTCTCTGTGCCTCAGTTTCCCCGTCAGGGAAAGGAAGGTGAAAATCTATGCCCCGAAGGTGAAATGAGAGCATGCAGGGGAAGGTACACAAAGTGCCCCTCTGTTCCTGTCCTCTCCCTCCCCCCCACACAGGAGTACAGCCGGGGAGCCTGTGCACTTGAATTCATCCCTACCTTGTTTAACAAGTGCTGACCACCCCTGGAGCAAGGCTACCTTGAGTCCGCTAGTCTCTGAGAGGCTCATGTACCATTCCCTCTGCCTCCGGCACTTAACCAATGAGTCATTCCCATCTGAAGCAGAGCTAGAGCGTGCCCGAAAGTGGTTGGCCATTACCCCAAGAAGGGAGGAATACTGTATTGGTTCCTTGAAGAGTCAGAGTCACATCATCTCTGAGACCACAGGGTCCTGTTTTCCCAAAGTGAGCTCCCCAAATGGCTTGCTTCCTAGGGCCCCAGGCCAGAGCCAAAGTCTCTGAGGGCAGGGCTCAGGAATCTGCATCTTTAATAGCCATCCCACCCCGATCCCGGCAAAGACCTTGACCCCCCCCCCACACACACACACACACACAACTCAGATGCCCTCATAAAGTCTGAGAACTGACCTGTCAGCATCTCAGTTGGGAAGACTGAGGATCAAGGTTACAAACCATGAGTGGCCAAGTCGGGGCCAAAGGACCAGAACTCAAATTTCTTTCTCAATCTCTCTCTCTGCTTCTTTCTCCTTTTTCCTGTCTTCCTTCCCTCCTCCCTTCTTTATTTTCTCTTTTTATTTTGAGAAAATAGACTTTTCTTATCACACACAGTTTGGCACTGGGATTCCCATTTACTCAGCAGTTCTGCTCCACATGGTTATAGAATTCGGATTTCTTGTCTGTATTTAAATAATGTTCTAGGGGTTTTTTTTCCTTTTAAAGTCATAATTCTCTTAAGAGTCAATAACAAGGAAAGATGGCCCGACGCATCACTATGATCACCATTATTTTTCCTCTGCCATTGGGAACTAGGACATGGGAAGAGGGAAAACAAGTAGTGTAGGAATAATCGAAAATTTCTATTCATGTGTATATGCATTCGTTTATTCACCAAACCTCACTAAACACCTAGTAGGTGATCAGTGCTTGGGAATTCAACAGCCCTCATTCTCGTCAACTCATGACACAGCACTGCTGACTGAAAAATGAAACCGGATGTCTCAGTGGCGAAGCCCTGGGCCAAAAGGGGCCAGGGGCAGCTGCAGGGGGTGCTGTGGAAAACACGGTCCCAAGCCCAGCTTTGTTCTCTCAAATGACCATCTCTCTCTTCTTTCTTTCTTTTTTCTCTTTCTTTCTTTCTTTTCTTTCTTTCTTTCTTTCTGTTAATTTTGGTACTAAGTTTTTAAATTTTTATTATTTCATTTATTTATTATTTATTTACTATGTTCAGTTAGCCAGCATATATAGTACATCAGAAGTTTTTGTTGTATGGTTTAATGATTCATTTATTTTATTTTTTAAAGATATTTGAGAGAGAGACAACCAGAGAGGGAACACAAGCAGGGGGAGCGGGAGAGGGAGAAGCAGGCTTCCTGAAGGGAGCCTGATGTGGGGCTTGAGCCCAGGACCCTGGGATCATGACCTGAGCTGAAGGAAGATGACTGAGCCACCCAGGTGCCCCTGTTTAATGATTCATTAGTTGCATATAATACCCAGCGCTCCATCTCTCTCGGTTTCCCTCTTTTTGGAGGGGCAGAATGTATGGTGCCAGAGTCACATCCGGTGTTTTTACTCCCAGACTGGCCACATCCTGGGCTCAAGACCAGAATCCAGGGTGGGGAAGGAAGGCAACTTCCGCTCACCCAGAGCATCAGCGCCTGGTATGCTGGAAACGCCAGGGACGCACTCCGTGGCATCCCTGGACAGACCGGCAGGCTTAGCCGACCACGCAGAGCCAATAAACATCATCTCCCTGGATTTTAATAAGGTTTTAAATGAGTTCCCACACTTAAGTAGTCCTTGAGAAGCTTAGAAAAGATGGCTGAGTATAAAAGTTTCATAAGCAGGATGTCCAGGAAGTTAGGGGTGCTGTTTAGCAAGCTCCAAAATCATTCTTGGCATTAATTTGCTCTGCCTTATGTGGTCTCCTGGTCATTCTTGTCTTCCTTCTCTACCTCTCTGCTAATCTGAGTGACCCTTTGCAACTGTACAACATCTTCTGCAGACCCATGCCACTTTGCACAGGGCTGTACCCTGGGACTTGCTTAAAACTGAGCTCAAGGGAGGTATATGCAAAGCACTGTGCTAAGGAGATTTCGCACACTTTCTTTCTCTGTACTTTCTCTCCGTTCATTTCCTCAATAATTATGCATGGAAGGCATTCTTCTCTACTTCACAGATGAGGTAGTCAGGGGCATCCAGCTAAGGTGGGATTCAAACTCGGACCCTCCCCCCGCCACGCACACACACATATGACAACCTGTGCCTTTTTTTTAAACCACATCATAGAGAAGATGAATGTAAGTAATCTATGCCTGTGATGACATGAGAATTTCTCAAGACTTCCCTACATTTATCAATATATTTTATTTTATTTTATTTTTTACAGATTTTATTTATTTATCTGACACAGAGAGAGAGAGAGACCACAGTAGGCAGAGAGGCAGGCAGAGAGAGAGGGGAAAGCAGGCTCCCCACTGAGCAGACAGCCTGATGCGGGGCTCGATCCCAGGACCCTGAGATCATGACCTTAGCCAAAGGCAGAGGCTTTAACCCACTGAGCCACCCAGGTGTCCCCAATATATTTTATTTTTGAAAAGTCATTCACTTTTTTAAAAAAAAACAACATACAAGTCATACAGTTATTCTTACCAAGCCAAACAATTCAGAGAAGAATGAATAGTATGACTTCTCCTTGACATTCCCTATGATTAAATGTATAAATGTAACAAAAGAATATTGGGGGAAAAAAACATTTTTTTTAAGAGAGAATAAACAAAATCTATAGTCCTCTCACTTTAATGAAACAACCAAGAGAGATTCAGAATATTACTTTTCTACAGTTGGGGTGTTTGTTGTGTGAGATACATTCAATGCATTCTGTATCCTGTTTTCCTCGAGTTATGTCACAGGCATTTCCATGTCATCTGTCCAATATTCTTACTCCTTGGAGTTCATGGCTGAGTGACATGTGACAGTTACATGTTACAAGAAGTAAGTTTGCTTAAACCATCCTTCCATTGCCGAGCATTTAGATTGTTTCTAATTATTTGCTATTATCAAGTGTTCTGTGATTAAGATCTCCATGTATTTTTTTTTTTTTTTTCTGTCTCTAGTTTGGATTCTTTCCCTAGCATTCCCAGAAAGCAGCATTACTGGGTCAAAGGGTGTGAACATTCTTAAGGCTCTTGATCCATAGTGCCAAATTGTTTTCCAAAAGGATTGAACCAATTTTCACTATTTGGACGCTTGCTCGTTTTCTCTGTGTGAGAAGTTCTGGGGAAAGACTTTGTTTAAGGCTTCTTAGTCTGTTTAACTGCAATCACTACACTTTAATGTTGCTGTTTCATACGGCCCCTTTCAAAGTCTGTTGACAATGTTTGACCATCTGATTACTGGGTGGAAGATTTATATTGCTCTCCCTGTCTCCAGGCTCTTCCTGCCTTCAATCTGTTTTGCACACTTCAGCCAGATTCATTCCTTTGGAAACATCTCTTGCCTCAAGTCGCTGCCCCCTCTCAGTAACGTGTAGTGACTCTCTATTTCCTCTGGGATCAAGTCCAAACTCCTCTGCTGGGCGCTGAGGACCCTCCATAATAGAGGGTCTCCCCGCCACCTTTCCCAACTCAATCTCATCTCCTACCACCCAAGGCAGAAACCCGCTGCCACTTCCCGTCTAGTCCCCCAGTTATGCTCCATCTGCTTTTCTCTTTTGCTTATGTTTTCTCCTTTGCTTAGGGTACTTCAGTCCCCCCCCAGTCAGGTGAGAATTCTGCAAGAAGAGCCATGGAAAGTGGGGAAAGACATAGAGTCAGGAATTTAGAAAAAGAGGGAAACAGAGGACGGAAAGCAGTGGGGGGCCAGGAGGATATGGGGGTCCCCACATTAAACGCATGAACAGATTGGCAACAGAGATCAGAACAAAGGCAAAATTCACTGTGCTATGGATACCACTCAGGCTGTTCCTACTGGCCTAAAAAAGGGATTTGTGAATGAGCAGGATTGTGGGCCAGTGCTAATAAAATAATGATGACAATAATAATTATAGTATATTAGTTAGGATTAGCTTCACTTAGGGGAACTTAGATTTAAAAAAATAATGGTTTAGATATGAGAAAAATTAATTTATGCTTTATGAAAAGAAATGCTCAGGAAGTCCAAAGCTGGAATGGCAGCTCTCTGCTCGTCAAGGACCCAAACACTTTAGCTCTCTGCAATGCCAGGCACTCTCAGAGTGTGGCCCTCCTCCTCATGCTCCAAAATAGCAGTTGGGGCACCAGCCATCACATCTAGAGTCCAGACCAGTAAGAGGCAGAAGAAGGATGAGGAAGATTGTCTTCTCTCTTTAGGGAGACTTCCTGGGAAGTCCCATGCAATGCTTCTGCTCACAACTCATTAGCCTAATCACATGGCTGCACCTAAGTGCAAGGAAGTCTATGTGCTTAGATGAAAACCAAGGTTACATTACTAAGAGAAAAAGAATAGTTTTGGGGGGCACACAGGTCACAGTCTGTGCTACCATTTATTGGAGCACTATGGTAATCAATCTATAACTATTCTCGCTTTTCATTTTTATACCAATTCTACAAGCAAGTACATGGTGGAAAGGAGAGTAAGACCTGGACTGTGTCTGAGCCCAGAACCTGGGAGGGCTCCTTTTTTTTTTTTTCCCTCTTTCACGGAAACTTATTTTTCACAATATTAAGAAAAAATCACAAAATAATTGGTAAATATGGTGTTTTGTTTTTTTTTGGCATGGCCGAACACATACACACAAACACATGCACTTGCACACACAGTTCACCTTTTAGAGGTTGAGTCTTATAATCTAACCATACAGAACTCACTCCCTTCCTTTAGTTATGTGCTTAGTTATATATTTCTTGGCATTGTAGGTCTTATTTGTGAAAAATATATAAAACTTCTATAGGTCGTAAAACACAAGCAGTTCTCAATACATAATATTGAAGTAATGCTCTAAAGGGAAACAAAAGCGATATATTCTTGAGAACATTGACGGTAAACAGTTTTTATAAATGAGAGGTTTACTGACAGTTGTGAACGCGGAAGAGTGTGAGAGAGATGAAATTCTTTCTCCTTCAGTTGGTATTGTTTTGGATTGTTACTCCAGTTTTCCTGTAAAACAAATGAATGGAAAAATTGCCAGAGAGGCTGGGCAGGTTTGCTAATGCTGATTTTGTGATTAATTGGTATCCAAGACCTAGGAAGCATGAACTCTGGGCGCCGCTGGATGCGTGGCACGGCTGCGGTTGGGGAGGCGGGGTAAGAGTGAGGCAGGACGGTGGGGGGCAGGTGGAGGGCTTATTTGATGACAAAAGGAAAGCTATTTGGAAAAACGGTTTCAGACTGATAGGGCTTACAGACAGAAGGAAGAGAGAGTCTAGGGCAGAGACTAGCTTAAAAAAGTACAGTGGGCATGGAAGTGGGGTGGGTGGGGCAGGCAATGAGCGGGTAAGTACTGGCAGATAAGGCAGTTTCAGCTTTGCACCACTGGCTCCCCCGTGTTTCTCCCAAGGCCGAATTATACCCAACAAGTGCAGCTAAAGAATGATCAGGCCTAGTAACTGCCAACATCTTATTGTGCCCTGCCTTCTGGGGCTTTGTGAGCCTGAGCTGTCAGAGTGTTGCAGTAAAGGAGGTTTTGCATTCTGGAAGAATGACTAAGACTGGGTGTTGCCGGGGAGGGGAGCCAGAGAAAACCATACGGAAAGGCTAGTTCCTAGAATTTAAGCAGCTGGAGGTCAAGGACCAGGTCAATTTTGTTCTGTGCTATGTCCCCACGCCAACTCCAATGGCTGGTCCACGGTTCCCACTACTCTTACCCAGTGAAATTTTGTTGAATGAATGAATGAATGAATGATATGGCCCCAAGGTCACAAGATAAGAAGGATCCATAAGCACCTTCCTGCCGGCCCTTTAAGACGAGCAGTTGGGAATGTCAGGAAACATTCTGGGGGAAGCCTGTTTCACTACCTGGGCCACAGCCAGTCAAAGCCAGGGGCTGGGTACGACAGTGTGGTGGGGCTTGGGTGGAGGGTCTGGGGCCTCACAAGGCAGAGACTGAGAAATCACTGGGATTGGATGAGGAAAGACTTCGTACTTTCTCTTTTTGCCCTCTTCCTACTATGTAGGGACCCTTCACTAAACCTCACGCGTTGTCCTAAATATTGTACATGCATTATCTCACGTAATCTGATATTCTAGGGAGGTCAACATTGACATCTCCGTTTTCCAGATCATAAAAATGGAACTTGCAGAAGTTAAGTGACCTGTTCCAGGTAGGACAGCTCTTACGCTGGAAAGCAACAGGCCAACCCCACCGGCCCTGTCTCCGAGGCCCTCAGCTTAACCACTTCACTTCCTGCCTCTGCTCCCTGCTGTTCCTCATGTGCTTGTTCACTTACTCAATCTGGCTGCAAAACGGGTTTTGTCTATCTAAAAAACATTGTATTTTCAGATATTTTCAGGTATCAACAGTTATATTGCAAGAACAATATGAAGAATCCCCATATACCCTCCACCCACATGCCCCAGATGTTGACCTTTTACTGCCTGGAGTCAATATTACCTACATTTTCTGACAACATTTTTATATTCCCTTGGACTTAAATTTTCATTCATTTTTTTGAGGCTTGCCAACACTGTCCAAGGGCGATGATGAGAAGCAATGTGGCAGCTGGCTGGGGGGCAGCAGGCTCCAGTGACCACGTGTGAACCCCGAGCCCTGGGAACAGATGTGCCGACTCCCAGCATTCCCCCAAAGGACAAAAGGGTCATCCAGTGACTCGCCTAATGGGGAGGCTTCTGAGGAATGTCCTAGACGCCGGGCTTGAGAGATTCCCCAGCTACAAAAGATGTCTAAACAAGGGAAACATTAGTGATGACAGCCCCACGGAATAATTCTACCTCTTACTCCCTTGCACTGTCAATTCAGGGCAGAAAGATTAATGTGAACCTACTACTCATCATGACTGAATTAAGTACCCGGGCAAATGAGAAGACTCAATGATGCCATCCTCCATCAAGAGACCAGCAAGATGATCGACTAGAAAAGATAAGGGAGCCTTGGTAGGAATTTCCCTACTAGTAGTCAATCAGAGACCCTCAGCTGGGGAAAAAAACCTCACAATTATTTTGGAAACAAAATTAGAAGCTGGGATGTGGGGGGAGGGAGGCAGGAGAAGAGGGAACAAGTTCTTGCATGAAAACAAGACAATCCAGCTCTGTTTCCTGCCTGATGCTGGTGGTCTTTGGAAGTGTGTGTGGGGGGGTGCAGCTCAGGGGGTAGGAGGCCCGGTTAGGTGTGGCCAGAGAAGCCAGGGGGCCAGAATACTGCAGTTCCGAGGGCGGAACCGACTAGCAACGCAAGTAGAGCCCCAGTTCAGCCCCCAAGCAAATCTACAGACATTAAAAGGAAGAGGGGATTTAGCTAATGCTCCTGGGACAATATTTGCATGCAGAGTAGAGGGGAGAGCCGTGGAGAGGGAGGAAGAGGCTCCATCCCCCCTTCCCACCGCCCCCAGGATCATTCATTGTCCCTGTAAGCCTTCCTGGTCCTTTTTTCTTGGTTGTTCTCTGTGCGGTCCTGTTTCATCCTGCACTTTCACCGACCCCCAAAAACCCCAGTACGGACCTGCTGAGGCTCTCAATTCGGCAGATCGGGATCAAAGCCCCCACCCGGCCACTAACCAGCTGAGTGACCAGTCAACCTCTCCGAGCCTCAGTTCCTCAAGTGTAAATCTGATGTGACAGTTGAAGGGGATGACGCATGCCAAGTGCCACCAAGGCTCCCTGCAAGCAATCTTCTTTCTGATTTCTCAAGCCACCTTTCCCTCCCACCTGCCAACCCTTGAACTCTGATAATACTGGGGGTTAATGTGCTGCTCTCTCGTTGCTCCTTTTTTTTTTTCCAGGTGATAATGGAAACAGACCAAGGAGCCTGCATCTAGACTTCAACTCCAGGTCTTGTCACTTAACAGCTGTGTGATCCTGGACAAGTCACTCAACCTCTCTGAGCTCTCGCTTTCCCCGCTTGCAAAATGGAAACTGTCCCCGCCTCGAATGAGATAATGTAAGAGAAGTGCTTTCTAAGTGTTAAAGCACTCAATAAGCATCAGCTGCTGTTTTGCTGCCCTTCCCACGGTCCCCTACACCAAGCCCAATTTGGGGCGAAGGAGCACTGGACAGAGATTAAGCAAGCTCTGAGCTCACGTCCCAGCCCTATCATCTATTTGGGACCCCTCAGCAAATCACGATCCTCCCAGGGCCTCAGTTTCCTCACATGTAAACTAAACTGTTTGGATGGAAGATCCCTTACGGTCTCTTCCACATTTGTTGTTGTGGAAGGGGTCAGGAGTTTATTTTCTGACAAGAATACAGTTGGGCTTCGAGGATGTCACTGCTTCCGCGCTCAGGTCTGCTCTCACTGAATTCTTCTATTCGTATGACCGGGATCGGGCACTTCTAAGTCATGGGTGGCCTGAGGGTGTCTCCAACACTTGGTTTTGGATAATTAGTCTTTTTGACCCTTAGCAGGGGAAATGTCTCCGGTTGGGGGGAAATGAAGTTGTCAAACATGGTCCTTAAGGAGAGGAAGATTTATAGGGGATCACATACAAAAGCACAGGAATTAAACAAACAAACAGGGAAAGAGCACTTAAAAGCTCAGACCAAACAATGTATACTGCACGCTATGCTCGGGCAGGTCAATCAGTGGTCCGAGGTCTCCCCCAGCACCACCCAGGCCTGACAGCCTGGACAATTGTTCATCTTCCAAGAAGCCCTTCCCAGAAACCATAGGGTTGCAGGAAGGTAAAGCCAATGACTTCACCAAGGGAAAGAAACAGCAGTGGTCAGTACAGTCCTTTGGTGACCATTTGGTTTTTAAACGGGCCTTTATGCAGCCCAAGATTTGGGCCCTGCTACCCCTCCTACCCCTCCTCGTGGCACCCTGCCCCCCGACTATCCCAGTCACTTGCTCCTCCTTGTGTCCCTCCAACTCTCCTCCCTCCTTGGTCCTCTTTCAGGAAGGGTCTCCATAAAATATAGGATGTCCAGTTAAATTCAAATTTAAGTGCCCCATGCAGGGGCCTCTGGGTGACTCGATAGATTAAGCATGTGCCTTCTGCTCAGGTCATGATCCCAGGGTCCTGGCACCCCTGCTCAGTGGGAAGCCTACTTCTCCCTCTCCCTCTGCAGCTCCCCCTGCTTGTGCTCTCTCATTCTCTTAAATAAATAAATAAAATCTTAAAAAAAAAAAAAAAAAGTATGCCCCATGCAGTATTCCAGATATACTAAAAGTTATTCATGGTTTAGCAGAAATTTAAGTAAACATTTTGTATTTTTATTTGCTAAATCTGGCAATCTCCTTTCAAGGCATTCATACTTCCTGATGTCTCTGTCCAGAACACACGACACCCCGCATCTTCCCTTGGCCAGCCCTTTGTTACTCAGGCTTCTCTCAAATGTCCCCTCCTTGGAGAGACGCTCTCTGACCCTCTCTCCCAATTGAAAGTAGCAGCCCTGCCCCCAGAGCGCCTGTCTAACAAATTCTCCTGTATTACTTTGGTCCCTCTGAACTGAGTTTGCCTATGGATTTGCTTGTGCAAGGACTGTTTCCTCCCGCTGGAATGGTAGACACTGCTGTTTTTTCCCCGATTGCTCTCCATCACCTGAACGCACAAGGCACGTGCCAGGTATCTGATAAACATCGGCTGAAAGAATGAATGAGTGAGATGTATGCTGTAGAGCAGTGCTTTGCAAACTTGAAGAAGACGCTAGAGATTTTGTTCAATTCCGTTAAAATCCAGATTCTGCTCCAGTGCGGTGGGCAATGGCCTGAGAGTATGCATTCTTAACAAGCTCCCAGTGACGATGATCCTGCTGGTCCATGGGCGATGCTTTAAGAGGCAACGGAATTCTCTGTGATGACAGAAACACTCCATCTCTGCGCTGTCCGGCAGGGTAAGCCAGTAGCCACCTGTGGCCACTGAGTACTTGAAATGTGGCTCATGTCAGGAACTGAATTTTCGACTGTACTTAATTCCAACTAATTTAAGTTTAAATAACCACCTGTGGCGAAGGGCTTCTATACCGGATGGCACATCTCGAGGGAAGTGGTTCTCAATCTTGGCTGCACTTGAGAGTCCGCAGAAGCACATTTCGAAGTACAGATTCTCAGGACCCGCTCCAGACCAGTTAAATCAGAGCCTCTGGGCTCGGGTCTTAGAGCACTGGTTCTGGTTGTTGTTGTTGGGTTTTTTTTTTTTTTAAGTCACCCCTCTCCCCCACGACATTATTCCCGAGTGCACCCAGCGTTGAGAACCCGGCCTGAGAGTGTTCGGATCAGTGACGCTTTCCTTCGCTCATTTAATCCTTGCCACAGCCTGGACAGCAGATAGGACAAGTGTGACGAAATGTCACCAGTCCCGTTCTACTGGGAGTAACTGAGGTTCAGGCAGATGAAGGGATTTGCCTGGGCTGTGCAGCAGGTAACCGATGGAGCTAGGACCCACAAAGCCCTCAGGTTTTCACAGCCACTCATGCCTCAAATTCTCTGTGGAAAAAAGGTAAACGGTTATCCATCAGTTACCTTTGTGAAAAGAGGCAAACGTCTGTCCTTCAATTGGACAGTCAGGCAAGCCCATCCTCTCTGCACAGCTGCCCCCAGCTTCCATCCGCCTCAGATGCCCCCTTTTCCAGGGCCTCGTCCGGCCATGATTCCTCAAGGACGAAAGCTGCTTAGCATCCTCACCCTGTTTTCATCATTGATCAGTAAGAGAATGGGTCTCTCTCGACCAGAGATGAACGAAATCTAACTTGAGTGGAAAAGGGCACCTCGCCACGGAACTCACCACTCCCAGGGTGGGACCTCAAGCGGAAGGACCTGCTCCTTCCTGCCACATGTGCCCACAGATGCAGACGGAGCGGTTTCAGAGAACGAAGTCAACAGTGACCTTGAAGAGTTTACAGATCTTGCCAGGGTTTTCTGTGGCTGGGCTGGAATACACTGGTCGGGGCCACCTGGGGAGGGTGGTTTTAGAGGATCCACGGGAAAACGTTTACATGTTTCATATTTATGTATTTTAATATATTCAGAAAAATGCGGTTCATTAAATCTGTAATTTCACAGATATTTCTGACATAGTTCCTAACAAAATTAATTCATTTAAGAGAAAAGGGAGCACATTGAAAGGAAAATGTTAAGGAAATAATAAGACAAGCAGGACGTGAATATGGCCAATGCAATGACAATGGCCTGGGTACACCGCAAAAGTGCAGTGGGAACAGGAAGTTAGTATCTTATCTTTTTTTTAAAGATTTTATTTATTTATTTGACAGAGAGAGATCACAAGTAGGCAGAGAGGCAGGCAGAGGGAGAAGGGGAAGCAGGCTCCCCACTGAGCAGAGAGCCCGATGTGGGGCTTGATTCCAGGACCCTGAGATCATGACCTGAGCTGAAGGCAGAGGCTTCAACCCACTGAGCTACCCAGGCGCCCCAAGGAAGTTAGTATTTTTTGCGTAGAAAGTCAGGGTTGGAAGGGAAGGATTTCGTGAAACATTCTTGTCAGCAGCATGTCTTTCAATAATAAAGAAATACTGCTGCTGACAAGAAATCCATTGTCCTGGAATAATGGCCAGGAATGAAAACAGCACAGCCGCAAGCCCTCATGGGCCGGTAGCAAAGTCCAGCTGAGAGAAAGGACTGGCAGCTTCTGCGGCCCTCTCAAGCCCCAACAAGCCTGCACCAGAACACACTCGGCCCAACTCCTCAGTCCTCCTACGGACTTGCCGAGAGAGCTGTGCTCCATCGAGCCCAGTGTCCAAGGTCAGGCCCGAGAGCCTGGTCCCAGCTGTCCAAGGACAGGATCTCCTCAGTCTCATCAGCCCCTTCCTGGAGGCTGGGAGAACTAAGCTCACAGTGGTTATGCCTAAAAGGGCACACCCATATCTATGGGGCCAAAACCAGGTGCACTCATTTCACACCTTTGTCAACAGGACTCTGTTCCCTGGGGGTATGGAGGATCCCAGACCACAGGATGCAGAGAGGATGTATGTTCCATTTAATGGGCTGACAGTCCCACACTGACAATGAAAAGGGACTGGATCCAGTTTTTAGGAATTAGAGTTGCCATCTTTAAAATGTGCCAAGATAGGGGCGCCTGGGTGGCTCAGGCGTTAAGTGTCTGCCTTCGGCTCAGGTCATGATCCCAGGGTCCTAGGATCAACCCCATCTGGGGCTTCCAGCCTGTCAAGCTGAGGCCCAGGCCCGGGAGTCTCCGCAGGGATCCCCGGTGAGGCCCCTCCCAGGCACCAGCCACCTCTACGGGCTGCCACAGGATGTACCTGGGGCTCCCTGAAGCTGCTAATCCTAGCATCAACACTGTGCTCTTCCTTGAAGGATTTCCTTTCCTGTGAGAAAACTGGTATTGACTAATATTAGCACATAATTGCCAACTGTTAACACCAATGCTTGTTGGATCAGTGCCCTCCTAGGCATTTTCATACATATGTTTTAAAAAAATAGGATTCAGGGGCACCTGGGTGGCTCAGTGGGTTAGACCTCTGCCTTCGGCTCAGGTTGTGATCTCAGGGTCCTGGGATCGAGCCCTGCATCAGGCTCTCTGCTCAGTGGGAAGCCTGCTTCCCCCTCTCTCTCTGCCTGTCTCTCTGCCTACTTGTGATCTCTCTCTGTCGAATAAATAAATAAAATATTTTTAAAAAATAGGATTCTATTTTATGTACTATCTTTTCTTTTCCACTTACTATATGATAGAAATCTTGCCATGTCAGGATATATAGCTCCGTGTCATTTTTTAAAAAGCTACGTAGAACACGGCATGGTTTCTAAAAACTGATTAAGGAAGATTGAATATTTTTTCTTTTT
>CM053617.1:46188273-46254367 GCA_028646535.1 Procyon lotor | reverse complement strand
TACCTGCCTGGCTCAGTCAGTAGAGCATGTGACTCTTGATCCTGGGGTTGTGAGTTCAAGCCCCAGGTTGGGTATAGAACATACTTTAAAAAAAAAAAAAAAGACTGTCAACAGAATAATAAAGGACACAAATTTAGTCTTTTATAAAGGAGGAAATGGATGGCATGGGAAGATATAGGGGGGTCCCCTGTACTGTGAGCTCTAATGGGGCACATTCACAGGCTTCTCTGAAAGTCATGTGTCCTTGGGGTTAGAGTTAGTTCAAGAAAGGGACGGGATGAGAACTTCATTTTAAGTTTTCTGACTTTTGGTCCAGACCTCTCTCCACTGCACTGTTAAATTTAGTCTAATAATTAAGCCCAAGGCTTGATTTCTTCAACGCAAATAATCCTCTTCCCTCTCCTCTCCGACCAGCCAGGCACCTGGCACTTTTGTCCTAACGGATACAGAAACTGCCAGACACGTCCTCTGAGCAGGCACAGCTTTGGTGGCAGCATCTGATAAACGCATATCGTGCTCCCTCCCCAGTGATATCTATCCTACTAGTCTATAACAGAGCTGAAGTTAGGATGGTCAGTGAGGAGGACAATTGCCCTCTTACATTCTAGCAAGTCATACCTGGAGATCCTGTTGTTTCTTTATTCTAGAAGCAAAGTGTCCCCAGCCTCCAATGTCCTGGAGTCATTGTACCTTGTGTTTCTGTCAGCCCTATATTGACCCCCACCCCCACTTCTCTCCCAACACCTTCCCCCTCTTGGCAGTGGGAGGCGGGCTCTTTGATCTTGGCTCACGTGGAAACCAGAGGAAATCCCAGATTAGGCTCTGATGGACAAAGAATGTCTACAAGTGCGTGGGGGGCAGGGGGGCACTCAACTGGAATGAGATAAGAGCATGGATTTTATGTGTATGAAAAAAATCGCATTTTGTGATGTATCTATAAAAGTTGAGCTAATCAATGTAGGTACTGAGTAGTGTGGTTTTGATGGAGGAAAAAAAATACACACTGTACTGAGCAATAGGGTTACGGGTGACGAAACGTCCTAGTTTTCTCAGGACCAAGGGATCTTCCAAGACTTGGAACTTACAGTGATAAAACTAGGGAAACCACAGGCAAGCAAATATGAGTTGGTCACCCTATGGGTAAACAACAACAATGACAATTTACTATGCATCAGGCACTGGTCTAAGCACCTGACATTCATTTACTTCTCAACCACCTCAATGAGACAGGTACTATGTTTTTCTGTTTTACAAATGAGAAAATCAAGGATCAGATAAGCCAAGTAACTTACCAAAGGTCACACAGCTAATTGTGGAACTGAGATTGAAACCCAGGTCTATCTGACTTCCAAGTCCATGTTCTTAACCGTCATAATATTTTTTCCTTCAAATACTTACAAAAGTAAACATATATTAGCCCTTCAGGGATTATTGTGTTGAATTGGGAGGCTCTGGACAAGCGACATCTTTCTATGACCACCCCTCAAACTAGAAAAAGGTTTAGAAAAAAAAATTTTTTTTAAAGATTTATTTATTTAGTTGAGAGAGAGCGCGTGCACACAAGCTAGGGGGAGGAGCACAAGGCGAGGAAGCAGCAGACTTCCTGCAGAGCAGGGAGCCCAGCTAGGGCCCAGGGCCGATCCCAGGACCCTGAGATCATGACCTGAGCTGAAGGCAGAGGTTTAACTGAGTCACCCAGGCACCAAATAATTTTTTTTTTTTTTACACATTATGCTTAACAATTCTTGTAAATGAAAGAAAATGTTCAGAAATAGACACAAGCACATATAGGAACTTACTATAGAGATAGAACTTCAAATCAGTGCTGAAAAAGATGAATTATTCAACAACTATTGCTGGGACAGTTAGGTAGCCATCTGGAAAACAAAGTTGGATCCCTATTTCCCCACTTCATACCAAACTAAATTTCAAATGGAGTAAAGGTTTATGTGAAGGAATGAAATCAAAGAAATACCTGAAGAAAAGTATGGGAGTGGAGGTCTTTCTGAGTATGATACAAAATTTAGAAGCCATAAAAAAACCTGACAAATTCAACTATATTTTAAAAATACTCTGCATGGCAAAACAAAGTTCAAAAGATAAAACCAACCAAGGGAAATATTTTCAATGCCTCACAAACCAAGAACAAATTTCCTCAATGGATAAAGCATTTGTACAAGTCATAAGAAAAAAATTAATGAACAATACAATAAAGAAATCATGAGGACAGGTCACAGAATGGACTGACTCCCAAATATCCAAGGAAAGATATTCAGTTTCACTGATAATAAGAGATATGAAAATCAAGACTACAATGAAACACTGGATCCCACCCATGGCATTGGCAAAGACCCAAAAATCTGATGAAAATCTGTATTGGTGAGGGTGTATCTTTGTACAATCTTTCTGGAGGGTAATTTAAAACAAACCACAACCTTTGACTTGACAATTGCACAGAATCACTCAAACATGTAAAAAGATGATCAGCAAAGATTTTTGTTGCAGAATTTTTTTAAGATTTATTTATTTATTTATTTGGCAGAGAGAAAGAGATCACAAGCAGGCAGGGGGTGGGGGAAATAGGCTCCCTGCTGAGCAGAGAGCCTGATGTGGGGCTCGATCCCAGGACCCTGAGATCATGACCTGAGCCGAAGGCAGAGGCTTTAACCCGCTGAGCCACCCAGGCACCCTATGTTGCAGCATTTCTGGTCATCGAAAGCAATTTATATAATCATCAAAGGGAACTAGTTAAATAGCTGTTACATATAAGGGATGGAATATTACATGCCCACAAAAAGGAATTACGTAGTTATCAGGAACGATCTGCAAGATCTATTGTTAAGAAAACAAAAAATGCAGAGAGCGTTTGGGTAAAGAATGCTACTACTTGTATGTATATGTCTTGAAGGAGGGTAGATAATATATTGTCTATTGTATGTATGTTTGTAAATGAATGAAATCTCTGGAAAGATGTACGATAAATTTGGGTCTTTGCCAATCCCTTCCCTAAAGACTTACTTCTGTTTTTTAAATTTCTTTAAAGACTTTACTTACTTATTTGAGAGAGAGAGAGAGAAAGAGAGAAAGCATGAGCCAAAGGCCTGGTGGGAGTGGCAGGAGAGGGGCCCAGGGAGAGGGAAAGGGACAAGCAGACTCCTCACTGAGCATGGAGCTGGAGGCAGGCTTCTCTCCCAGGACCCTGAAATCATGACCTGAGCCAAAGTCAGAAGCTTAACCCGCTAAGCCACCCAGGTGCTCTGAGGCTTACTTATTTTTATATCTTGTAAAATTTTTAATATTTTAATATCTACAAATACATAAACATTTTTTAAATATAAGAGAGACCCAGGGCTGGCTTCACAGAGGGACCACCTATGCACTTGCAAAGGGTCCTGAACTTGGTTTTATGCTCTGATGTTGGGGGCACCTGGGTGGCTCAGTCGGTGGGGCATCTGCCTTAGGCTCAGGTCATGACCCCTGGGTCCTGGCATCGAGTCCCACATTCGGCTTCTCCCTCTGCCTCATCTCTCTTTCTCTCTGTCTCTCATGAATAAATAAAATTTTTTTTTAAAAAAATGCTCTGATGTTGCCATCTTAAAATTTTCAATAATTTTTGAGCAAGTTCTTCGCCTTCATCTTAACTAGGCTGTGGAAATTATTTAGCCAATCCTGGAGAGACCCCTGGTTTACAAGGGCTATCTGAGGCAACTCAAAGACAGTTTCATTTTAGTGTGGCCACTAATGCCCATCATTAAACAATAAATATCCAAATAAATCTTTGCAGCTACCATGCAAACACACGAAATCATTGGGATTTTCCTGATCACAAGAGCAACACATTAGTGAGCAGGAACACCTCCTCTCAGATGACGAGGTTCACTCTACCTGAACTGGAAATGCGGTTACAGCTCTTCAAAGACTACCTGATGTTGTAGCTTTTTGTGAAGGAGAGGTCTGCACAATAAAATCTCATGCAGTTTCTGCCTGCCGAGCAGACGAAACAAAATGATGGTTCTGTTGAAACACAGATGTGCGAAATAGTTCACTTTTAGGAATTTTGTTATGACGACCTCCGGAGGCAAACAAACACAACAGCACGCGCTCCTACCTGGCGAGCACGGCAAGGTTTGCCCATCTCATGTCTAAACAGCCTCTTCAGTTCGGGCCATTTCAGTGAAGGATGTTATCCACAAGTGAACGAACTGCAAATATATTTTATTGTAGGACGGGAATAAGTGCTAGAAGCACTACAGCGATGTGGAATAAGGAAAACACTCAAAGGATAAGGAGGGAGCGAGATGCAGCTGGGACAACAGGGACATGCATTTCCCGTGCATTTCGTTTCTCAGCTGTAAAATGGGTTAAGACATCACCTACTTCACCAAACTGGGCCAGGGATCAAAGGAGACAATGGATGTGCACATGCTTTGTGAATTGCTAATGACAAGGTAACATCATCCGTATTATTCAGTAAGGATATCATTTTGAGTGGGTATTTGTGTTTTTACTGCCAGTTCTATTTTGAAATGAGAAAGGGCAGCCATGCTTCATACTAACTAAGAAAAAACCTCTGGGGCGCCTGGGTGGCTCAGTGGGTTAAAGCCTCTGCCTTCAGCTCAGGTCATGATCTCAGGGTCCTGGGATCGAGCCCCACATCGGGCTCTCTGCTCAGCAGGGAGCCTGCTTCCCCTCTCTCTCTCCCTGCCTCTCTGCCTACTTGTGATCTCTCTCTCTCTCTCTGTCAAATAAATTAATTAAAAACAAACAAAAAACCTCCTTTTCCCCCCAAGTACAAAAGTAATACAGAGCCTAACAGTATAAAATAAACACAACAACCCAGAAGCAAAGAGGATGACAAGTGAAAATTCTCCTTTACCTTCTGCCACAAATCCTATTCCTCTGTTAACAGACTGTGAATTCTTTCAGATTTTTTTTAAAACGCATCTGAAAAATTTAAAATAAACCCACTAGAACTCTATCAAATGTATCGCAACCCCCTCCCCACCTGACAGAATGTCATTGTTTCTCATGGGATAAGATCCTCACCCCAAGAGATTCCGCTAACTCCTAACCCTGCTTCATTAATTAAACTCAATAAGTTGTAAGGGCTTCCTAGGCCCTTGAGAATATTCATAGTGATGTAAAAAGGAGAACCCTGCCATCAAGTGTTAGAATCATTTAAAAAATCACTTTGCATATATCAACCCCTCAGTTTTTTACAAAGACCCTATTAGGTAGGTAGGGTTATTAGTCCCATTTTAAAGATGAAAAATCTGAAGCCCAGAAAGGTCCAGTGGCTTTTCACCTACTGGTAAGTGGTAGTCTATACTTTAAACCCCGGGTGACTGATCTTCATGCAAGACTTTGGGGAAGCATGAAGCAGCCACAGGCACCGAATGCCAATGTCTCTCCATGGCCACCTGCATCGAAGCAACTTAAAAAAGACAGACTCCAGGATGCCTGGGTGGCTCAGTTGGCTGAGTGTTGGACTCTTGATCTCAGTTCTGGTCTTGATCTCAGGGACACGAGTTCAAGCCCCGCACTGGGCTCCATGCTGGCCAGGGAGTCTATGTTTAAAAAAAAAAAAAAAAAAAAGGCAGATTCCTAGGCTTCAATCCAGACCTATGGAATCAGTAGTGTGAAACCCTGCACTTTTCGAGTTTATTAAAGACATCTTTTCATTATGCTAACATATACATATGCGTTACCATTTGTTTCTGAGTGTTTAGTTCAGTGGTATTAAGTGCGTTCACAATAATGTGATTTCAGACTATTGTGAATGTACTTAACTATCTCTACTACCATCTCCAAAACTTTTTCATCATATCAAACTAAAACTCCATACTCACTAAACAACTCCCATTGTCCCTCCCACAGTCCCTCATAACCCCCATGCTACTTTCTGTCTCTATGAATTATCTGTTCTAGATATTTCATACAACTGGAACCACAAAATATTTGTCCTTTTGTGACCGCCTTATTTCACTCAACATAATGTCTTCAAGGTTCATCCACGTTGTAGTATGTCTTATAATTTCATTCCTTTTTTTTAAGGTGGAATAACATTCCTCTGTATGTAGAGACCACATTTTGTGTATTCATTCATCCATCAATGGACACTTGGGTTGCATTCATCTTTTGGCTACTGTGAACAATGCTGCTATGAACCTGGGTGTGCAAATACCGCTCCAAGTTCCCGTTTTCAATTCTATGGGGTGTTCACCCAGAAGTGGATTTGCTGGATCAAAGGGTGATTCTGTTTATTTTTTTAAGGAACCATCCTAACTGTCTTTCTTAGAAGCTTCACCATTTTCCATTCTCACCAGCAAAGCACAAGGGTTCTCCACCCTCCACCACTTGTCATTTTCTGCGTTTTTTTTCCCTCAGTGTTATAACAGCCATCCTAAGGGGTGTGAAGCGGTGGAATCTGCACTTTCCACACGATCCTCCATGTGATTCTCTCTCATACCAAAGTCTGAGACTCGCTAGTCTTTAGAAATCTTAGCATCAGAAAGAGAAGGGACAGTGAGCCTTCTAAGTCTGAGAAGCAAAGCAGGGATTTGGCTACAAGAGTCCTCATCAACACTTGTAGATGATTGATTGGAAAAGCTTGACCATCTTCCTAATGAAAGAAAAAAAAAAATTAAAGGAATAGTCTTAGACCACTGGCTAAGGAGCTGGTAGGTGGAAGAGAAACAGAGTTACTGACCTGGATAGCTACCCCGAGCTGGGTCAAAGCAAAGAAAAAAGTCCTTCAAACCAAAGCGTTCTCCACAGCAGCCTCGAGCAGTGCTTGGAAATAACATATAACATTTAGCCACCCCGTCCACTAAAGGGAAAAAAGTTCCTTTCCGGTAATGTCTGGCTGAGTTAGAGAGGCCCTGCCACCGTGTTGGGGGAGAGTGGTGCCATTTCTGAGAGGACAAAAGGCAAGGGAGGAGACCCATAAAGGGGTGGGACGGTGAGCCTGTGACCTTGGGTTTCCCTCCACCTGAAAGCTTCCTTAATACTTAGGTTCATATATAACTTTTGGATGGAAAAATGCACTAGTTAACAAGATGGACCCGGGCTTTCAAGTGATGAAATTATGCCCCCTAGTGGCTGTTCTCTAAGACATTTGAGTCATGAAAGATTTGCCCGTGAAGGTGAGGAAGGCAAGGCAGTGGAGGTAACAGTTTTAAATTAATTCATTAGAGTTGGCTGGAATGGGGACGATTTAGAAAATATTCCTCTCAACGCCCCCTCCAGTGGAAACCTGGATGATGCTGGTAGTACCTTCTGTGATGGAGAGTGACTGACGTCAGTTGTATTTCGAGTGCTTCATATCATACTGTGTTCTTCTGTACAACGACGAAAGATAGGCCTTACTGTTGTTGTTATTATCACTATTCTCATGTAAAGGGTTAAGGAACAGAGACTCAGAGAGATTAAGTGGCTTTTCCAAGGCCGTGGGCTCCACTTTTGAGCCACAGCTCCTCTCGACATTTAAGCACATAAGAACATAAGGGAAAAGAAACAGTAAGATCATTAGAAGAAAAATCCGTATCTCCTTACTTGAGGTCTCTACCATGGCAAGGGGGAAGCGGAGATATACAGTAGAAAACAATTTTAGGTACTTTTTGCACCATACGAATAATAAAATTATAAAGAAAAAGGAAATAAAAAGAAAATTATTCATCCTCCTACCATACAGAGCTATTCAGTCTTTGCATTCGAGTGATTATTACCTAAGACTTCATACCATGCCTACACATAGCAGTAAAGAAACAGAGTCTTTTTTGTTGTTTTTCAGTGAGGCACTGTATTTGTATGTATGGATTACATCCCTACAAAGGAATCCCAGGATTTTCTGTCTTCTGTGTTTGAGTGTTGCTTCCTCTTGGTCTATGGTGCCAGCTGAGGTTACCAGCACGGTGAAACCAGACTGATGGGACGAGAGCAAATTGTTCTGTCATTTTTGTTGATCACTGAATTGCATACCAAATCTGGGGTCGATCACTCCACACTTGTTTAACCTGAGTGTAGGTTCACAACAATTCCCCCAGCTCTGTGATAATTAATGATCTCACAGTGACCAATGTAAGCATGCTGCAACATCAGTGAGAAATGCCTTTGGAGCACCGCCCAAACAAGAGAGCCTGCTGTTTGCCTCTCTTCTCAGCACTGTTGATGCCTCTGAGAGCAGAGCCCTGGCCCAGATGTTCACAGATGCCATCACGGTGGCATGGAAGAGGTGGAAAGAGCATCACAGCTTTTGATAACCTACTTATTTCCTTCCCAGATCACAACATTCTTTATAAGTGTTGCTGCCTTAAACTTTTTTTTAGTGGGTTTATCCATAATAATCAAACACTGGAAAGAAGCCAAATATCCAGATGTCCATCAACCAGTTGAATGAATAAGTAAGTTGGGATACACACGGACACACACACACACACACACACACACACACACACATACACACACACAACATAATCTAAAATTTAGTGTTTACTCTTCTCTCCTCCCCCAGCCCTTGGTAACCATTATTCTATTTTCTTCCCCTATGAATGTGACTCTTCTCAGTACCTCACATAGGTTAGATCACACAGTGTTTGTCTTTGTGTGACTGGCTCAGCATAATGTCTTCAAGGGTCGCCTACGTAGCATGGTCAGTACTTCATTCCTTTTAAGGTAGAATAATATTCCATCGTATGGATACCCCACATTTTGTGTATCCATTTGCCCACTGATGGACAGTTTGGGTTGTGCCTTTAACTTTTCAAGTTTCTTTTGTTGCCACCTGGGTAATTACAAAGCCATTAGAATGGCTCTATCTATTCTATGGGTCACATCAAGGAGTGACATGTGCCTCATTTCTAAGCCTGGCATATAGGGGTGGAAAGAGACATCAAGTGAATGCTTTGAGGAAGCTGCCTCGAGTTCTTAAATCTTTACTGAAGGCTGAAAAATTCCTATCTTAGAAGGTCCCTGCTGGGCCCTGCTGGAAAGAGCAGTCGAGGCAGACTGGAGAGTGTTTAGTCGATCTATAGGAGACTACGGTACATGAGGCATGAGGTTCTGACCTTGAGAGCTCAATGAAATACACACGAGTTGAAACAGTCCCGAGAAGGAGGCTCCGGAAAAACCACAGTTCCAGGAAGGCCTGAGTATTAGGCAGGAAGTAGCAGGCATCGAGTATTAGGAGGAAGCCTTAAGGAACATCTTTTCAAGTTAGATAGAGTGATTTAGGGCAAACCAAAGTATATAACTGGTAATAAAAATGTAGCAGCAGTTACCGGAAGAGGCAGCTGAGGTTAAGCCCTCACTGGTCCTCACTCCCATCTGTGGCGTGAATGGACACAAGACTATAAATGAATCCAGGCCCATGATGAGTCATCACCCACCAGGCACTCTTCATTTTAAAGACTGCTTACCTGCTCCTTATCTCATTTGGTTTGGTCCTAATAACAACCAAGCAAGTCAGGCGGGGAAGGGATCACTCTCCTGACCGCACAGAGCAGAACACCGGGGCCCAGAGAGGTGAAAGGATTTGTGGCATTATGGAAAGACCTGGAGCCCCCTCGGGGCCAAGGTATGGAGGATGAAAGGGCAGATCCCTAACCTTTAGTGTCACAGGCAGCACAAAGTAACCTCTTCCTCCACTGGGTGTCCCTAGAGGCCACGTCAGAGAAGCTCAAGAGATGGCCATCAGCCCCGCCCTGACTGCCTGCCTCTTCTGGGTGGCCTGTGGCTGTCGTATAAACTAGGGAACGAGCCCTCCTTTTCTTCTCTATAAAAATGCTGGGTTCGACTCCAAGGGTAACCTTTAAATTTAAGGCTATAATTAATCTCCCCAAGTGTGACAATCCTTTCCCAAAACAACTTAACATTTTTAATTCAAGAGGTGTCTTACAGTCAATTTCCAAAGAAACTTGTCTGATACCACTTCCTCTACCCTAGGCCTCTGAAATATCATCAAATAGATGGCGTCTTTGGATTAGAGAAAGCATTGAGCGCCTCGGGGCATGGGAGAGAGGAAAAAGAATTGCTGGTAGGATTCTGGCTGGGCTTTCCAGATGACTCGGACCCTACCACGCGGTCGTTGGTAAGACAGCTTCTGGACTGCTCTCCTCAGTCTCAAGCCCAGGCTGAAACCGCTATGTGTGAAAAGAACTTGACATGAAATGCCTCAGGACACACACTCAAAGCTGCACAGCAGCAATCCGCCCCCCACCACCCCCCGCCCAGGTTCAGACCCAGAGGATGGAAAACACGTGCGCACACAAGTCTGTTCCAAATGTTCACAGCGATGTCATTCCTAACAACCCAAATGTCCACCAACTGATGAACGGTAAACAAAACGTGGTACATCCATGCAAGGAACATCACTGGGCCGTAAAAAGGAAGGAAATCCTGACACCTGCTACAACACGGGTGAACCTTAATAATCAGGCGCGAAGCGAAGGAAGTCAGCCACGTAAGACCACATCCTGCAGGCTTCCAGAATGGGAAGATCCACAGAGACAGAAAGTAGGTTAGTGGTTTGCAGCGGTTGGGGAGAGTGGAGTGGGAGTGCCTGCAAATGGGTACGAGGTTTCTTTTTGGGGGGATGAAAATGTTCTGGAATTAGATAGTGATCATGGTTGGCTAACTGCGAATATATTAAAAATCACTGAGTTGTACGTTTTAAAATAGTGAATTTTAGGGTATATAAATTGTATCTCGACAAAAAAATTTTTAAAAACAAAAAAGTTGTGTAAAGAACTGAATAATTTATAGCTCAATTAGAAAGAACAGTAAAGGGGGAGAGGGCTTTGGCAGCTTCCCTTTTTGACTCTGGAAAGCTGGTCAGAAGACAGAAGAAATTCCTGTGAAGCCAGAGTCTCTCAGGTTCCAAAGCTCCCAGTGGGGAGACCTGCGGAATCTGGAAAGACCCCACATTACGTCTCAAGGCATCTGACACCCAAGTCCTCCCAGAGAGGGCACACTTAGTGATGCGTGAGTCCCTCCTAACAGAGCTGAAGGGCTGTCATGGGACACAGCGATTGGGCTTCTGGGTGACTCCAGTGGGCAGTCAGGACCAGCGGATGGGGTGACAAGAAGGCAGTCTGATCAGTAAGAAGAAAGACTCCTGAGGGATTGGAGCCTTTCGAATACAGCATGAATGCCCAATCTGGGCTGCATTCCATAGACTGAACCTGTTTGAGGAGAAAAGTTGTTCAAAGTCAAACTTTCCAATACTATGGGAAAGTCTCGTGCAGGAACGACATGCCAGGTCTCTGGGCTCAGCCGGTCCTAAGTTCAAATCCTGATCCATTACTCATTTGCTATGTGATCTTGGGCAATACATTAAGATCTCTGGACTGGAGTTTATTGTGTTTTTTTTTGTGTTTTTTTTTTTTTTTTAAGGAATAATAATAGGACCTACTTCTCGACTTTGTTCTGAGGTTCAAATGAAATCCTCAGCCCTAATATATATTTACAGTGGCTGTTGTAAACTGACCTAAACAAATTTAATTATGCACAGATGATGAGGTTGTTTTGGTGGACACTGTGGGATACTGACAGCCAGCTGCTCCCTCTACAACTTTCACAAAAGTTTAACATCCAATCCCACCACGTCTCGGACAAAAGACACACCTTCATCACTGAGGAGACACAAAATCTGTTCTGAAAGCTAATCACAGGGGCTCTAACCAGACCTGGATGGCTTGTTCTAGCGAACTCCGTGATCTAGAAGCAGAATTAAGTTAACCCTAAGGCTTCAAGCAAGTCAAATTCTTTGACATAATAGCCGGACGCAGAATTATGTTAGAATGTGGCCTCAGGTACCGTCCAGAAAGGCGCAATGAAAAGAACTCAAAAACTTCTCTTTTCCTACCATCGAAGGGTGGGGAGTGACTGCAAACTATCTCAATGTGCAGATCTTCCATTCCACTGATTCCATTTTATTTTTTAAAGATTTTATTTATTTATTTGAGAGAGAGAGAAAGTGAGCAAGAGAGCACAAGCAGGGGGAGCTGCAGAGGGAGAGGGAGAAGCAGGCTCCCTGCTGAGCAAGGAGCCCCACCTGGGGCTCGATCCCAGGGCCCTGAGATCATGACCTGAGCTGAAGGCAGATGCTTAACCAACTGAGCCACCCAGGCGCCCCAATATACCACTGATTTTAAGGATGAAAACTTATTTCTACCTGGTTATTATTAACAAGCAGCATTTATCTCCCAGTGAACACTTATCTAATACACTAATCGAGCTCGTTACAATGCTCTGGTACTAATGGGAAATATTAATGGCTGATGCCCTCACAGCAGCAGTGAATATTTGATTAAACACGAGCTAATCACTCCTGTATATTCTCCATTAAGGCACTGACTGTCCCTAGAGCACGGTTTAAATGAGCACGTAAATAATCATATTATAGACCACGAAACTCTGAGAGCTGACTGCATTTCTCTAGTGCCCTGGTATTTCTAAAATAGAGACTTGTTTTAGTAGGAGCTAACCACCTAGGTGGTGGAATGCCTCCTATAAGCCAGCCGTTCCTTTAAATCCTTTAGCTCATTTAGATGCTCACAACTCTTTGAGGTGTGGGACGTGACTCCCACTTCATCAAAGAAGAAACAGAGCTTCAAAGTCAGGGAGCTACAGAATATTTGGCAGAAATAAAGTGAAGAAAAAAGAAACGGGAATCGTGCTCCCTGTAAATATGGTCCTTATTTTAGCTGAGGAGCAAGAAGGAAGATTAAGTAAGTCCACCAAGCCTGGCAGAGAGCCTAGCCTTAGTAAAAAGAACCACTCGTCCCGCCACATTATCCAGCACATCTCCTTTACCTCCATTTGAGCGCTAATTTCATACTCTCAATTGACTGCAGAGAGATGCACTCCCTGCCTGGCTGAGGGTCTGTTCTTGCCGCTTCGTCCACACCCAATCCCAGACCCCCTCCATCTAGAATTACAGCAAGCCAAGGGCTAGGGTTACTGCACTTAGCACTGAAAGGCTGCCTCATTCCAGCCTTTTAGAGCCAGGCAGCTAATCACTCATCACTTGCCAGTTGGCTAGTATATTTTGGGCTTGCTTTGTTTCTACCAGGGCTGAAAACAAGCAAAGAGTGAGTGGCCATCAGGAATGGAACAGGCTGAGCAGGGCTGGAGGATGTGAGTGACATGGGAATTTGGAGAACCAACATCCCCAGGGTGTCAGGGTTTGTGGGCAGGTGTGAGGGTCTCCACAACTGACATTGTGCATGTGACTAAGCGCCCGTATGCATCGTCCCCACCTAGGGGTGGGGGACGTCCCCATAATGAGAACCTAGTATGTGCAAGGCATTTTTTTTCTCTCATTTGATTTTTATCTTTTCCCCCAAATATGTTTATTTTTTTCGGTGTTACAAGATTAATTGTTCATGCACCACACCCAGTGCTCCATGCAATACGTGCCCTCCTCAATATGCACCACCAGGCTCGCCCAAAGGGCAAGGCATTTTTAAAAGGGAATGTCAACATGGTTTCTGTCTTTAAGGGGAGCTCTTTAGTAGGGAGATAAGTGTCCCCCCAACACTCTCAGTCAACCTATTCTCCCTCCTCTCCTCTTTGGGTTTTCAGGAAAGATACTCCCATTCTAAATCCTAGCTTTAGAACCAGGAGTCACCCTAGAATCTCCCCCCTTTCACCTCATACATCAGCAAGTCACTTCGTACAAATGCAGTCTCCTTTTCTGTCCCATTTCCACGACCCTAGTTCATGGTTTCTCACTTGGACTAATGCAGTAGTCCCCCCACTAGCTTCCCCGACTCCAGGGTGGACTTCCTAACCCTCCCCCTCCCCACTGGAGCCAGAGCGATCTCTGCAATTTAGTGCATCCGACCATGCTGTTTCCCTTGGAGAAATCCTTTGGCAGCTTCCCCTGCCTACAAAATAAAGTCTAACTCCCCCTACGCTCCATTACTCTCTCTTAGCTGTTGATGGGCACTTTCTCTAGGGTGCTATGCTAGGGACAAGCATACAGGTGTGAACAAAACAGAAACGGTCTTGTCCCCGGGAAGCTGGCAAACTAGTGGAGGAGACAATCGGAAGAAAGAAAACCACGAAATAACATCATCCTGTTACTAGGAGCTGCTGAGTACAGGGACTGAGGGCCAGAAGAGAGAACCACAGTGGACACCTACTTGAGACGGGCATGCAGGGAAGTCCTCTCTGAGAGCTGAAGGCTGAGTAGAAGGCAGTCAGGTGAAGAGTGGGCAGAGGATAAAAAAGAGTGTACTGTGTTTTCAAAACTCGAAAAAGGTCGTGTGGCTGTGCGGTGATGAGCAAGCGGTAGAGGCACAGAGAGTCTGGGGGGTCATGAGGCTCAGACCATGCCTTGCAGGCCATGGGGAAGAGTCTGGATTTCACTCTGGCACACTGAGAAGCCACGGAGGTCTTTTAAGCAGTATGTAACTTGGTCTGACTTACATTTTCAGAAGATCACTCTGGTGGCTGCCTGAAAAATGGTGAGAGGGACCCAAGAATAGAAGTAGTATTATGTGCTGATTTGTGTCCCTCCCAAATTCATATATTGAAGTGCTAATCCTCAATACCTCAGACTGTGAACTTAGTTGGTTATTAAGTTAAAGTGAGTTCATTAGGGTGAGCCCTAACCCACCATGACTGGTCTCCTTATAGGAGGAGATGAGGTCACAGATACACAGGCGTGAAGGGAAGACCATGTGAAGCCACGGGGAGAAAGGCCTCTGAAGAAACCACCCCTGCCAACACCATGATCGTAAACTTCCAGCCGCCAGGATTGTGCAAAAATACATTTATACTGTGTAAGCCACCGATCTGTGGCACTTTGTTAGGGCAGCCTGAGCAGACTCTACCACGGGTGGGATGTCTACTTAAGAGACCACTGAAGAATGCAGGCCGGGAGAAAGAGAGTGGTGGCCTGCCCCAGAGGAGAGGACTAAGATGGAACAAACTGGATGGACGACAGGGGGAGCTTAAAGTACAATCTACCTACAGACCTTGGTGACCCTCTGGATGTTGGTGAGGGAGACAGAGGGACCAAGGTTGATCAAATCAGGCTGGCCTGAGCAGGGGGGGGGGTGCCCTTGACTGAGAACAGGAAGGACTAGAGAGACATAGGGGTGGGAAGGAAGCAAGGATCCTCGTCAGACCTCCGTGGAACAGGGAGTTCCATGTTCTCGGTGACAAGGAAGAGAACTTTGGGGCTCCCACCCTCCAAAATAAATTGAGTAATCCAACACGGGGTTTTTAAAGAATTAATAGACTTTAGTTTTTAGGACATTTTTAGATTTACATAAAAATTGAACAGGTAGTACACAGTTCCCCTTTACCTGTCTCCTCTGCAGTTTCCCTTACTACCCCAATATAATCTTTAAAGCCAAAGGAAATCCTAGAGTCAAAACAAAACCTATGCATATCTACCTATTTCTCCCACAGAGGGTTTCAATGTGGGAAAAATTCATACTGACACAATTGAGCATCACTTGTCCCCAATGATCTTTCAACCCCCTCTCCCACCAGCTTCCCACTTTTCCTTTTACAGAAACAGTTTTACTTCACTTACACTGGCTAACTCCTATTCATGCCTCAAAACCTAGCTCACCTCCTCCCGGAAGTCTGTCCTGACCCCTCCACGTTGGGCCAACAGCATCTTGTGCAACCCACAGGTTATCACTTCCCATCTCAGAGGGAGGGACGTGTTCTTTACAAACGAACACCTCCCCAGCCCCCCATGACACTATAACCAACTGGAGAGAAAGCGCATGGAGTACTGCATCTATCCTAGTGGCCAGTGTAGCACCTGGGCTATAGTAAACACTGTAAATTTTTTTGTTGTTGGCTAACTGAATAAAATAAAAAAATTTTTTTTGATTGCACAGAAAGTCATCGGTGCCACTCAAAAAAAAAACAACAAAAAACAAAGTGCTCTGGGAATTCAGGACTTAATAAACTCAAAGCCAGTGGGCAAGACCGCCTGCTAATTGCATGTCACAGCCTAGCGGGGAAGTGGAATCACATGGCTTGTTGCAGAGGTACTTAGAGGAGGCAGAAGGGCGGAGAGAAACAGGAGCTGCGGTCTAACATGTCAGCGAGGGAGGCGCTGGGTGTGTGCTGAGTGCTGAAGGGAAAGCAGATCATCTTCTGTGTCCCTGGCCCATATCCCCAGCCCCTCCATTAGAGTGAACTATTGTGCGTGGATGCGAATTTGACATGTAATCTATAAACTTTGGAGTTAAATCTGATTTTGTCCACCTGGTAAATGAGTGTAGGTTAAATGATCTAGCTTCTCCCCGGAGGTCATAGTTCCATTTAAGGGGCAACTGGGTCTTATTAAGCTGTTGCAATTCTTGTCGCTCTTACAGCATCCTCCCATTACATACCCCGTGTTATTACATCTGTAGTGTTCAACCAATAGGTTCCACTCAAGGTTTTGCCATGAACTGACTGTGTGACTTTGGAGAAATCAGGTAATTTTTCTGACCCTCCCTTTTCTGTCTGGGGGGCACTGACATGATCTATTTGCCTTCTTCAGAAAACTCATGTTTGGGGGAGAACCTGGAAAAAAAAGTCAGGAATGTGGAATCGAGGATCTCCTTCAGTGTTCTACAATCAGAAACCTTCCCTGCTGCTGATGCCCTGAGGACTTCCCTTGTTGCTAATCATATGAGCACCTCCTTGCTGACTTCCCCCGCTCCTCCCTCCCTAGTATTATAGAAACTGTGTGTGTCTGTGGCAGGGGGTTGGGGGGGTGGCTTTTCTTTATCAGAGATCACTGATTCACAGAAAAAATAATATTGTTTATATACAAATAAAAAATCAATTTAACATAGTTGCTATTTTTATGAGAGAATTATGACTGGTTAGAGTCGTCTCATTTTTTAAATACAAATAATATAATATATAAGGCTTCGGAGTACTCTTTAATTCCGTGAATCCATTAGTGGATAAAAGGAGATGTGAGGGAAGAAAGAGGAAGAGAGAGAGGGAAGACCGAGCAACCCACAGAGGTTGAGAGAGAAAGAGGCAGAGGACAGAGGAGGAAGACAGATGGGAGAGGAGGGGAGAGGAGGGGGGAGGAAGGCAGAAGGAGAGGGAGAAGAAAACAGTGTAAAACACCATGATAGGCCTGCTGCTCACCAGGGCCGCTGTCTTTTGCCACAGGGTCATTTGTCCTCACTTGCCACAAGGGCAAGTCTGTAACTCATCCCCGTCCACAATCCAGGTCTTTGCGTGGAGCTTCTAGTGACTTATGGCTTAAACCCACTGTGGGAAGTGCAGTCAGGGAAGGGAGGAACTCTCTGGGCTGTCGGGGCAGGGACAAGAGCAGCATCTGTGCCAGGGCTCAAAGATGTCAATGAACCCGACCAGAGGGCTGGCCTTTCCCTCCCCTGCTTAGAGGCCACGCCACCTATTTATTGCTGAATTTTTCCTGAAACAAGGATTATCTGGGTGCCCTGTAGAGGTATTCGGCATGCCCATTCAGTGTCCTGTTATTCAGGGACCAGAGGGATCTGGAGATGCCTGTGGTACCAAAGCCCGCACCTTTGGTCATGTGGGTTATTCACCAAATACGGGTGCCCAGGCCAAGAGACACCCATATCTACGCTCCAAGCCATGCACCAGGCAAAGCCATGTCCACTTGGAGGAAGCAATGGCTTTTTCTAATTTGCCCAAAGGCTCCAGTGGTCCGACATGACCCAGAATCCATTCAGAGCAAGTTTGTTTTTTCTCTCAAGAAATGCTGAGCGATTGTGAGCAGCCCTGGAGGCTAGATCTGCACACGGGCTCCAGTGTCCCCAAGATGGGGACAAGAGTGGGAGAAGAAGATGGACCACCTCAGACCTGCACCCCATTTTACATTTGCTTACATTTGCTCTCTGGCTTGATCCTCGTTACATCCCTGTGAGGTAGATGAGGCAGGCGTTCCCCATCGCCAGATGGGCACTGCTGCTCAGAAACATTGAGACCTACTCAAGAGCACACAAGGTAAGTACATTTGGGAATTTAGCACACCAGGCACAGGGGTGTCAATGAACAAAGACCTGGGGACACTAAGAATAGACATCAGTTATATAGACTCTGAGTCAGCTGCTCTTGCTGACTCTCTGAAGAGGAATTTGGGGCTGATGCCAAGTCCCTCTCTTAATCTAATTTTGGCCATTGTCAAACATGGGTGGGTCCCTCTTAAAGGACTAGCAGGAGTGGAGGACCCAGAGAATCTGGCTCCTTCCTCGGTCCAGGGAAGCCTGGGAGACTTGGGCACCTCTCAAGTCTGACTCCACACGGCCTTGGGTCCCTCGTCCACACCAGAGGGTGTTGAAGAGGTTCTGAGGGCCTGAAAGGGTTGTGCATCTCCCTGTGGCCACTAGAGGGCACAGGCAGGGACCTGCTTCCTGGGGTCCAGAGGGGTTAAACACACGGGGTCAGTGACAGAGCCGGGGGCATGTAGACAGTTCTCAAGAGCAGCCATGGTAGAGGAAGTGGATATCCAAGTGAAGCAGCCAACAATTGGTCAGTGTGTCCCAAAGAGTTTTCTGGAGAAGGTAAGTAGATCAGTTCCATTTCCTGCTCTGATACTAGCTGAGTAACCTCAAGCAAGTTGTTTTTAACCTCTCTGAGCCTCAGTTTACTCATCTGTAAAGTGGACCTACCATGACTTGGAGTTGCAGAGGTGCCAAGAGACTTCTAGGCTGTCTAGTACACTGCCCGGCACTTTAGGCAGCTGAACTCTTGTTTATTATTATAAAAATCTCACTATGTTTCTAGACTCATGGCAATTCTGAAAGGGTATCTGAGCCCTAGAGAGAGCCCCCAAAGAGATTCTGAACCGTAACTTCCTGGTAGAGGTTGTATTCCTCCCAAACAGTCACACATTATTAAAGTGTGTGTGCTCACAACCTTGGAGGTATTTTTTGTTACATTCCCAAGAGACAATGTTAATGCTGTAATGTTGTACAGCATTAAACACAAATTAGGGGCATGTAGAGTACAGAGCTAGGAGAGGGGATGTGGGAAAGGAAACTTGCCAGAGAGGAAGAAGGGCTGGGGAGAGGCATGGGGACAGAACACAGAAAAAGAGGGAGTTAGTGAAATACAGTGGGGAAACACTGGATTAGACAAATGTCAGAAGGCCACTAAGAGGAGGGGTGACCCGGGGTCAGACACTCTCCTCTCTGGGATCTTTTTCTCATCCTTAAAATGGGGAGGTTGGGCTGATATCCTTCTAGCTCTGACATTCTCTCATTTCATGTGAGGAACTAGGAAGAGAACCCCAAAGGAAGTGGAAATGTAGGACAAAGCTGGCATCTGCTCCAAGTCATATGTCCAGTTCATTGTTCTGTCAAGTGTGTATCAAACATCCAGCATGTTCTGGACATTGCGCTAAGGTGCTGGAAAAAACTGAACAGGCAAGACAAGTGTTCCTTGGCCTTGAGGTCAGTCATCTAGTGGACAATGTAAGTGCCTCTCCGTTCACACATTCATGATGAGAGGGCACAAAGGAGTTGTGAAGGATTAAACAGGATGAGGAACAGGCCACACTCTGGGCTTGATTTATCTCTTGAATCCCTCAAGTTTTTGCCAACTGTTTGCTGAACCTGTGCCCAATATCAATCAGGTGATAAATTTTGCCAATGTCTATCATGTTAGTATTTTTAAGAATAATATAGTTAACTTATATTACCCTTAATACTTTTCTGAGCATTTTCTCCTAAATTTCATCTATATTTATTTATTTCATTTCTATTTATCTCTGTAGGCATAAGCATATGGGAAATGCATAGAGTAGTTTTGGGAAATAGCATGGGAAAAAGCATAAAATATGGGGAAAAGCATAAAATACGATCGTTATCCTCAGGGAGCTTATGGTATAATTGAGGATGGAGATAATGAGACAATAAATAAAACCACTTGGATCAAAAACTAAGTTATGCAACAGAAGCTATTTAGTCTATGTCAAGAGAACAGGACATGTGATCACTGTGAGCCGTGATAGCTGGAAAAGCCTTCATAGTTGGGAGACAATGGACTTGGAATTAAGAAGGGTAAGAGCTCAGAGGGTCCCCAGGAATGAGCATGACAGCTAAAGGGGTCAGGGGGAGGGACAGTAAGAAGACTGTATAGATCGTTTACAAATAATAAGAAATTCGGTTGATTAGGCATGGTAATGAGGGTTCACCAGTGGTCTTGAGAGTCCATTTGATCCTATCCACAATGAGGAACTGTAGCACAGTTGAGAAAACATAGGTACCTTTAATTAAGAAGCATTTGAAGAAAATGAATCTGGTGCTGGTGTGAGGATGAGCTTTATCCGCAATCTGCCCGAGCCAAGTTGACAAATTAGGAGGCATTATAGTAAAGTATTTAGGCTTTAGAATCAGATTTTGATTTGAACCCTGGAATCTGTCACTTAAAAACTGGGCAAGTCCTTGCGCAAGGTGTTTATATTCTCAACTTTTGATTTCTTAACCCATAAGATAGAGATGATGGCCCTTACTTTTCAGGATGGTTCCTGTATTAAATGAGTGAGGATATGCAGAGCCCAGTGCCTGAAATGTATTAAGTTCCCCTACTTTTTCTGCTCTAACTGAAGAGAAACATTCAGGGAACTCATTCGTTGACTGATTCCAACCAAAGGGAAGAGAACAAGAAAAGATGATGCCACTGGCAGTAGTTGAGATGTGAGTAGTTTGGGGGAGTGGTGACCTTGAGAGCTTGAGATGACCTTGAGATGACAAAAGTATACGTACAAGTTGAACTATCCCTGAGGCAGTGAAAATAGAACATCAGAGGGAGACCAAGATAAAGCTGTAGGTTAAGGGTTCCTTAGTATAAAAGTGATGGTTGACACTGTGTGGGAAGATGAGCTTTAGGACAGCAAGAGTACAGAAGAGACTTGGAGAGTTCCATTAAGTGGGGCTGAAGAAGGGAGAGGAATAACTACTCACTGAGAAAGAAAGTGATCAGTATAGTACAGAGTGTCAAAACCACAATAAGACTTTCCGGGGAAAAAGGCCCACTATGCAAAACACCAAAGAGAGATAATAAAGCACAAGCCTGAGGAGAAGTTGATCTCAAAGAATGAGTTTCAGATAATTAAGGGGGAATGGCAAGACTTTAACTCCTCAGGAGAGCTGGAAAAGGGAATCAGGAATCAGGGAAACAGTTGAACCAGTTGACCACAAAAGTAACTTCCAACTGAGCATCAGTACTCACCACTTGGGAAATAAGAATCATGCAGACTAAGGGAAAGGGAAGTAGCTGATGAAGACACATATTCAGAAATCTGACTAAAAATGGGAAGGAAAGATATTTGAGGAAGGGGCACCAGTGTTAAGAGAAGATAATATGGCAAGATCGCTACATGTTTCACAGTGAAAGGAAGGAAGGCAGAGAATACTGAATTGTAGGGTGGGAGGAATCTCAGAACTCAAAATAAAAAGCATTGTTTCTCAAAGTAGGAAAGAAAATACATCAAGGCTTTAAGGGGTAGTGTTACTTTAGAGAGAATGGATGCTTATTCCTCTGAAGACTAAGGAATTAAAACATAAGTTGAGGAGAATGAACGCATGCGAGAGAGCCTCCCAGTGGACCTCAGCTTTCTCAGAAGAACATGGGAAGGTGAAGATGGAAGTATTCAGAGGCTGATGGGGCGGGGGGGACAGCACCTATGGGGAATAAGCCAGAATAGCCCAGGCACAGAAGAAATAGGTGAGCTAGAGAACATCCACTGAAGAGTGGCCAGGAAGCAGAGAACAGTCAAAGAAACTGAGGCCGTTTCACCCGGAGAAGCATGGGAGTCAATGGCCGGCCTCAGATATTTGAAGAACTGAAATGCAGAAGGGGTAACATCTGTGGGATTAGGAGGAGCAGCTGAAAGGGGCACCTGGCTCAGTTGGTTAAGTGTCTGACTCTGGATCTCAGCTCAGCTCTTGATCTCAGGGTCATGAATTCAAGCCCTGTGTGGGGTCCATGTGGGGCTCCAGGCTGGGTGTGAAGCCTACTTTAAAAAAAAAAATGAAGGAGGGGCACCTGGGTGGCTCAGTGCGTTAAGCCTCTGCCTTCGGCTCAGGTCATGATCTCAGGGTCCTGGGATCTAGTCCCGCATCGGGCTCTCTGCTCAGCAGGGAGCCTGCCTTCCCCCTCTCTCTGCCTGCCTCTCTGCCTACTCATGATCTATCTCTCTCTCTCTGTTAAATAAATAAAGAAAATATTTAAAAAAAAAATGAAGGAAAAGAGGAGCCACTGATAGAAGTTGCAGAAGGAAGATTTCACCTGAATATAAGGCAGAATTTTCTCACACTTAGGGAGTGGAGGGGTGAGCGGTTCTCCGCCGGTGATGTCCAGGAGACATAGGAGAGTTACTTACCCGGGATGCTGCACACCGGATTCAACATCAGAAAAAAAGTTGGATTCTGGCAATTTCTTAGGCCCTTCCCACCAGCATAGCTGAAATTTATGCTGGATCTATAGGTATATAACAGATTTAAAGAATCTCATGGCTGAAAGGAACCTTGAAGCTCATCTAAACTAATAACCCATTTGACTCTGGAACCTCCTCTCTGTGAGGCTGACTGAATGATCAGGGACTATAAACCCACCCAAACTAAGCCTGAATCCACCAGTACCCACTGGGGGTACTGCGTTTCTACTTATTTCTCATCTGGATAGAAAACTTATCTGTGGCCCTCCCTAAGAACTTGAGATGTCAAGATGGTCCAGGTGAAACTTTCATGAGAACCCTTCTCAATGGAAGAAGAAATGCATGCAAAACGTTGATGAATCTTATATATGATTTTGAGTTGCTCTTGTTCATTACTTGAAAACCCAAACTTACAAAGCAAATGTGTTATTTTTTAAAAAGATACTTATTGAAAGAGAAAGCAAGCAAGAGAAAGAGCACAAGCACGGAAAGGGAGAAGCAGGTCCCCACTGAGCAGGGAGCCCAACGTGGGGCTTGATCCCAGGATCCCGGGACTGTGACCTGAGCCTAAGGCAGATGCTGAGCCAACTGAGCCCCCCAGGTGCCCCAAATGCTGTGTTATTATTCATATTTCAAAAGGATCCTTCACTCACAAAATAACTCATACTGGGATACTTTTAGGCAACAAATTCCAGGGATGAACTTAAAATGTACTCAATTTTTCTCCCTCCCCACAAGCAAAAGGCTCTTTGCACATAGCTTTCCAAGAACTTGTGTATCACACAAAGTGAATTTCACTGTTATTACAACATAACAAACAATTCCTCTGCTTAACTGGCCACACACAAGTGGTTAATGATCAGTTTGGTTCTGTCCAAAGGGAGTCTTCACAGAGGACAACTAATGTGATCCAGGATTTCAAGTTCTGCACCAGCCAGGGCTCTGTTTACCCAGGAAAGAGAGATTTTAAAAAACGTCAGAACTGTTTTCAGTGGAGCAGGTGGAAAGTCCTATTGGGGTTACTGCTGTTTACTGGCTGTGTGGACTACAGGAGAGTGGTTCAGTGTCTGCATGTGTAAAGAAGGAATACCTAGTTCACATGATTATTCTGAGGATTAGAAAAAATTTCAACAAAGACACACACACAAACACACACACACACACACACAGTAGGGCTTACTTTGCTTCTCAGCAAACCACCGAGGTAGCCAACCCAGAGATGGTATTTATGCCATTTTATAGAAGGCAGAGCCAAGCTGCAAACTAAAACTAAGCCAGTACAAAATCTGGGTTTTGTCCCATGGCTGTAACCTGCCAGGCAATCTCATCATCCACTCTGGTGGGATATTCCAGTAAGTAAGAGTAAAGGAAGAGGGGCGCTGATTTGAAGACGGCATAATGTAACAAGAGCTGTGGGAAATGGATCACCTCCCAACACAGGGCCCCTTCATAATGCCCGTAATGCCCGGCTAACCCAGGTCCAGTTTCCAGGAGAGAAGGCTGATTGGGTGGGAGGCCTGCTTTAGGGGTGGATGGTATAAGGGTAAACTTAAGACCTTATAACAAGGCTCGGTCCCCAAGAACCCCTCCAACCATCATCATCACCTTTACTGTGGTTAAGTGGCAATTTTCATAATCTTGCTTAAAAGCGAACAAAAGACTCGTTTTAACTACAGGCTCAGCAGAACGGCTAAAACAAAAAAGAAATGAAATGAAAATATCAAGAGTTGAGGAACACATGGTGGTACAGCCGGTGGGAGTGAAAACAGGTGTGCCAACCTGAGACAACTGCTCAGTACAATCTGGAAGCTGGTGTCCATTCCTTCCCACACAGCGATTGCACTCCTAGGTGTAAACTGAATAGAAACACTGACTACGGTCCTTCAGAGACAGGTTAGAACTGTTCTGCCCGGGCATGACTTTATATTTAAATTAATTACAATTTAAGAAAATTAAAAATCCAATTCCTCGGCCGAGCACATTTCCAGTTCAAGTGCTCGCTACCTTATTGCCCAACACAGATTGGGAACATTTCCACACCACAGAAAGTTCTGCTGGATGCTGTTCTGGAGTGTCTGTGGCCGCAACTTCACAACGGTCCAACGCTAGAAACTACCCAAAGGCCCATCAGCAACAGAACGGATAAATTATCTGCGGCACATTCAGACGATGGGATCCTCTAAGTAATGAGAGTGAGCTATCTCCAAGTGCACGCTGCAAGGTCGATAACTGTCATCAACGAAAAAAGCCAGGCACAGAAGAGTATATACGCCAGGCTTCCGCGTGTCTAACGTTCCAAACCAGGCACAACTCATCAGTGCCGCAAGAAACCACGACGGTGGTTATCCTGGGCGGCGGGGACAGTGATGACAAGGGAGCCTGGGGGCGCTGGTAATGTTGTGTTTCTGCATCGGGATTTGGTCTCGTGGCAGCGTTCGCCTTCTGAGGATTCAGCCAGTGGTGGTACACTGACGTCTTTCCTGCATGCGTTTCATACTTCGATACATTTTCTAAACGCCCCGTCAGAAAACTTTGCTGTTTTTAAGGTTACCTACAGCCTAGGCCGAGAAAAAGCGCGACCTTTCAAAAAAGCAAATGCAGCCCTGAGATCAGTGCCCGGTCCCGCAGAGGCCTCCCCCGCACTCCCCGCCACCCCCTCCGCGGCGCGTCCTACCTGGGCGCCCGGGTGGGTCGCGTCGTCGGGACGGCCGGCTCCGCAGGTTCGGGCGGCCACCGCGAGGGGCGGCCAGGCTCTCCAGGGGCTCGCGGGTGCGCTCCCGCGCCAGGCCCGTCTGGGAGGCGGCGTCCGGCCCCGCCGCACCTGCGCTGCCCGCGGCGGGTTCGAGGACCCTCCCCCTTCGCGCCCGGCCCGGCCGCGGCCGAGCGCCGAACTCCGCGGGCGAAGAGTCCGCCGGCCTCCCGGGGCTCGGGCCCTCGGTTCGGGAGAAGGCGCCCCGGGAGTCCGCGCGGCGGCCCAGACCCGTAAACGCCGGCGGAGGAGGCTGCGAGCGAGGCGCCGAGCCAGCCCGCCCCCCGCACGCGCCGTTCTCCAGGGAAGCGCCCGCCCACCGGCGCACCCTCGCGGGGTCGCGCGGCCCGGGGTCTCGCCGGCCGGGCCCGGGAACTGCGGGGCGCGGGACCCTGGGCCAGCCCTCCCGAGAGGGGCTGGGTTCCCCCTGCCGACCCTTCCTTCCAGCACTGATAAGCCCGAGGGGGGTCGCCGCTCCGCCCGGAACCTCCTTTCACCTTCCCCTTCAGTAGGATTCCCCAGACTCTGCCAAGGTCCAGCCTCCATGAAGCTTTCAGAGCTCTAGAGCTCTGCAGGCCCCGCCGGGCTCCGCCTGCCTGTGGTGACGCGTGCCCGCCGTATTGGGGTGGCGAGTCCCCCCGGGCCGGCTGCGCTCCCCCTGCGGACCTGGGAGTGCCGCAAAGGCAGAACCGAGTCCTGGGCTTCTCTGCATACCGGGCAGCTAGCGTTGGCCTGGCCTACGCCAGTGGTGCAAGGCCCGAGACAGACCAGACACCGTGCTAAGTTGCTTTTACAAGGATCACCTCATTTAATTTTCAAAGTCAAGGTGATTGGTACGTAAGTGTTTACATATGGAAACAGTCATTTAATTGCACACTTACTATTTGTGCGTTTTGCTTAGGTAAAAGAAAAAAACCTACTGGATAAGTGTTATACCCATTTTATAGAGGTGGAAACTGAGGTTCAGAGTGCTCCTAACTTACTCAAAGTCTCTACCACTGGTTGTGATGGCATTGAGGTTAAAATAGAGGAAACTTACTCTGGAGCCAACCTCTTAATCCTCCTCCCCTCAAGTTTAGGTTAATACAGGAAAAAAAAAAAATTTGCGGGGCTTAACCTATTCCATGTCTCTCACCAGTAGCACCTACCCTGGGTAGGGAGGGATTGTCCATATTCAGAGAAGTAAGGGGAATTTGAGCTACAAGTGACTTCTGAAATTATACGGTTTCTTCTTCTCTGCCTTAGAGCTCAGAAGCTAGAAGCTAAAAGGGTGACTTCACCTGCTCAAAGTCTCACGGATCATTAGAAGGCATTTTACTCTTCCTACTGGCTCACAAAACTATTCAGTGAAGTCGCAATTTGGATCTACGGGTGGGGTGTGTCTTTTCTCCTGCAGAGGGAGCTCAAAGAGAGGTAGCTGTGCTGGTCAAGGGTTTTCACCCTTCCATGGCCAGCAACTAGCAGTAAGGAAATCCTTTAGCAGGAGAGATGGGAGCTATTTATACCCGGAGACTGCAGGCTCTGGGGAAGAGTAGTAAGAAGGGAAGGAGCTGGTTCAGTCTGGCTTTAAGTATCTCAAGACACGCGAGCTGTGTGGAAGCCAATTCTTAGAACCAGCTCTGTTTCCTCTACCAGGGTCGCATGCCTCTTTTTGAAACAGGAGAGGATGCAGACCGGAGGAAGATTAATGCGGGCCGAGAGGAAGTCGGCAAGGAAGGTGGGGATCTGGTGCTAGGAGCATCCAGAGGCCAAGACCCGCAGGACACAGACTAGGTTGGAGAAAAAGGACTTGCTTAGTTAGGAAACCCCCAGCAGATCAAGGACATCTGCTCCCAGAGTCTTGGGTTCCTAGAGCGCAGGTGATGAAATCCAGCATTGGAAGTGAGCACTCCTGGAGTGCAAGGGCAGACCCTAGATCACCTATCATACCCCTCATCTAGTGAATGTTGTAGAAGTGGAATTGGCTCCCAGTTGCAGGACCCAGATTTATCATATACATCTCAACTCTTCACTCCTCCCTCCTGAGTCCTCACTGTCCTCCCTGTCTCCGTGTCCCTCCCATCTCCTTTGTGCCCAGAGTATCAGGTCATCTCCAAGTTCTTGGCCTCCTTTCCTATGTTTTGAGCTATAGGGCGAGGGGCAGCAATCTCTTGCAGGAAGCTGTGTCCGCAGGCAGCATTGCAAGATACCAAAGGCAGGACTTTTCTCTGGAATCTGCATGGCTTGTGTGTCTTCTTCAGGCAATTTCAGGTGCCTCGGCCCCGCCCAGGTGGGCTAAGAGTCCAGCTCAGCACCCAGTGCTCCCTTGCAAGCACCCAGTGCCAAAGCTTCGCTTCGCATCACCAGGGCCACTGCATGTGCTGGGGAGGGTGCCACTTGAGGCTCTGGTCCCATGATCTCCTATTTTCTGTGTTATCTGTCCCAGGGGAAAAAGATGTGGACCTGGTCGCCCTTGACCTCATTAGGACCTCATGAAGAGGGAGAGAAACAAATAAATCTTTGCATGACACGATGTTGCGGTATTGGAAAGTACCTAAGACTCTGGTGGCATATGTGAGGGAGGGATTACCTCCACTTGGGTGGTTCAGGAAAGAAGCCTGGCCTTGAAGGGGAGCAAGAGTTCACCAGAAAGATGGGGGTAGAAGGGCATTCCATATCGTGGGGAGGGCAAGTGCAGAGGCATGGAGTCCCAACAGCAAAGCCCTGTTTGGACTGGCATCCCTTTTGTCATTCAGGTGTCAACTTAAGTGGCTTTCTCTGATCACCCACTTCAAAAGAACCCTGCCTTCAGCTCTTGGTTCTATTTCCCTTTTAGAATGTATCTGCTTATTTCTACGTTTACTTCTTTGTTGTCTAACTCCCTGTCTCCACGCACACTCATTAAAATAAACTCCACAAGCTTGTGGACATTGGTTTTGTTTTGTTGTGTTGTTTTTTTGTTTTTTTCACTATCCCCAGCATCCAGAACAGTGCAAGCGAACATATCTTAGCAGGTGCTTAGTAAATTACGGCTGGCTGGCTGGCTGGCTGGCTGGATAAGTGGTCTGAGGCTGCAGGCCTTGAGAAACGTGTTAGGAAGTGAGAATTCCCTCCCCAGCCCTTTGCCTAAGCAACTCAAGGGAATATAATAGTTTCAGAAGAGGGCTCTTTAGGAAGGGGACTTGGGACGCCACGGCGGTGATCAGGGTGGTGGGAGGAGTTGTCCCAGCTCCAGGGAGCCTTAGGAGAGGAGGGAACTGGCGGCAAGGAGCTGAGCGACCGAATCTGGTGCACTATAACTCACACTCAACTCCAAGGTTTTTCGGCCGGAGAAGAGGAGAGGGCAGGGAGGGTCTTCGCCCCTAGGCGCCGCCTCTCCAGCCTCCAGCTAGGCCCTCTTGGACCCGTCCAAGCCTCATCCTGGGCGGTCAGCGGCTTTGGAAGGATTCTCTTGCCTGCCTCCCTCCTTTCTTCCCCTCCTTTTTTCCTCCTCCTCCTCCGGGTCTCTGCAGATCCCCAGCCCGGCGGCCCCGCAGCAGCCTAGCGGCCCCCGCCCCCTCCTATAAGGGCGAAATTGCTAAACTTGTAGCAATAATGACCCTGCATTCAGGCCGCCGACTCCCGCTGAACGTCTCCGCGCCGCGGCTGGCCGGCCTAATCAGCGCGCCCCTCCCGGCTGCCCGCCCAGCCCCCGTCCCCCCTTGCCGCTCCCTCCCCCAGCACACAGAAAGTGGGGAACAAAACCCCCGCGCATTTCTCCGTCCCTCTGTTGAGCAGACTGCTACACAAAGCCCCCGCTCTGAGAAGCAATGGGGAGCTCGGGGGGGACGTCAATCCCGACGCGCTGGGGTTTTTGTTCGCGCAGGGGACTTCGCCTTCCTACCACACCTTTTGTTCGGGACTCCAATAAAAAGCCATTCTTTCCGCACCTTCCCGGCCCGGAGCCGTCTTTCAGCAAGGCCCGGCCCCACAATGGCGCGGCGCTCTGAGGCCTCCCCATTCACCCGCCTTGGCACGCTCACAATCGGCCGTGTGGCAGCACAGGCCTCGCACAGGCATTCTCCGCAAGTGACAAGGAGCCGCATAAAGCCGCGGCCGCCGGGGGAGAAGGGAGGGCGGCCGAGGGGGAGAATTCGGCCGCGGCGGGGCGCAGCGCCCCTGGGCGCGCTGGAGGCCCCGGCGGCGGCCGCTGAAGGAGCCGCCTTCGCACCGCCTCCGGCTGGCCCAGGGGGCGAGGTTTCCTTTTCCCTAGCGACCTCCGAGGTGGGGCAGAGTCTGAGCCCTGGTCTAAGGCAGGCCCAAACACTAGCGGAAGCATCTAGTAAAACTTGTGGGGATTACAAAGCCGGGGACCTCAAACGGCCCGGAGTCTCCGACCTGTTCTCCCGCAAGAGTAAAGAGAAATTAATGAACGAAACCAAGAGGACGCGAGACTTGCATCCCCGGGGCTGGCCCAGGAGAGGCCAGGCCTGCGAACGCTTTCCCTTACACACCTTCTCCTTCCCTACCCGCCCAGCTTAAAGGATCCCTCTCCACTCTTAGGGGGCGAAACAAAGTCTGTAGCCAATGGTTGGAAATATTGCACCTTGTTTATTGACTCCTGTAGTGTTTGGCAGCGGGTGTGTACACGGCGTGTGGATACAGTTATAGATATATTATATGTGCTGAATACAGAATATGAAACAGAAAGGAAACCTGGTAACACCTCCGGTGGGCCACCAGCTCCCAGATTTGTTCGGCCCCCTCCTGTCGCCCCCTCCCCCCATGTCTGATCTTGCTTCGCTGGTTTTCCTCGCAGAGTTCTACTCCCTGACAATCCGGAGATCCAGGCCGAGGTATCTGCGGCAGAGGGCAGGCGGTAGGGAAAAGGGAAATCGGCTGTGGTGCGGCGCTCCGGGCCGCAAAAGGGGCAGAGGGTTCCGTAGGGCTTGGGGATTTCTCAAGCCACGACACCCATTTTTCTCTCCTTCATGCTTTTCTCTTCTTTCTTTCTTTCTTTTTTTCTTTTTGTCCTTGGGCTTTCTGTAGACATTTCGAGGAGGCCGCGGGAAGGCCGAGGGGAAAGACGGCCTTCTTGCTCTGGGAGAAGCAAGCGGCAGCCAGAGTCCCAGCCTCTCACACTCTCTTCGGGGCCAGAGTCAGGGCCATTGTCCTCCTCTGCCCCCAGCGGGAGTTTCTGCCTCAGAGACAGTCTCCGCCACCGGTCCCAGGCATCCTCCTCGCCCCGCAGCCCCCTTCCCCAGGCTTCGCTCCAGCTGGGTTCCGGGGCCCTGGGGAGCGAGACGTGTGTTTTTGTTTTGGTTTTTGTTTTTTAACGAGAGGACCTGGCCCTGGGATCCAGCCTTTCTCGCGCTTCAGTCCCGCGGTGCCAGGCTGCAGTGGGGCGCCCGCCGCGTGAGCCACCGCGTCCCTACCAGGCCCGGATACCCTGCAAGGTGCCCTGAGCGCACGCAGCCCCGGCCGCCGCACCCTGGTGCAAGGGCTGCGCGCCGCCACCGCCCGCGAAGCCGCCCAGGTTGCTCACGTTCACAAAGGGGCCGCCTCCGGCCGCGCTGCAGGCGGGCTGCATGGCCGCGGCCGCCGCGGTAGCCCCGCCACCCCCGCCTCCGCCGCCGCCGCCGCCGCCCGCCGGGTACGCACAGCCGTAGCTGCCGCTGTAGGCCGCGGCCGCGGCGGCGGCGGCGGCGGCGGCGGCTGCGGCGGCGGCCGAGTTCCCGTAGCCGTAGGCGGGGAAGCTGTTGTAGGAGTAGGCGCCCGCACCCACGCTGTAGGGCGAGCCGTAGGCTTGAGCGCCCGGCGTGACGCACGGCTTGCCGTCCCGCACCAGCACCGGCACCGCCACGCGGCGCGGCGGCGGCGGGGGCGCGTGCGCGCCCAGCTCCAGGGACTTGTCCTGCCGCTGCCTCTTGCACTTGTACCTGCGATTCTGGAACCAGATCTTCACCTGCGTGGACGTGAGCTTCAGGCTGCTGGCGAGGTGCTCGCGCTCGGGCGCCGACAGGTACCGCTGCTGCTTGAACCTGCGTTCCAGCTCGAAGACCTGGGCTTGCGAGAAGAGGACCCGGGGCTTCCGGCGGCTGCGTGGCTTGGGCCTGTCGCTCTCCTCCGCCGCCTTACAGTCTCCGGCTGCCTCCAGAGGCTTCTTCAGCTGGCAGCTTTCTGCGGAAGAAACACAACAGTGTCCCTTAGCAGTTCCCCAGCTAACCGCGGCTCCTGTCCCAGAGCGCTGTGGCCCTTTTGGTGGCCGCGCTGAGCATGCGGTAGTAAGTGCCTGGGCTTTCTGGAAAGTTTGTGGTTCCTAGAGCTTGGGACCCCGTGACATCCCCAGTACCCTCAGAACGCCCTTAGTGGGCAGAAGCACGTTCCAGGGGGAGGGATAGTTAGTGAGGGTTTGCTTAGAATTTGAGCATCTGTGAGAAAGAGTACTAAATGTGCGGCCCGGCGTGCTAATGATGATTCGCGGGATGAAAGTTTGCAACTACATAATAACTAGAGTATTTGCAAACTCATCTGCTTTCCACTCTGTTACGGATAGCTGAAGGTGTGAAGCATGTTGGTAGTTGGGGGCTGGCACGCGTCATTTGCGTGAATAAATCTTTCTGTTCGGAAATGCTTGAGTGTGACCCTCCTGTACTGCTTAGGAACTATTTTTTTTTTCTTTTAAAAGACAACATGCCTCCAGCTAAATGCGTGAAGATATCTGTATTACCTTGTGGAGAAAAAGAAATTTGACTGGTTTAGACCGTTTCGAGTCGATTTTAGGCCCAGGCGAAGTGTTAGGAGTCTAGGCCTTGGCTGCTGCCACATCAATCCTCCTCTCTCCGCTCAGAAACATACACTTCCTTGGGGGCTTTATTCAGCTATCCAATCTCCCTACCCAATTCACCTCCCATCCGATGTGAGCGGTTGGGATGTAGGACAATTTCGGCGCGTTTTTCACACAAAGTATAAAATTATGAATTTTCAAAAAAGGCCAGCGCCTCAGGGGTGTGAATGCTATGCACGCGATTAATGGACTGTATTCCCACACACTCTCCGGCCATCCCCTCCCTCTCTGCTGGGTCACTTGGGTGCCAGGGACACTGAACTCCAAGCAGAGAAGTGAGGAAACCACTCAGCTTGTCTCTACCAAGGTTCCTGCGCCCTGCCAACACAACCTGCCTGGATCATCTTTTTGGAGAAGAGGGGACGGCTGTCCTGGCCTCAAAGACCTCGTCTCACCCTAGGGAGAAAGAGGAAGAGATTTGAGTTCTTGTCTCTTTAGGTCTTGGGAAGAACACAAATGCTGTGAGTTGTCAGAATCCAGCAGCTGAGCCCGTGTTGCTTATCAGCGTCAGGGCAGCAAGAACTACTTTCCCTTCCTTTTGGGGGCTTGCATCGCCTCTCCTCTCCGGGAGGAGTGGTTGTCTGGGTCACCTCGTCCTTCTCCCTCCGCCCCGGCTCCCTCGCAGGCACCTGTGCTTTGAGGAGTTGTCGTTGACCGGGGTGAGGCATGACCCCAGCCAAAGGTTAAGGGGGCGGGAAGCAGTACTGGCAAGGTTTGTGGGCTGTTTGCGGGCGCTCCGCCATTGCTCCAGATGTGCGGGTGCGTTTTCTTTCCCCCTCTACTCACTTTGGCTCCGGTCCCTCACGACCTCGGGCTCCTCTTCATGTTCCTTAGGCCCGCTACACGAGTCTCGCAGGACTGTGTGGACATAGCTCTGGGGACAGAGCCCCGAAGCCCCGTGACCGTCGGCTGTGGCTAGTGAGTTCAAATAGGACAGTTTCTCGCCCTCTTCTTCCTCGTCCTCCTCTCCTCCGTCAGAAAATTGCGTCCCTTCGGTGGCGGCCAGCATGCACGGCGCCGAGTGAAAGTGGTGCTCCAAGTCCGCTTGTAAGTGCGCGCCGTGGAAGTGCTGTTGCTGCTGCTGCTCCAGATTCAAAATGTCTTTGACTGAGAAAGGGGTGGAGGTGACCGGGCTTGGTAACATCATCAGGGCCACTTAATTGTCCAGTCCAAATACTCAATAAATCCCGGCGGGGGCGGGGAAGCAGCGCTGCGGCTCCAGCTCTCCTTCTGGACTCTGCCGCTGATGCCGAGTCGGGCTTTTGACAGACGCGGTCCGGCTCCAGTCTAAATCGCCTCCATTGGCCCCGACCTGGGGGTCTGGGTTTTGTTACAGCCACTGCAGGGACTGGGGCCGGGGCTGCGAAGCCTGTGTCCGGGGGTCGTGCGTCACGTCGGGGGCGGGGCTCTCGCCTCGGCCTTCCTCCCCATTGGTTCCGGCTGCTATGGACCACGCCCCCCGCATCCACTGAGTGGGGTGCTGTGGCGCTACCAGAAATAAAGGACTAGTATAGAGTCGCGAAGTCCAAGTCGTTGTGGGCGAGGCTGCACTGCCCCGGGTCCCCGAACGACCGATTCCCGCCCCGCCTGGCCGTACCTTCCCGGCCAGGGCCAGTTCTGGGAGGCTTCTTGTCCACGAACCAACTGCCAGGAAGGATGGCCCAGGAGCATGGTTTTACCAGCTGCTGCAGGGCGAGAAAACTTCCTGGTCTGTAAACACCGGCCTCTGGAGTCTCAAGAAGACAGAATGTTTTGTGTACCAATGGATGGGCAACGTGTCTGTTCCCGACTTGTTGACTTTGCTCAAGCTTTTCCCTCCACTTGGAATGCCTTCCCTGCCCTTTTCTCCATGAGTGGAAAGCTGTTCTCCAAGGCTCTGCTCAAATACCACCTCCAAAAGGAAGCGCTTCCTGATCGTCTAGCCGGAAGTCATCTCTCCCGCATCTGACCTTGCTGCGCATGTTAGTAAAGGACATTCGTGTCACTTATCACTTCCCACCTAGTACTAGATATTGCTGGTCTGGTCGCCCAGGGTAAACTATGACCCCCGGGGGCAGGGTCCCGGTTGCATTTGTCCTTGTAGCTCTTGCAGTTGCCGCACCAAGGTATGTGAGAGATAGGAGGATGGAGTTGTTACTGAACTTGGTTGACAGGTCTTGGTTCGAATCCTGACCTAGTCAGTGTGTGGCCTTGGGCATTTCTAAGCCGCAAGTTTCTTTGTCTACAAAAAGGACCCCGTAATACTGTAATACTTCTTCAAGGGCTGTTGCCAGGCATAAAAGACAAAACGTGCCCGGAGCTTAGTGCAGGGCCTCACACGTGTTAGATGCTCAGTACACCACAACTCCCACCATTCTGCATCAGCGCTTTGTTGACTGCTCCGTGATAGCGTGACTGGAGTGCTGCACACATTGGGTGGCCTCCTTCGGCCTTGAGAGCAGTATCTGTCATAAGGGAGGCGACCCAGCCATGGAGACCTTCTCTGCATATTGAAACGGGGGCCCTGTATCTAGGCCTTTACCCTCCGAGGTGTCTTTCTAATTTCTCCAACCCATACATGGCGCCCTCGTGCGGCCCCCGGGTGTTTTCTGGGCGAAGCTGTGGGTTCCCCTGACGTTCTGGGAGCACTGTATTGCTGGGGATCATCTTCCGCAGAGTAGGCGTTCGCCAGCCACCATGTCTCACCTCGTGAGGAGCAGCGGTAGCTACCCTGAGGCCCACAGAAAGACCCAGGCGCAGCACTGGCCTTGAAAAATACAGAGACCGGTTCCAGCCTAAACCAGGCGCCCGACATCCGCCTCTGGCCGCCCCAAGCAGGTTTTTGGCGGCCAAGATGGTGGAGCTGGGGGAGACCGGCCTCAGCTGGCAGGGGAGGGTAGAAGGTACAGGGACTAAGGACAACGCCCCCGGGCGCGGCACCCACGGGATGGAGTGGGAGCAAGAGTGGAGAGCTGCCCTGCGGGCCCCGCGGCTTTGGGAGCTGTAGGTGCCCAAGGCCAAGGAGAGAAAGGCGGGAGGGGAGAGAGGCGGGGCTGTTCAGGAGGGAGCGGAAATGGTGCGGGGAGTCAGCCTCTGAGGCCGCCCGGGGAGCTGGGATGCGGCGCGGGCCACGTGCACCGGGAGTACTTAGGGTGGCGGCGACCGGCGGGTGGTGGGGGAGACCCTCTGTGGGCAGGGCCTTGCGCTGGTACACCCATTCTTCAGCCGCAGGGGCCCCGGGTGCCTGTCTTCTCGGCATTGAGACTATTGACGTCCCAGGCGGGGCCGGCGTCTCCAAACCCGGCTGGGGGCTGCAGAGAGAAGAAGGCACCTGGTTTTGCAGCGGATCGAAACCCCTCGGGCGCAAAAGATCCAGAGAGAGGTGGGGGTGAGTGCGCGGCCCTGTGGGGTGGGGGTTCTAGTGGGTGTGCGTCGCATAGGCAGGGCAGCCTAAAAGAAGGAAGCTGCGCTCTAGCCCCACTTCTCCGCTCCCATCCCCCCCTGAGCTAGACCATTCCGGAGAATGTTTCTGGTTCCCAATTTTTTCCACCTCTTTGGGTGGTGTTCTTTTTGTTTGTTGTTTTTGAGTGATTTTAAGAGGGAAAAAAAGGTAAAAGACAAAAGCTACGGAAATTCTCCCCAGTTTCCAAGCGAAGGTTGCATTTCTCTTTGCTACCTTCTCTTGCTTCTCCACAGCACTTCATTCTTAGGCCTTCCCCTAAGTCCATCCCGAAGATGGGGTTTGTCTTAGAACCCGCGGCCAGGGGTGCTGGGAACACACACCCGCTGCTGGGGCCAGGAGCGCACAGGTTGCCTCGTCACAGAGTACGAAGAAGGATGCCTGCTCCCCAGTCGCAGGCCCGCGAGGTCGGCTCTTCCCCAAACCCACAGCCACCACTACCCCGCCGGGTACGCTTGCGCCAGGCTTGAGAGGTTCTCTCCTGCAGCTTCTGACCGGGTTGCTCCTCTGCAATCCCCCCCAGAGACGCAGTTCAGGCGCGACAGGCTGGAGGCCGGTGAGGGTCCGGAGCGTGGGCAGCACAGGGGTCTAGCGTACCCTGGCCCCACTTTCTCTTCTCACCCCTAACCCTGTGCATGGCCGATCTAGGGGGCGGAGGACTTCTGCCCTCTACCTGGAGCTGATCTTGGCCTTATGACCCGAGCTGGGGCTTTGGTTGTCTCCAGCAGCCCTCCTCCGGGTGGTTCAGCCTGCCTTCAGTCCGTCTTGGTTCCGCTGCCCCAGAGTTTCTTAACCAACGATGCCCACCGGGTCAGTCGCATCGAGGCAGCCAGCCTTTGCCGCGCGCGCGCAGCCTGGACGGCGGGGAGCGTGTGCACGGCCAGCTGCGCTCCGGTGTCCGGGGGGGACAATGCCAGGGCGGTAGCGACACTGCAGCAGCCGGGTTCTTGGGAGCCGCTTATCAGAATGTGGAATCTGGTCCCGACGCGAGTATCCAGTTACGATCGCGTTCTGGGGCGTTTGCATTCTCTTGTCTGAAAAGAGGGTCTTTGAAATCCTGGAGTTGTGCTGGACTAATAATAGGTTTTCGTTCCAGTCAGTTTAGCTAATTACTGTCAGATAAAGTAGATATCGCTGCAACCAAGGAAGCGGTTGTTATTTTAATCGAGTGTATCTGCCTACGTACCTACCATTTTGTCACAGTACACATTTACGCAAATCCCCCTTCTCCCATATATGATCAACGATCATAGTAAAATGATGGCAAATTCTATGAGGGGGAAATGCTGTATAGATGCATAAGCGATATATGAAATTATATCTTTTTTGGAGAAAAGCTCCGTGCTAACCATTGCAATATATTATCAAATTAAAGTGTGATTATTCTTTGAAGACTATAAAGTGTTCCCATAAGTTACTATTCTCTACACAAAAATTGCTTAATTAATACACATAGAAATACAGGCAGATATCGATCACTTTCGTTATATGTGCCACTGCTTATGTTATTACCCTCCAAATATTCAAATAACCATTTAATTGTGTAACCACACTCACAAAAAAGTTGAAAGTTATCACGGCTTCTAATCGAAGTGTAGCACCACAGCCAGAAGTAATTGTCAACTAAAAGTATGAGAAATAACCCCACGATGAACACAGCTAGCCAAAACTATAGAACATTGTAGATAAAATTTTTCTTTGGATTTTTCATTTTTTACTGCTCTTCTAGAAATGTCATTCAGTGGCGTTTTACAAAAAAAAAAAAAGAGAGACATTTCTTCTTTGGCAGTAGCACTAAATAGGTTCTTGTTATTTTGTTGTTGTTGGTGGTGGTGTGTAAGTCTGTGTCTTGGTTTGCTTTTTTAGTTGAAGGATATTGGAAAATTCTCCAAATTTTTTGAGCAATCTAGAGGCAATAGTATTTTATGAGAAGGGTAAATACTTTTTTACTTTTAAAGAAATGTCAAATAGGTAGGTCAGTCCCAGAAAGCATTAAAATCATCTCATTCCTTGAAAGGAATTTTTTCCAAGTTTTGGAAAAAATTTTAATGGAGTTTCGAGCATTTTAGCTTTTTTTTTTTTTTTTTTGCATGTGTTTGTATAAATGTCAGATTGTATTTGGAATGGAGTTTTCTAAATAACCCACCACTTCCCTTCCCTGGGAGAAAATCAGTCCAACTTCAATAATGCAAGTAGTTTTTTGTAAATTGCAGGCCCTTACTAAGGAAGTTTCGATTTCTCGAGGAGAGGACCTTCTGTATCTATCTTATGTGTATCTGCCCCCCTCCAAAAAATTTCAAGATAATGTAAATACAATGTAAATGCAGCTTTAGTCAACAAAACCCATTCTATTCTACTGATAAAACATGCAAGAAAGCCTAACTTTGTCAAATGAAAATTCAGTATTTTTTAAAAACAAGAATACTTACATAAAGGATGCCTCTGCAGACATTTATTTGTGCTATCTGCATGTGCTATTTGGGAGTGCACTGAACAGCTTTAACTTGGGGATTAAATTGGAATTCTAGATGCATTCCTTAACTTTTATTATTATTATTATTTTATTATTATTTTTTTTTTAGTGTGAGTTTAACTTCCTGTAGCAAAGTTTCAATGTCTGTAGACCTCTTAAAATATAATCTGACTTCAGAGGAGTGGCTGCAGTCTTTGGCAGATTAATTCTTTAAAACCAGAGCGCCTGCCTGCTCTGTGCAGATCTCTGAGTAGCAAGGGTGGATGGGCGGGGGAATGCGGTTATCATGTTCCAAGAAGCAGAGATTCTTCATAACTCTTTCCAGTGCGATTTTCCCACTCCTGTCTGCTCTCAACCGCAAGCCGCGGACTCTGGCTTCCTAGGACATAGAAATCTCTATGCAGATCTCACTGGGGGTCACTTAGAGTGAATAACTTAAAATCATTTGAGAAGGAAAAGACTTTTCTCATTTGGAAAGAAACGTTTGCTACATTCTTGGGGCTTAAGAGGAGTCTTATCCTGCCTTCGGTGTGTCCAGCCTTGAGGTCCTGGTCTTTGGTCTGCACTGGGAAGAGTGATTCCCGAGATCCATGAGGAGCTTTGCCCCATCAGTGGGCGTACAGGTCTACTGGCCTACTTGCCTGCTTGCCCTTGGTTTCTTGAAACTGGGAGGGTAGGGTACCCAGCAATTCCCACTACTCTGGTGATGGTTCCAGCTTGTCTGACTCTGCAGGAATATTTTGGTGGGGGCGGCTGCTGGCCTTGCTCGGAATCCTCCAAGGACCTGACCTGGAAAGGACCAAGACCCTCGGGCAGCCACAGCGCACCGGGGAGCACAGCCACAGGGACCGCCTGAGGAGCCAGGCCCAGGTCCACAACTCTGGGCCTCTGGGTTTCCCGGTTTTGCCCTGTGCAGACTCCGGTGTGTCAGGTTGGAGGTCAAGAGTTCAGCTGCAGCATCAAGGCCGTGGGGACTACTCCGAGTGGGCGCGTGTCGCAGAGCCCCAGCACTTTGTCCATGCGGGTTGGGGCCCAGAGTGCTGGGCTTTGTCCTGGCGCATTTTCTCCAGCTGAGGGCCAAAAGCCCAGGACCTTGGCAAGGAGCCCCCCTGGGAGACACAGGCGGGGTCTCGCCTCTGTCTTTGCATGTGCCTGTAGGTTCTGGAACTTCTCTCAACCTCTCTGCACACCTGCCAACCAGAGAGAAATACCTTCTTACCTCTTGAGGCTCCTGGCATCCTGAGATCGGAAACCCCACAGCACCTCGGAGCCTGGGACCCCAGAACTTCCGTAGCGGTCCACCTCTCACCCCTTTGGGCTCCTTTCTCTTACACTAGCCCAACTCTAATTCCTGTACCCCTTCCCTTCCTCACTCCCCCTTCTCCCTCACCTTTTCCTCCCCATCCTGGACCTCCTTTCTCACTCTGTCTCCACTCCTCCCTACCTTTTCCACTCTTATTTTTTCACTCTCTCTTCCCTTCTCCCATCTTGTCTCAACACCTGCACCCCACCCCTCCTCCACTCTGAAGCTCTCACGCATTTTTGTCCCTGGCAGGTGTTTGATATGTGCACCCAAGGGTTGCACAGGATGGGGTCAGACTAGTTGAGTATGGCCTCTTTCCTGAGTCCCAGACCCCTCTCCCCTTTCTACTCCCCCTCTCCTGCTATACCTAAGAGCTGCACCAGTAGATGCCCAACACTCCCTGCACCCTGCTCCAGCCCCCCAACCCTGAGCAACCTCTGCAGAGGGTCTGTGGGGCTCCAGGTGGCAGACTTGGCCACCCTCCCTGTGGAAATCCCCGCTCCAGGCAGATCCTGCGGGGCCTCCGTTTCCTACTATTGTGGCAGTCTGGAGAGGATCACAGCGGCGCTGAAGGCAACAGTAAGGCTTGGGCCCCAGACATCCTTTGAGAGCACAGATCGGGGCTCCCAGATCAGGGCTGGCCCCCTCCAGCCCCACCCCACCCCCACTACACAGGAGCACTATCCAACTGAACTGATCTTTCCTCCCGTTTCTTTCCTGCCGGCCCCACTTTAGATTAGGGACCTTGAGATCACCCCAGCTGGGAAGTGTTTCAGGGACTGCCTTACAATGCAGGGGCCAAATCTGGGAGAGGATAATGGGGTCCTGGCTCATAGGCCAGCAGGGGTAAGGACTGAGCACTCTGCAGCGGTTCTCAGCCCACCTATAATCTCTTCCTAGCTACTGGGTATGGGGCCAGTGGGGCCACTGAGTCATTCACCTCCGGAGAGGAGCCAGGGTCTGGGGCCCTTTCCCCCTGTGAGTCAGGCTCCCCAGTGGCGTAGTAGACAGCCAGCCGCTTCTCCCCTTTTCCATCTCATCTGAGGTTGATGACAGTTACATCACTCTGATAAATATGGGTTTCCAACAGAGGGACACAGACCTGATGGATATGTTTCGATAGACTTGGGTTTCTCCTTGGATGAAAAGGAAAGTGCTTTTCTTGTGTGAACACATCAGTGTGCACACGTGTGGATGGGCATGGGGAAGGAGGCCCTCAGGACTGTGCCCACAAACGTAGACTCCACATTAGGGCTCTGCTCTTTCAGACAAAACAGGGGGTCTGGATCAATACTCATTCTGAATCTCTCCCTCTCCCTTTCCCCCCTCTCCCCCGGCCCCCCACAATAATGTAACTGCCAGTAGTGACATGAGGTTTGGAGAGAGATGTTTATATGGTCCGAGAATAAAACTAGCTTCCATGACTATGAGAGATACTATTTCCATACAGGCAATTTATGGGATCATTACAATTAGTCTTGTAAAGCGGCCCCACGGGGACCACTGCAGTCAGAGAAGAGGGCATAGGTTCTATTATCTAGAGTTGTAATGACTGTGTGTATTCGTGAAAGTAATAAAACCACATTGAAATTATTCTGTAATTTAGACTTTTAAAAACTTTACCTGCTCCTCCCCCATTATAATAGGAGGCATACAAATCTCCCAAGCATGCCCGATGAGAGATGGTGCCTAGGACACGGTCTTCTGCAGGGAGAGCCCACAGAGTGAAGGAGGCTGGGTTTAGGGTGGGCAGTGGGGTGGGGGGGGCGGAGACGTGGCTTTCTCTAAATTGTGATCACACCTCCTGTGTCTGTCTTGAGCCAAAGCAGTGACCCTGGAGTTTGGAGCCCCATCCCATCATTTTGTCGTCTTGCAACCTTGAGCCAGTCAAGGTTATTAGCCAGTTAACCTTGTTAGCAGCAGTTTCCTCACCTACAAAAGGAGGTGCTAATGGCTTAGACTTTAGGGGCCTGCAGTAGAATTAAAGAAATGAGGGCAGGGAAGCTCTGAGCACAGACAACCATGTAGCAAATGTGAAGGGGGACACATGGGGGGGTGTTAACTGGGGGAGGGAGGCTCTGAACCTCTCCACTGAGTGGAGATCAGGGAGCCGGATTCCCAGGCGCTCCTTTTTCTTACTTGGCGGGACAGGGTGGGGGACGCTTTATTAAACTATCAATCAAATTTTGTGTATATGTATGTGTGTGTGTGGTTTTTTGTCCCCAAACAAGGAGGCCAGTTCTCTTAATCATTGGGGTTTTAGGATATACTCTTGGAACCAGCAGCCTCCTCTTAGCCTCCCCGCTCCCCCTCCTCACCCTCTAGAGCTGCAGCAAACAAATCCCACACCCAGACTGAGCTTCCCGCTCCCACAAATGCATCATTTTTAGCAGTGGTAAACAAATCCCCAAAGACTCATGTCATTGTTATCATGTTTAGATAAAGATCTGGCCAATTGGTGTCCACACAGGAATGTAAATAAATCAGCTGCCCAGGCCCTACCCCAGCAGGGGTGGGCGTCCCTCTCCCACCAGCCTCAACCCAGTGCCCTGCGCTCCTGCTTCTCTCCTCTTCCTTTCTGGGATGGGAGAACATCTGGCCTTTGAAATCGCTTGGTTTCTAATCTTTTCACTCTGTCCCAGATCTGCTGTGTGACTCCAAGCAAGTCCCTTATCCTCTCTGAGCCTGTTTCCTTGTCTGAACAGAAGAGTTAATGATTACTACCTCTCAGGATTGGGAGGGAGCAGCAGTAACTGTGGAAGGATACTGCTGCTTACAGTAACCACAATAATCCTCTCATAAGCAATGGTGCTGTAGATAACATCAGCTACCGTTCAGGGCTTTCCTACAAGCACATAGTAAGGCTCAGTGATTAAGAGCCTCCCCACTCACCAACTCACACATAAACTGTCAGGCTGTGGGCAGGCTGCCTTGGTGGGGCTGGGAGAGTCTTGGGTATGAAGAGGGGAGACTGGCACCAGGCCTGTTGTAAACTCTTCTAAGTGTCCATCTTGGTTATTGTTTCTGTTTCTTGCAACAGGTCTTGTCTGTGGCCCTGTTAATGTCACCATTATAGAGAGTAAGAAACTGAGGCTCTCCAGAGGTAAGGAAACTGACCTGCCCAAGGTTGAGTTCCTTGCCTTTCACACCCCAGTGGGGCAGCCCCAGCGGCACCAGGCTGTGCACCACGCAGAGACTGACTGCCCAGGCACCGTTCTCTTTGCTTTGGTGAATTCCTGCTGGATAGTGGACAGCCCACCCCCAGCACAAATCTTCCCGAAAGGCCCAGACAGTCGTCCCCAGCCCCCAGGCCCTGGGATTGAATGGAAGCTGCCTTGAAGATAAGCATGCCTTGGCGGTGGGCCTGAGCTGCACGGAACCCCCTCTCCTCTTCTCTCAGCACCCCCCAGAGCTACTTCCTTTCTCCCCATCTCTGTCCTTTTTTTGCTTTCTCTTCAAAAAGAAGAGGGGCTGCCAGCCCTCCGCTCTGCCTTCTGAGGCACCTGGCATGGAGTTCAGATTAATCACAATAACAACAACCCTCCTGTGGGTGAACAAAGCCTTCCATGTGCGTGATCTCTTTCCTACTGTTCCAAGACCCCCACGGGGCAGATATTATTATTTCTCCCCCTCATTTTAGAGCATGGAAACTGAGGTTCAGCAAGATGAAATGACTTGCCCAAGGTCACAGAGCTGGTAAGAGGTGGATGCAAGACTGCCGGGCCTGTGAGTTAGATGCCATTCTAAGACTCCAAGGCTGGGGTGGGCTGGAGAGAGCGCCCCACTCCAGCCCAGCTCCAGGAACCTGGACTTCACCGCCACCTGGCCTCAAGAACTTCTGCTGGAGCTGACTCCCTAGCCTGGCGGCCGGGTCTGGGAGCAGCTCCTCCCCAGCCTGGCCCAGGCGTCCTTGTCCTCTGGGAGCGCTTGGGGTCACCAACTCCTGGGCTCTCAGAATAGGCCACCAGGTTTTCTAGGCGTCTCCCTTCCTTCTCTGCCCGACATCTCAGACCACTCTGCCCACGCCCTCTGCAGAAGTAGCAACTTCCCACTGGAAAATCACCGCATCCCGGTTGGGCCAGGGACACGCTGGAGCCAGGCACGTCCGAATCTGAGCAAGTGCCTGCCTCTGGGGTGTGCCTGGTGGGCCTCCTGGAAAAGAGTGGTGGGTTCAAACCCTGTCTCCACGCTGTCTCTGGGTGAACTGAACGCCAAGCCCTGCTTTCCCTGCTTGGAGAACTGGGAATATTAGAAGTACCTACCTCTTAGGTTGCTCTGAGGATTAGAGAAGATTATCTCGGAGAAGCACTTAGTGCGGTGCCCAGCTCAATAAATGTTAGTTTATTATTATTGACCCCGGGAGTAGTGGAGGCTGACTCTTTCCGTTTCTGGGTGTGAGCTCTGCGTCCCCCAGTGCACTGAGGCCGCGGAGGGGGCCGGGTGGCGCCCCGGGCCGTGGCTGGACACTTAGGTGCGCGAGTTTTTGGAGAAGAGCCGGGTGGAGCCCGGCCGCGCTGTGTTTGGGGCCGGGCTCTGGCGGTTACGTTTGGGGCCGGGCTCTGGCGGTTACGTTAACTCGAGCCCCAGCGACACTGCGCTCTGGGCGTGTGTGTGTCTGTCCCGGGCCGCGTGCAAGTCGAGGCCTGTGCGTGTCAGGAGCCGGGTGGCCACTGACGCGCCTGCGGGGACCTCACCTGCGCTGGATTTAGATTTCGGCGGGGACGAGGACCTCGGGTTTACCTGACAGATGCGTGGTGTCCACGCTGTGTACACAAACCCGAGCGAGACCGGAGTCCGGGGTGCTCGGCCTCCTGCTCATCGAACAATTTTCGCTATTAATGGTTATTTTATTTATATCGTTTGAATTGTCCCCCCCGGGTCTGTTTACACCAACGTCTGGCCGTCGGGCCGCAGTGTTTGGACAGCGGATTACACTAATGGATGGCGAGCTGGGAGGGTGGGGGGAAGAAGGCGCGGCTGGAAACGGGGCTCCAGGCCGGGCGGCCGCGGGGTGGGCCGCGAGGGAAGAGGGAGCAGGCCCCTCCTGGACTCGACCTCTGACCTTAGGAGGGAAGGAAACGTGTCTGCTCGCGATAGGAAACTTTGGCCTCCGGTGGGGTGGAGGCTGGAGGTGCCTGCTCCCGGGGTGTGTGTGGCGGGGGGAGCAGGGGGGAGGGGGGGTGCTCTCTTCTCTCAAGGCTGAATCAAAACTCGAGGTCGTCCCGCTTGGGTGCGCACCCGTCAACAAGTAAACAAGACTTGGAGCTACCAGGACGGCGGCCGCTTTGATTCCCCCTGTTGGTGGCGGCCCGCTGAGTGCTTCGGCCTCCAAATCCGGATTACGGCTGAGCCCCGGGCGCCTGGCGGCCGGCAGGGTTAGAGCTGCCTTCAAAGGGGGCCGCCCAGCAAGGGCGCAGCTCCCCAAACTGGAGAGGCTCCCCCGCACCCGGGCCCAGGGGCGCACCCGCACGCCCGCTGAGCACTGGGGCGCAAAACGCGGCCGGCGCACCCACCCCGCGCAGTGCAGGGGCAGCCGTCGGAGAGCCGGCAAGTGGCACGCTCGCTGGTGCTCAGGACTAGGGAAGGTTTTGAAGATCTGGCAGCCCTCAGCTTGACGAGACTAGGCTTGGAATTCCTGGCTTCAGAGCCAAAGGTCTTTACTACAAGGCCGGGGTGGATGCGTGAAAATAGCTAACATTTAGTCAGCACTTACTATGTGCCAGACACCATGCCAAGCATTTGTATCCTCCCCGACGATCCTAGGAACTGTTATCCATTTTACAGACGAGAAAACAGTTGGCTTAGGTAATTTGGGCAAGGTCTCACAGCCATCGTGGAGCTAGAACTCTAACATGCGGCACACTCCGGGACTGGTGCGCTAGTCGTTCACCTTTTGGGGTCGGAGCCCCTGTTTGGGACCTGACTGTAAGCTGTGGACCTTCTCCAAGGAAGAATGCGCATGGCCATATGCAGCCCTCTGTCAACAATTCCAGGGGCTTCTCGGAACCCCCCAGGCTCACCCATGGACATTTAATCATTTTGGCTTTGCAGGTTATACAAATCGCGTTTGATATAATTTCTTAATTCTGGACATAGACCAGGAAGGTAGTACAGAATGCTTATATCCGTTGTATAACCGAAGATTCCGGAGTACGGAGAAGTAAAGTCATTTGCTCAAGATCACACAGCTGGTAAATGCGGAGTTGACCTCTCAGGTCTTGGGGTGCACCTCTTCTCCAGTCTCCCCACACCCCGAAGTTCTCCTTTTCCTTCCCTCTTGGCTCTCACGTTCTCTCCTCCGCTGGGAAGACGTGGGGCCAGCCCCTGGAGGATCCGGGTTTTCTTGGGGGCCTTTGCGAGGCACTGGGCTGGTGGGAGCGCTGCGCCAGGACCCGGTTGCGCTGTGCTCTGTGGGCCGCGCTGCCAGGGCGTGCGCTCGGGTAAACGGTTTATCTAAAGAGAACTTCTGTTTCTCGTTCGCTGTCGGGAGTTGCCCTGCAGCCAGCAATGAAAAATGCGCCTTTTCCCGAGACTCTGGCGCTGGTGATTTATGTGGGAACCGTCCTCACCCGCGAGGCCTGGGCTGCCCAGGCGGGCCTAGCGGGTGCAGGGTGAGAGCCGCCTGGAAGTGAAGCCGGTGCCTCGCCCCTTCCAGCGCCCGCTTTTACGGCGCCCCCCTTCCCCTCTACCTCCAGGACATTTTACAGCCGCTCCCCCCAGGGAGCTGAGCGCTTTATCGCGGTAAAGTAAACACCATTATCCCAGGTCCATTAACACGGAGATTTTGTCGTTGTAAATAGACGGCCAGAGGGAGAAGAGCAGCCCCCCGCCAACTCCCTTGTAAATCGGCGAAGGTTCTCCAAGATTTATGGCCACTGATTGGCCCCCCAACCTTCTAAGAAATCCCAGTCTTGACCAAAGCCAGGAGCTAGGGCATTCCCCCAACCTAGAAATCCCGTCCTGGATGCTAGGACTTCAAGGGTAGGGAGTCCCCAGGACGCGTCTAGCCCAGTCATTAATTTTCTTTAAGCCACAAGCCCAGGAATGCTGATTCTTTTCCGGTGGTGGTGGAGGGACAGAAACTCCGCAGGTCCCCGGCGGCTTTTAGAGAGCAACTAGTGTAGACGGTGCCAGGGGCCAGAATGCTCGTGTTTCAGGCTCCTTTCTCATTTGTAAACTGGATAGTGCTTTCAGCAGCTACTTAGGAGTCTATAAAACACAGGAGAATTATAACTGGTGGGCACTGCCTAGGCACCCTGTGACCTAGGGCACTCAGTTTGCCAGCTTGTATGGTCTTGCTTTTGCTTCTCTTTCCGAAAGAAAATACCCTCCTTATTTACTCTTGGGCCAGCCAGTATATGAAATCAAGTCAGGTTGATGGTGCTGGCACACAGCACAGGAGACAGTCCTCTGCTTGAGTTTCTCCTTCTGTTGCATCTCATGACCTGTTCTGGGAGGTTTCTGCTCATCTAGAGTGTGGTTTTCTTACTCCCTCAAGTCAATATTTATACTGACAAAACAGGATTTTGAACTAGGAAAGGTGGCTCCGATTGATTGACAAAACGAAGAGATAAACAAATTCTTGGGGAGAACCCAGACTCTCCTAAGCTTTGCCAGGATCACTTTCAGGACGTAGTCCGTGTGGAGAGGCCGCTGCATCTTTAGCCCCGAGAATTCGGTAATTCTTCTGAGAACCTCCACCTGGCTAGTGGGGTGGCTTTTGGGAAGGGGCAATAGAGAAAAAGCAGGGAGCAGAAGGGTGGCAGAAATTGGTTTTGGTCCCTTAGTGGAGCTGCCTCTATCTAAAGCAGGGTCTTTTAACCATTTTTTTTTTCCTGTGGCAAGGACCCCTTTGACAACTTTGACAAAAGTTGGTCTGGTGAAGCCTGTAGACCCTCCGTCTCAGAATAATATTTTAAATGCTTAAAGTAAAACACACACAATGATATTAAGATACAGTTATCAAAATATTTTTAAAAAGATTTATTTGTTTGTTTTAGAGAGAGTGAGAGAGAAAGAGAGAACGTGGGGGGAGGGTCAAAGGGAGAAAGAGAGTCTCAAGCAGACTCCGCACTGAGCTCAGAGCCCATTGCCCTCTCATGCTCCCAAGATCACAGCCAGAGCCAGAACCAAGAGTCAGAAGCTCAAGAGACTATGCTACCCAGGAGCCCCAGTTACCAAAATGTTTTTAAACAAATAATGCTATAGTTGGTGCCTGGGTGGCTCAGTCATTAAACGTCTGCCTTCGGCTCAGGTCATGATCCTGGGGTCCTGGGATCGAGCCCCGCATCGGCAGGCGGCCTGCTTCTCCCTCCCTACTCCCCCTGCTTGTGTTCCCTCTCTACATGTGTCTCTCTCTGTCAAATAAATAAATAAAACCTTTAAAAAAATAATGCTATAGTAATATATGTGTTTATTATTGACTAGATAACAGAAGCTAGTGGCAAGTCTAACAACAACCATAATTCAAAGTCATGATGAATATAAATGGAATTCAGGGAGTTCTGCAGCAGCGGGAATATGCTGTGACAACAAGAAGGATTTCTATTGGTGACAAAGTCACAGGTACTACTCCTCCTACTGAGTATGTTACCTACATTCAAAACTAAAGGAAAGGCTAAATTACAGTTGGAACTAATAAAAATGTATTTTTCCACTTCCAAGTTCACGGATCCCCTGCGGTCCATCCTCAGGTCCCTTGGGAATCCATAAACTGCCAGGTTAAGAACCACTGGTGTAGGGGCAAAATCTAGACCACTTCATCTCAAGGAGTGGTCTTTAGATCACCTACAACAGAATTTTCTGGGGGTGTTAGAAAATTCTGGGGCCCTTTCTGAGATTTGGGTAGACCCAGAAAAGTGCATTTTAAACTTAATAATCAAAGGATTATTTTCATGGAAAGTGTATTAGGACTTCACTGATTAACATCAGCCCTTTGGGTGGCTGCTTGGATGATGAAAGGAAGGAAGATATCTTTGGAGAGCTGAGGGGTGGGGTGGCAAAGTGGGGATTCTGGGCAGAAGCTCTACCATGGAGACTACTTTGAGGTGGTGCACATGAACGTGGTGGGCACAGCAAGCTGGGGCATGGGAGACCACCGGAGAAAGAGGCTAGAATAGGATCTTTCGGTGAAGGGTTCCAACATTCTGGGAGATGCCCTGGAAAAACTTTGGGTATTAACTGTTCCCCAGCCCCACCTTGGTCCTGTATTTTACACATTAACATAGAAACTTGCCAAAGGCCACATTTCTAGTGGCAGAAGTAGATCCGTGTAGTCCACTATATGAAATGTCAAGTTTAGTCGTCACACTTGCTGGTGGTTAGTTCAGGGCATAACTCACGGTCAGTGGCACGTCCCTGTGGTCCTATATAGTCTTCTCCATCAGTCTCTGCACTGGCTTCCTTTCTGCTTCCAGTGCTCCTGAGTTCTGAGCTCTTTTACAGAATCTTACCCTGTTGGTATTTTTGGAGCTTTCGTTCATTCACTCACTCAGTGGAGGCTACGGACCAGGCCTGGTCCTAGATACTATAAAAGAAACATAAATGAGTAAAGAGATTGATCACTACCCTGAGATTTTCATAGACACCTGCTCTTATCCCCACCAATCTTAAGTAACCCTGATAAGCATCAAATCTCTCTCGACCCAGGTCTGATTTGATGTTTGTGCAACCCCTGGAGGCCAAAGAGGGCTTACTGGGAGGAAAGAAGAGCTTGCAGCGTCCTGATTAGTCAGGGACCTGTCTTTCCTATTGTAAAAGGTGACTGGCTAGACCACGAGGTTTGATGAGCGCCATTATAACGTCAAAATGTTGAACAAAGTGGGGCTTGTTCCAAATGTAAGAAATGTGCAAGATATACCCCCCATGACACTTGAGGGTGCTTACGACACTGCTGGCTCCAGATCAAACTAGCGATTATTAGCGCAGAGTGCAAGAGTAAACACAACTCTAACAAACCAGCTTTCACCTGGTGTGAGCTTCAACTTTAGCAGTACCGTTTGCCGCCCTCTGCGTCTCACGCGTGTCTTCCTCAGGGTCTCACATCACACGCTCACAGATAGCAGGTGGGGGTGTGTGCAGAATTTAGAGTTTAATACAAACAGGGAAGAGTGGAAAGGGAACAGGATCTAGAATCAGACGATTTGGGTTCGGTTCTGTTTCTGTCACTTAGGAACTTTCCGATTTGGGCAAGTAAGTTGAATTTGAGTTTTCTCTGGTAAAATGAGTAAACTTGTTGGAAGCAGTAAGATAATGTATGATAGAGGTGCTTTCTTAACTGTAAGCCATTCTACAATGTGAATAGTCTATCACGTGCTTTTGGAGCCAGCTGGACGTGGATTCCAGGCCTGGCGGATACCACTTACTTGCCATTTGTAGAAGTTCTTTAACTTTGCAGGCTTGGTTTCCTTGTCTACTAATGAGAATAATGATTTCTCGGGATCATTGTTCTAAGATTTAAATGAGATCATTGTGTGTGAAACAGTCTCCATCAGGGCTGCCTGGTTGGCTCAGTTGGTCGAGCATGTGACTGTTTCTCGATCTCAGGATTGTGAGTTCGAGCCCCAAGTTGAGTGTAGAGACTACTTAAAAATAAAATTTATTTATTTATTTATTTATTTATTTATTTATTTATTTATTTGACAGAGAGAGAGAGCAGGAACACAAGCAGGGGGAGTGGGAGAGGGAGAAGCAGGCTTCCCACTGAGCAGGGAGCCTGACAGGGGCCTCGATCTCAGGACCCTGGGATCATGACCCAAGCTGAAGGCAGACACCCAACGACTAAGCCACCCAGGCGCCCAAAAATAAAATCTTTAAAAAAAGAGTGTCCATCATATTGTAAAGCAGTTATACCCATTCCTAGGTTGTCACTGTTGAGATGGCAGGGACTGTGAACTATTTAGCTTTGTGTCCTTAGACCATAGCACAGAGTGCTGCAAATAGTAGACTCAATAGGTACAGCGTCAGCTACACTTACACAGAGTCCTCACTGACCAAGTGGAGCTACTTCTGGGTCAGTTCCAAACTCAGTTCCACTCCAGTGGACCCACTGCATTCACCCTTCTCCTTGGAGGAAGGTACAGTCATAACGATACTCAGAGAGTCCATAGTAGCAAATGGCTCCAGCACATGTCTTGGGGGAAAAGATACAAGTTTCTAAATTAAATTCATCAATCAAATAATCAAGCAAGAAATGTTAATTGAGTTACTACTGTGTACCAAAAACTGTTCTAGGTGTTGGGGATTCAGCAATAAATAAGACAGACAAGATTTCTACCATCAGTCCCATTGGCCAGTGCAGAGAGTAACACCTAGAATTGCTGTTTCTTTACTGATTTTCTTTTTGAGATGAGTGGACTTGAGAATCTGGAGGTTGAAGTGCAGGGAAGTTACTGCAGTGACTGTCCCTGTGAAGGTAGTCTTTGAGGAATTCAAGATGTACAAAGGACTAGAGAATGGAGCATAGTTACACTAGTCAGTAAGGACACAATTAACAGAGGGAGAAAGAAGAAAGAGGAAGAGGGAGAAAAAAATAGAATTAGTTTTCTACTGCTTCTGTAACAAGTTACCACAAACGTGATGATTTGAAACAGCATAACAGTATTATCTTACATTTCTGTGGATTAGAAATTTTAACTCACTGGGTTAACAGCAGTGTTAGCCTTTCTAGAGGATCTAGGGGAGAATCTATTTCCTTGTCTTTTCCAGATTCTCGAGGCTGCCCCCATTTCTTGGCTTATAGCTCCTTTCCTCCATCTTCGAGGCCAGCGTTGACGGGTTATGACCGTCTCAGCTGCCACCTCACTGGTTCTGTCTCTGACCCTTCTTCTGTAGTCAGGTCTCACTCTGACCACAGTTGGCAAGGTTTCTCTCCTATTAAGGATTCATGTGATTAGGTTGGGTTCATCTGGATAATCCAGGATAATCTCCCCGTATCAAGGTGTATATTCTTAATCACAGTGCAAATTTGCCATGTAACGTAACATATTCACAGGTTCCAGGGATTCAGGTATGAGCATTTTTAGAGACCATTAGTCTGCCTACCAGAGGGAGAGGGAGAGAGACAGCAGAGGGGAGAGGAGGGGAAGCGGGGAGAAGGAGGGGGGGACAACAAATGTTTGCCTGGTGTCCTTCCCAGAAAAATGGACTTCCAATGATTGAACAATTAAGAATTAAGAATGCATCAAAAAGACAAGAAATAACAAGTGTTGGTGGGGATGTGGAGAAGAAAGAACTCTTGTGCATTGTTTGTGGGAATGTAAATTGGGTACAGCCACTGTAGAAAATAGCATGAAAGTTCCTCAAAAATTAAAAATAGAAATATCGTATGATTCAGTAATTCCACTACTGGATATTTACTCCAAGAAAACAAAAACACCAATTTGAACAGATATATGCACCCCTACGTTTCTTGCAGCAATATTTACCATAGCCAAGCTATGGAAGCAACCCCAGGGTCCACCGGTAGACAAATAAACTTAAAAAGATGTGGCGCGTGCGCACACACACACACACACACATACACACACACACACACGAACATTACACAGCCACATAAAAGGATGAAACTGTGCCATTTGCGACGCTGTGGATGAACCTAGAGGGTATTACCCTAAGTGAATTACGTCATACCAAGAAAAACAAATGCCGTGTGGTTTCACTCATGTGTGGAATGTAAAAAACAAAACAAATGAATAAACAAAAAGCAGAACCCGACCTATAAGAACAGAGAACAAACTGAGGAATGTCAGAGGAGAAGAGAGTGGAGGATGGGCAAAATGAGTGAGGAGGAGCGGGAGATACAGGTGTCCAGGTATGGAATGAGTAAGTCAGGGAAATAAAAGGCATGGCAAAGGGAATACAGTTAATGGTATTGAAATAGTGTTGTGTGGTAACACTTGTGAGCATAGCATAACATATAGGGAAGTTGAATCACTATGTTGTACATCTAAAACTAATGTAATATTGCATGTCAACTCAAATAAAACAAAATTTTTAAAGAATTAAGACTGCAGCTGAAGGTCAACATTTCTTAGTAAATTACATTTTTTGCTACACATTCAGCAGCTGGAGACATAACATGTGATACTCTGCCGCCTCTTCTCACCCAGGAGTCTGTCGTACATGCTGGCTTTCTTTGAGCGAGCCGGAAATCAACTCCCTGTTAACTACACTTTATCTGGGTTGGGTTCCCAGGTTTCCATCTGATGCAAGATGAGCCCCAGGCAAAGCTGCAGGAGAAATGATGTCTGTCTTTGGTGCCACTCTGGTCTTTACCACTAAACAGACTCCTCTGCTTAAAAGCACATACACAGCTTGGGGGCCTGGGTGATGCAGACGGTTGAGCATTGGACTCGGTTTCGGCTCAGGTCGTGATCTCAAGGTGGTGATCTCAGGGTCATGAGACAATGCCCGTCATAGGCTCCTCCATGCCCAGTGCAGAGTCTGCTTGGGTTTCTCTCTCCCTCTCCTTCTGCGCCCCCCTAAATAAATAAATAAATCTTTTTTTAAAAAGCACATATGCAATCGTCTGAGGTTCCCCCCAAAAGGTATATATATATATATATATATATATATATATATATATATATATATAGAAAAGAGCTGGATAAAAGTAGTCCAAAACAAGAGAATTTGTTAGGTGGTAAAATGACAGATTTCCTTCTTATATCTCCCTTAAACACTATCTGCCATTGTTTCGTACCTGTTGATATAAATGCATATTCACAAGTGGTAGCCATTTGATGGAGAACTCGTTTTCGCAATAAGGAATTGAGAGTTGGAGATCAGGATTTAGATCTTACAATGCCTTTATTTCTGAGGAGAGAGTTTTGCCTAGAAGTGAGGAGTATGAGATGCAGGTAGGACTGGGTCGATGTCCTAATTCCTCCATGTACAACCTAGTTGACCCTGCACAAGTGCCTCTGTTTCTTCAGGAGTAAAATGAGGACACTAAATAGCTTTGATCTCATGGTGTTTCGGTGAGAATTAAATCACAGATGTATACAAACCTTTTAGGCTGGTGTTTGGCACACACTAGGCCTTCAATAAACACAAATTGTTATCTTTAGAGCTTGAACATTCCTTAATCCAACTCTCAAAGCGACTATCAAATCTAATATTAGAGACAGCAGGGGGTGGTCATGTTCCCAATTTCTGAATGTGGCAATTATGCGTAAACAGAATGTGTTTCCATCCGAGAACCTTCAATTTGGGTGAAAGCCCATAAGTGACTTAATTATATAGACAAACACTATTGGCAATGCACGATATTAAAGCATAGAATAAAAAAGTAGTCTTTCAAATTTATTCACTTATTATTTATGGAGTACTTAGTATTTTCCAGGCCCTCTGGAGAGGGGTCTCTGTCCCCAGAATTTACAGTGTATGAGAGGAGAAAAGAAATGAACACAAATAGCTATAAAAAGAGGCAGAGGAGAGAACAGCCTGGAAGGTTAAAGAAGGAGGGGCTTCCTGGAGGTGGAGAGATTTGAGTGGGGCCTTGAAGAATGGTGTGTTTTGACAAGGTGATTGGGTGGCGGGAAGATGGTCTGGATTATCCTGCAAGCATTTTCAGGGCACGAGCATTCGGGGAACAAGCTTCCACTAGCACAGAGATTCAGAGCGTGTCATTCCTAAGAGCTATGGTTTTTGAAACAGGGAAGAGTCTCAATACACTATTACAATGACCCCTAAAATGATAAATATGCAAAGCACTTAAAAACATAAGATGCTTGTGTTCTACAGCCTCTCAAAAAAGGCATCAAAGGTATCAAAACTGTATGCACCATATGATCTCAGTGATGTAAAATGCACAGAAAAAAGATGATAGGACATATTTATTATGTTTAACACTCCCTGGGGGCGCCTGGGTGGCTCAGTGGGTTAAAACCTCTGCCTTCAGCTCAGGTCATGATCTCAGGGTCCTGGGATGGAGCCCTGCATCGGGCTCTCTGCTCAGCAGGGAGCCTGCTTCCCCCTCTCTCTCTTCCTGCCTCTCTGCCTACTTGTGATCTCTCTCTCTCTCTGTCAAATAAATAAATAAGAAATCTTTAAAAAAAAAAAGTTTAACACTCACTGAATCTGGGTGTTGGGATTATGGACTTTTCCCCCTTCCATATAGTTATTTGTGTAAGCTTGTATGTGTGTGCATGTGTGTGTGTACTAAGTACCCAGAAAGGAGGGTATAAAACATGTATGTTTACTAATAACCACAATAATATAAACACTTATGAGCTCACCACCTAGGTAAAAACAAAAAAACAAAAAAAAATATTATTGGTACTTAAAAGTCTCCTATGTGCTCTTCCCCAATTGTATGCTTTCCTTTCCCCCAGATAGTATTAACTATTTCCTTAGATTTTTTTCAACCTATGTGTGCATCCTGAAACATAATATTGCTTAATCTGGGGAAGAAACTGAGTGTCAAGCAAATCTAGCTGTTTGAGAAAAGCACAGTGTTGCCACTATTGTGAAGGCTCCCAGGAGGGAAGATGGACAGTCTCTAGGTCCTAATCCTCCTGCAGCTTTCTGAAAAGTTTAGCTGAACCACCTGGGAGAAGTCGATGGGCAAGACCATGAACATGTCCTGAAGTCTATGGGCTCTGGACCCAGGGAATCTAAGGGCTGTAGTATGGGATACAGAGAGGAAGTCCAGTAGATAAACACTCTGTATGTTTTGCTTCTAAGCACCTACAGTTTCTCTCTAATGCTCTGGATTCCAGAAGACTTCCAAGGGGTGAAATGAACGTCTTCAGTTGGCCCATATCAGGAGCATGGGAGGGAGAACTGGAATTTGATCCGCACATGACCGGGGCAGAGTCTGGACCAGGCTTACCTGGGCACTCTGTCCTCAGGTTGAAAAGATGCTATAACGGCAGAGGAAATCTTGGTGATGACAGTGCTAAGAGTGTCTGGTCCTTGGATCTTATTGCTCCAGCCTAAACTGGCTGTTCTCTTCAGTGGGAGAATCTGTTCTCCTGGGATCTCTATCACTCACTGTCTTAGGGATTCCATTCACCTCTCTCCTAGGCTGGCTTACTGGTTTCCTGTATCCCATGTTCTCCTCATGGTTTGTAAAGCTATTTCCAAGAGTTTTTTGGAAGAAGGGTACAAGGAAGGAAGTCAGAGATATCTTGATGTCTTAAAGTGACTTTTACATTCATATTTGATTGATTGCTTATCTGGATATAGAATTCTTTTTGGAAGATAAGTTTTCTTCAGCATTTGGAAAACAATGCTTCATTGTCTTCTAGCTCCCTTGTTAGAGTTGAGAAGTTCTACTCCTCCCTAATCACCTGTATTTTCTCTCTGGAACCTTGGACAAACTTTTCTTTTCACCCTAGAAATCGTGAGATTCCACGATTTCTGGGTCTGCCTTCACTCATTGTGCTAGGCAGCTGGAGGATCCCTTGAGTTCAAGTTCAGTATCCCGGGATATTCAAGTATATCAATTGGTCTTGGAAATTTTCTTGGATTATTTTACTAATTATTATCTTCTCTGGGCTCCCGCCCCCCACTCTCTTCTATTATTTGGATATTAGATCTTTTGGATTGATCCTCTTTTTAACTTTTCATTCTTTTTTTAAATCTCTTTGACTTTTTGCTCAACTTTCTGAGAGTTTTTCTTGATGGTATTCTCCAGCTTAATAGCTTGGCTTTTCAGGGTTGCGTTTATGTTTTTAATTCTCAAGAGCTCCTTCTAAGTTTGTCCTCTGAATATTCTTTGTTGAAACACACACCCGTTCTTGTTTTATGATTGCAATCTCTTCTCTTATTTCTCCGGAAGTATTATTGATAATTTTGTTGTGTTTTCTTCTGTCTGCATGAGTGCCATTTCTACCAAGTTACAATTCTTTTATGCCTTGGGATTTTTTTGGTGTGAGTTTGGCTCATTTGTTTGTTTGTTGTTTCTTTATTTATTTGTCTTTGCATTTCATAACAATGGCTTTCCTCCGATGTCTGGTCATACTTGAATGGCGGTGACTAAGAATGGGCACCTCAAATGCTGATCAGAGCTTCTGAGAGCAGCAGTGGCGTTTTGGACCCTGAGCTTCATTGTCAGATGATCTGGGTGGGCTCTTCGTTGCAGAGCCCCCATGTCAGAATCTTGAGGTATTTGCTCTTGGGCTGCTCAGATTCTCAGGGAAGAGTCTTCCAGTCTCCCACCCGATGTTCCCTATTCCTAATTTTTTAGGATTCTGTGGTATAAATTGGATTGGTTTTCAGCTTCTCCCACTGCTAGCTTGGGATTCAGTTTTCTTGATTCTGTCATCTGTCCTTATCTGGCTCCAGCGGGAGGTGAAAAAACTAAAGGACAAACAAACAAAAGGAAGACTATGGTGTGAGGTGAAATTCTGGATCCTCACATCTAATTTTTTTAGAAAAGATTTTATTTATTTATCTGACAGAGAAAGAGAGAGCGCGCGCGTGCACAGACGGGGAAATGGGAGAGGGAGAAGCAGGCTCCCCACTGAACAGGGAGCCCGATGCAGGCTGGATTCAGGGACCCTGGGATCATGACCTGAGCCAAAGGCAGATGCTTAACCAACCGAGTCACTCAGGCGCCCCAATTCACATCCAATTTTTATTTCAGAGAGGAGCCAGACATGTATGAGAGGATGCAAAAAATCAATCAATCAATCAAATAAAATTGTCTGTGTCCTAGGTGTCCAGCTAACTCTTTAATCACCTGAGGGTAATGAAGAGAATCTTGGATTCCCACAACAGCAGAAGGATTCATAATTGGAAGTTGCTTTGGAACTAATTCAAGCCTGACACTTGATAAGTCAGTCACCCCTATTTGCTCCAGAAAGCACTCTCTGAGCTGTGTTTGCCTGACCTAATGCACGGCTAGCTAAGATCCTTGAGCACACATCTCCCAGGGGAAGAGAGGGTTCTCAGAAGTCTGGATCTTGAAGGATTTTAGAGGTGATCAGTGCACTAAAGCAAGATGTACACAAGTTCCCTCATTAGGTTTTGCCCGTTGTGATACCGTTCTGAACATTTGGGAAGGGCTTAGTCCCAGAGGGGCAGTTGACAGCATGATTACAAGAAAAAATGCTGGAGGGATACCTCATCTCCCATTGCCCACCGGGGCAATTCAAAGCTAGCACCCCAATTTCCCAACCCATCATTAAAACCCAAGCCATGCTGTGAGTCTGTCCAGAGTAGTGTTATTCCCAGTAGCCTCCATTGGTAGAATCGTAGTATAAAAAATAGGAATTGGAGGCTTCTGAAATTATCTTTGATGTCATTCTGGTTGTTCTTTCTTTTATAATTTCCCTCACCCGGTAATGTGCTGACTTGGCGCCACACCCTCTCTTTTTTGTTTCATGGTATTTTGTATTCAACTGTATTTACTCCTGTGAATGGCTATTAAATTCATGTTTTTCGAATTTCAAGATGTATGCGTCTCTTATTTTCCAGCGTGCCCAGCTCCTAGTGTCCTTGTCTAGAGGCAACCAGTATTCTAAGTTTTTTAAATGTACCTTTGAGAAATATTTTGAGCACATATACCTTCTTTCTTTCTTCCTTTTTTGCCTCTTGCACTAGTGGTAGCATTCTGTACGCAGTTCTCTGCACTTCTTTCACCACCAAATTGTACTTTCTGTTGCTGCTGTTTCACATACTTCCACGCAGTGTTCCCTGGTATGGGTGAACCATGGTGCGCCACTGAGCAATATTCCATCTCTACTTTTTCTTTTCAAGGTTGTGTTTCCTTGTCTTTCCTTCCCTTTTCTTTTAAATTTCTATTTTTTTTATTTTAAAAAATAGGACATAAGCATTTAGAAGTGTTAAGTGCCAAATTACATGCTAAGAAGTTTATAGCAATTTACATTCTCACCCAATATATGAAAGAGCTTGTTTCGCTTTATTCACAACAGCCAAAATATGGAAACAACCCAACTGTCTGTTGGCAGTCATGAATGGATAGAGACGATGTGGTTTACATATACAATTGAATGTTACTCAACCTTAAAAAAGAAGAAAATACTGCCTTTTGCCAGAATATGGGTAAACCTGGAGGACTGTATGTTAAGTGAAATAAGCCAGTCATAGAAGGACAAATACTTTTACCCATATGACAAACTTAAACTAGTCAAACCTATAGAAGCAGAGAATAGAATGGTGGTTACCAGGGGCTAGAGGGCAGGGGAACTGGGGAGTTGTTGTTCAACTGGTATAAAGTTTATTTGAAATGATGAGTAAGTTCTAGAGATCTGCTGTACAACCTAGCTCCTTTGGTTAACAATGTTGTGTTGTGCACTTAAAAATGTGTTAAGAGGGTAGATCTCATATTAAGAGGGTAGATCTCAGACATACACATGCACACGGACATAAACGAACTTTAGAAGTAATGGTTATGTCCATTTTCTTGATTGTGGTGATGGTTTCATGGGCGTATGGATATGTCCAAACTCATCAAGTTGTATACAGGGACTATGTGCAACTTTTTGTATATCAGCTCCAATAAAGCTGTTAAAAAAAGAGAAAGTGCCCTTTTTTCACAGCTTCACCAGTACAAGTTAGTCTCAATCTCTGAAATGTTTGTCCATCTAATGGGTCTTATTTATTTATGTATTTATTTGCCTATTTATTTATTTATTTATTTATTTATTTATTTAGTAAGCTCTACAGCCAGCATGGGGCTTGAACTCACAACCCTGAGATCAAGAGTCACATGTTCTAACAACTGAGTCAGCCAAGTGTCCCTATTTGTTTATTTTTTAAAAATATTTATTTGTTTATTGTAGAGAGAGAAAGAGAGAGTGCGGGTGGGAGAGGGAGAGAGAGAAACTTAAGTAGACTCTTGATCATGGAGCCTGACTTGAGCTCCATCTCAGGACCCTGAGATCACAATCTGTGCAGAAACCAAGGATCAGATGTTTAACCAACTGCGCCGCCCAGGCGCCCTCCTATTTGTTTATTCTTTTTTTTTTTTTTAAGATTTTATTTATTTATTTGTCAGAGAGAGAGAGAGAGAGAGCACAAGCAGGCAGAGAGGCAGGCAGAGGCAGAGGGAGAAACAGGCTCCCTGCCAAGCAAGGAACCCGATGCAGGTCATGATTCCAGGGGACTTGAACCCAGGCCTGAGCTGAAGGCAGCCGCTTCCCCCTCTCTCTCTGCCTGCCTCTCTGCCTACTTGTGATCTCTCTCTCTCTCTATTAAATAAATAAATAAGATCTTTAAAAAAAAAAAAAAATAACCATAATCCCACCCAGCTACAACCAAGTTACAATCTTGGGGGAATTTATTGCCAGTGCTATAGTTTATATTCCTTTTCTTCTTCTTCTTCTTCCTTTTTTTTTTTTTTTGAATAAATTTAGTAATGTATTACACACATTGTTTCTTAACTAACTTTTTAAAATTAATAACATGATGAACATTTTCTGTATTATTAATTGTTCTGTCTTTAACACATTAACATTTTTACTAAAAATTTGAAACGTGTAAAAGTACAGTATCACAGGGGTGCCTGGGATCCAGGCCAGGAGATGCCAGTCATTAGGCATCTGTCTTTGGTTCCGGTAATGATCCTGGGGTCCTGGGATCGAGCCCCCCATCTCCCATCGGGCTCCCTGTTCAGCGGGAAGCCTGCTTTTCCCTCTCCCACTCCCTCTCTAGCTGTGTCTCTCTCTTTCAAATAAATAAATAAAAATCTTTAAAAAAAAAAAGAATATCATAGAACATCCATATACACACTGCCTAGATTTACAAATTATTAACATTTCCTCCTTTCATTCCATTTATTTCTTTTTCTTTGCTGAGTATTTTAACATACTTGCTGGCCGTCATGACATTTTACCCTATATAGGTTTTCTTGGGTTTTAGTAAAACTACTCTTCCTCAGTTCTCCCCTCAATCTGGTATTACTGCAGATAATTTTATATATTTAGATATATATACATATACATGCATACATACACATACATATATACATACATATATAAATAAACACACATGCGTGCACACACGTATATAAATAATTATGTGATACTATCTATCTATCTATGTGATAGAATTATAGGGCTTCCCTAAGGCAAAATGTAGACCCAAGAAAAGCTCTTTGTCCTGAGGTACCCAGCACCTTTGCCCTTTTTCTAGGGACCCAACAAAAACATTCACACAAAGTTGCTGGGAACTTGAAAAAGAAAACCACAATAAATATTGAAGAGCATGTAAGTTTTTAACATTTTTTTTCTTTCTCGAGCTCTGTTACAAAGCTGTAGTCATCAAGACAGTATGGTACTGGCACAAAAACACACACAGATCAGTGGAAAAGAAAGAGAACCCAGAAATGGACTCACAACCCTATGGTCAATGAATCTTTGACAAAACAGGAAAGAATATCCAATGGAAAAAGACAGTCTCTTCAACAAAAACAAAACTGGACAGCAGCATGCAGAAGAATGAAACTAGACCACTTCTTTACAACATTCTCAAAAATAGACTCAAAATGGATGAAAAACCTAAATGTGAGACAGGAATCCATCAAAATCCTAGAGGAGAACAAGGTCAGAAAGCTCTTTGACCCAGGCTGTAGCAACTTCTTACTAGACACGTCACTGGAGGCAAGAGAAACAAAAGTAGAAATGCACTCGCTAAAGGTAAGCTCTTCTGAAGCCATCGGTGGGAATTCCAGGTGCCCCGCCAGAGCCAGTGGAGCATATATTTGGGGGGTCGGTCACGTTGACCCCTAAAATCCCCCCCCCCTTAGCCATTTCTACCTCACTTACAAGGATCCAGGGCTTTTCACTACATCTCCCTGGTCTCTCCATAAGTCTCTGTTCTATCCTGTCCCTGGGCACTGCGCACTCAGCCGAGGGAGTAGAGATGCCAAGCCCAGCTCTGGTGGTGACCTTATCAAGAATTTTCCATCAGACCCACTGGGTCATCGGAAAGGCTTGCTCACTGTGCCGGCAAGTCAGCTTCCAGGGAATTCATCAGCAGGCGGGAACGGGGGTGTGTGACCCTCAGCTGCTCCCAGGGCTTTCCCCTTCCTCCTCCCCACCCTGGGTTCACCTCTGGAATTAGACCAGTTCTCCACAATCGCGGCCAGGGTGACAGCAAAGTGTGATGGATGAACGAGGAGCTGTGGAGTGGCAGGGCGCTTGGTCAGGAACCCAAGGCTGTGTTTATGAGAAGGAAGAGGCTGTTTCCTGGAGCAAGCATAATGCAGCTCTAAAAAAGGCAGGGGAAATACATCATGTGAGAGAGCGTAACCCTGGGAGGGCCGCTGGGAATCCGAGGACCAGCGAAGCCCTGGCAGGTCAAGGTGCCTCTGACAAGGCCTTTTTTATAGGCCATTTGCGTGAGGGTTTGCTGCTGTTCCCTGCAGAGCTGACAGCACTCAAGGTCTCGGTGGGGCAGTGGGGAGCTAATCTCAGCTGTCATTTTCCAGACCTTCTCCATGGGCCCTGCTGATGCATTTAAAAAAGAAATAACAAACTCCATTGTTTTCCTGTTGTTTTTTTTTAACTGCAAAAATGACCATTTTGGCTGTTGGCTCTCATACTGCTACAAATAGATTAGGAGGATCGGCTCCTTTCATTCCTTCCAAACCCAGCGTAAAAGAATGTTTAACTGGGGCCAGCTGGGTGGCTCGGTTGGTTAAGCATCTGCCTTCAGCTCTGGTCATGATGCCGGAGTCCTGGGATCGAGCCCCACATCAGGCCCCCTGCTTGGCAGGGAGTCTGCTTCTCCCTCTCCCTCCTGCTTGTGCTCTCTATCAAATAAATAAGTGAATAAATAATCCAAAAAAAAAAAAAAAAGAAAGTTTAACTGGATACCTGCAATGGTCTGAGAATGAGGCTTCCCCCCAAGAGTATGAGGTATGAGAGTGAGTTTCCCCCAAGAGCACTAGTATTTGTGTTTATCTCTATGGATTTGTATCCCTCAGACTTCCCTGAAGATCCTGGAAAATGAGTGCTCTGTATTAGTCTCCTACAGCTACCGTAACCAACTACACATTTAGTGGCTTTTTTTTTTTAGAGGTTTTTTTTTTTTAAGATTTTATTATTTATTTGACAGAGAGAGAGAGATTACAAGTAGGCGGAGAGGCAAGCAGAGAGAGAGGGGGAAGCAGGCTCCCCGCTGAGCAGAGAGCCCGATGTGGGGCTCGATCCCAGGACCCTGAGACCATGACCTGAGGCATGAGGTCTGAGGCACCTCAGGCATGAGACCTGAGACCATGAGCTGAAGGCAGAGGCTTTAACCCACTGAGCCACCCAGGTGCCCCACATTTAGTGGCTTTAAACAACCGAAATGTATTCTCTGGTATTCCTGGAAACCAGAAGTCTGAACTGAGTTTTATGGGGCTCAGCCCAAGATTCTGGTAGGGCCAGTGCCTTCTGGAAGCTCCGGGGGATAGTGCAGTCCCCGTCCCTTCCCACTGGGGGGCTTGCAGGCAATCCTTGGCTTGCAGCCCTGTCCTCAAGCCGAAAGGACGGCATCTTCTCTCTCTGCACCTGCTTGCCTTTGCTTCTGTGGTCTAATCTCCCTCTGCCTCCTTTTTACCCCCCCTCGATTTTTTTTATTGTGGTAAAATACACATAGTGTAATTTGCCATCTTAACCGTGTTTGAGTGTAGAGTTTAGTGGTATTAAACCCATTTATAACGGTGTGCCCCCATCACCACCATCCATCTCTATATCTCTTTTCATCTTGTAAAGCTGAAACTCTATTAACTCCCCATTTCCCCCTTCTCCCAGCCCCAGGCACCCACCATTCCACTTTCTGTCTGTGCGCATCTGACTACTCTAGGGATCTTTCATAAGTGGAATCGTACAGTATTTATCTTTCTGTGGCTGGCTCACTTTACTTAGCATGATGTCCTCAAGGTTCTTCCATGTTATAGATGTGTCAAAATTCCCTTCCTTTTAAGGCTGAATGATATTCCATTGTGTATGTATATACCACGTTTTGCTTATCCATTCATCTGTCCATGGACACTTGGGTTGCTTCCATGTTTTAGTTATTGTGAATGATGTTGCTGTGGACGTGGGTATGCAGATATCTTTTTGAGAGTCTGCTTTCAATTCTTTTGAATATATACCCAGAAGTGGAATTGCTGAATCACATGGTAATTCTATTTTTCTTTTCTTGAGGAACAGTCGTCCTGTTTTCTGCAGCAGCTGTACCATTTTACATTCTCACTGACAGTGTACAAGAGATTCAATTTTTCCACATACTCACCAACACTTGTTTCTTTCCATTGTTTCAATGGTAGTCATGCTAATGGGTGTGCGTGCAGTGGTGTCTCACTCTAGGAGTTTTGATCTGATTTCCCTAATGATCAATGTTATTGAACAAGATGCTAATGGGCCATTTAAATATCTTTTTTGGAAAATGCCTATTCAAGTAATTTCCTCATTTTTTTAAAAAAGATTTTATTTATTTATTTGACAGAGAGAGAGATCACAAGTAGGCAGAGAGGCAGGCAGAGAGAGAGAGAGGGAAGCAGGCTCCCCACTGAGCAGACAGCCCGATGCAGGGCTCGATCCCAGGATCCTGAGATCACGACCTGAGCTGAAGGCAGAAGCTTTAACCCACTGAGCCACCCCGGCGCCCCCATTTCCTCATTTTTGAATTGGGTTCTTACAGAACGCTCAGGATTACATCAAGGACCCACCTGGAAGATCCAGAATAATCTCTCCATTTCAAGATCCTGCAGGGGAGCCTGGGTGGCTCAGTTGGTTAAGGGTCTGCCTTCAGCTCAGGTCATGATCCCAGGATCCTGAAATCTAGCCCCATGTCAGGCTCTCTGCTCAGCAGGGAGTCTACTTCTCCCTCTCCCCCTGCCCTTCCTCCACCCCTGCTCATGCTCATTCTCCCTCTGTCTCTCAAATAAATAAATAAATTAAAAAAAAAAAAAAAGATCCCGCAAAATCTCTTTTGCCGTATGAGGTAACATTTGCAGGTTTTAGAGATTAGGACCAGGATATTTTTGATGGCCATAACTCAGCCTATCATAACTTGTAACACCAAAGGAATTTATTGAGCATTTACTGTGTACTAAGTACTAAGTACTCTTTTAATGCAGGGACCCATCTAATTCCCCAAATCTATAAAGGAGGCACTGCTCCGGTTTGCAGACAATAATAGGTCAAGCTCATTGAATTCTCAGCATGTGCCGAGCTTTCTTTGGATGTATTAATTCTTTGAACTCCCACAGCAACATATGAGGTAGGTACTTCTATGATCTCCATCTTAGAGATGGGGAAACTGAGGTGTGGGTAGGTTAAGTAATTTGCTGCAGCTCTTCCAGGAAGAAGCAAACATGGGATGTGAAACTGAGCGAATAGTTGCTGCACCTTGTGCCAGGTCAGCTGTTTTCTTCACACTTCCTAGCGCAGAGTCTCCCTGACTCTTCACTGTCTTTATTCCAATGACAAGGTGAGGGTGCTACTGTGATCTGAGGGTCACCTGGGAGGTCAACTGGCCAAAGATCAGGGTTTTGTTTTTTTTTTATTGCCTTTGCATTCAGTATTGCCCTATACCCCCTTCGAAACTAAACATTCTCAGGGTAGTAACAGCTGGAGCCATTGATAAATCTGTGTGTCTAGGTCTACCGGGTACTTTCTATAGTAGAAAGAGAAGCGTGAACCTACAATGTTACAGAAAGAGAACGCTGGGATGCCAGGCCCAAAAATCATGGTGTGGTTGAAGGAAGGGAGAATAACATGGCCAGCTTCTGCCCTGGGAGGAAAAGATCATACTGAGGAGGGAGGAAGGAGCGAGCGAGAGGCATGACAAGGAGGACTGCAGTGTTCTGGGCCCACTGAGGTCAGGTTTGTTTCTAGGCAGCTGGGCTGTAAGCGCGGCAATGAATAAACAACCAGCCCTGGAGCAGACACTTTCCCAGGAGACGAGGTGGAGAGAAGAGGGGGTGAAAGGGACTCATTCCATCACATTGTTCAGCCCGATAAAACCACAGTCCGTCACGACAACTTCGTTACTTCAAGAAGCGTTCCTTCCACTCCTACTAGGTACCGGGCTTTTCAAAGAGTGGCCATCGAGAGGCTCCTGCCATGGTAAGTGTCGTCCTGAGGTGACATCTGGAGTGCAAACCGGCCACCCAGAAGCCTGAGTCTGGGGCAGTATTCTTTTTTTTTTTTTTTTAAAGATATTATTTATTTGACAGAAACACAGCGAGAGAGGGAACACAAGCAGAGGGAATGGTAGTGGGAGAAGCAGGCTTCCCACAGAGCAGGGAGCCCGATGCGGGGCTCGATCCCAGGACTCCGGGATCATGACCTGAGCCGAAGGCAGCCGCCCAACGACTGAGCCACCCAGGCGCCCCGGGGCAGTATTTTTGATAGCACGACATCTAAAAAGTGAATTTGAATTTTTTTTTTTTTAAGTTTGAGCGTGCCCTCTCCAGGTCACCACACTTACTGAGGAGTGTGCTGGCATTCTGTACTGACACAGTCCCCACCCTCTTCAGCCGGTACTCTCCCAGCCCCCGAGAGCACTCGTTAAATGAAAATCTGTGAAGCCAAAGAAAACCATGCTTACAACCATCGTAACTCTGGAAGGTCTCACACCTGACCTTTCAGCCTCATTTGTGCACTAAGTGTATCCCATTAGAAGATCCATATGTCATGAATTTTAGTGCTACAAATTATAGGGTCAGATCTTCCCCCATTTTGTCCTCTACCTTTGGCAGTCCTTGGAGGCTGTAGGTCATTTCTCCCTTTGAGTATATGGGGAGTGTTGGTCTCATTGGCTTTTAATGGGTGGGCAAGATTAGCCTTTAGTGTCCACATGCACATGGGCTTTGTGGCAAAGAGGTAGTTTGGGCCAAGACTGGGGCCCAGTTGCTATTGGCAGGGGCCGGGGAACCAACACACATCACATGGTTCTGTCCAAAGCAGTAGGATATCAGAGCTAGAAGAGATTTATTTTTTTTTTTTTT
>CM053617.1:46177223-46188173 GCA_028646535.1 Procyon lotor | reverse complement strand
GATCACTGCAATAAAAGCCAAAGTTCCTGCCTTCACAGAACTTCCATTTAATAATGTAGCTACTCAGAAATCATGTCTATAGTCTGGTGCCTTTATTACAAAGTTGTCTGTTTCCTTGTGGAAATCAGGATTAGAGGGGCACATGAATTGCCTAAAGTCATGTGGCTCCTTTTTTTTTTTTTTTATTGTACTGATTTCATTACTTTTACTAAGCCATCTTAGGTTCCTCACCCTCAATACAAAGAAATAAAACAATATAAAGAAAAATATGTCCTCCTTATTATTCATAATAAAATAGGTCTGTCTCATTCTGCAGTCCTGGGCATATTATATAATAGGGAGAACTTCACGGCGCAAGTGGACCAAAGTACCATTTCGATTCTGACCCACTGAATAGACATCTCATGCATATCTATCTGGTCACTGGACTAACTCCCTGGGACGCCACTTCTGTGGTGTCCCCAGATCTCACTAAATTAAGAAAAGACTCTATACAAGAAAAGATAACAATCGATCTGTCCATAAATTATATCCATCTAAAGCTCTTGCTTTACTGTGAGGTGGGGAAGGGGGCCCCTTTCTTGAGTACGTGGATACAAATATTGTTATGGTCTAAAGATTGCTGAACTGATAGTGTGTCTGTTATAAAAATAAGGTGTACATCAAAACCACTGCCAGAACGAGAAGCCTACGTGACTTGTCTCGATTCTTCAAATGACAGAGCAAGCCCCCTTTCTAGGCCCATAGTGCGCCCTGGGTTGGCATTGCCGCTGGCCATGAAACTCACCACGGAAGGTCAACGACTGAATAGAACCACCTGGTGGGTGTTACCGTAACCGCAGATCCTTTTATTTTTTGAAAGTCGGAGCTTGCTTCCTGGGTCTGTTGCGAGGACAAAAGTAGATAAGCAACTAGGTCTCCCAGCATGCTCTGGGGCATCATCACTGGCCTCTCCAACAGCAGGCACTCCCTCTGTCTGACACGGCGACAGCTAGGAGCCCTTCAACACGCGGTGATTCTGTATACAGGAGTCACCTCGGGTCATCCACCGTGAGGAGCGTTCTCCCACAGGATCAGTCTCCACTCCTGGCTTTCTGGGCTGCCACGTTCTCACAGCTGTAAACTCAGAGACAGCTTCGAAGACAGCCTTCAGTCATGTGGCTTCCTAGTGACAAAATCAGGACTGGAAATAAGGTCTGACACTGATTTCCAGGCGTTCTCTACCTTACCTCCTTCCTTCCTCCCCAGTTTTGGCCCTGTATTTATAGAACGGATGCCTTCCTTAATTGCCAGAGAATGTTTCTTTTCCCTTTAAGCTACATTCAAAGACTTTACCACCTACAGCAATCACTGTATTTCTATGAATGGGTTAAACACTATGTGCTGTTAAGTGCTGTGAAATGTGTAAGCCTGATGATTTACAGACACGTACCCTGGGGCAAATAATATATTATATGTTAATAAAAATTTAAGAAATAAATAAATAAAAATTAACTAAAAAAATAAATGGGTCATTTTCACAGAAGAGTATACACTGTATGATTCCATTTATATGAAATTCTAGAAAATACTTGAAAAGAGAAGTGTATCAATAGTTACCTAGTGTCAGGAGTGGGGATTTACTGAAATGGGGCACAACAGAACTTTCTGGGGTGACAATGATGTTCTATCCTTTTATTTTTTTAAAAAATTATTTATTTGAGAGAGAGAGCATGCACATGTGCGAGGGGACGGGCAGAAGGAGAGAATCTCAAGCAGACTCCCCACTGAGCACGGATCCCGAAGTGGGGCTGGATCCCAGGACCCCTGAGATCGTGGCCTAAGCTGAAATGGAGTCTGACGCTCAATGGATTGAGCCACACGGGCACCCCAGTGTTTTATCCTTTTAATGTGGTGGTGGTCCCATGAGGGTGTACTTTGTCAAGCTCGTCAAACTGAGTACTTAAGATAGATTTTATTGTTTGTAGACTATATATATCCATAACGTCAACTTTTTGAAAAGGGATCCTTTGAAACAGGCTTGCCTCTCTGCAAAGAGGCAGATATAGGATCTGCCAGAGTAGACAGCTGGCACTTAAACCCTAGTGTGGGTTGATTCTTCCCCAGAAGGAAGTGAGACTGGAGAGGTGAGTCTGCTCTTAGCTCCTGTGGTCTCATTTGCCAGGTGCCAGTTGTAAGCTGAGCTTTGTACTGCAGAGAGTGTGCTCCTGGTGTTTAAGGACACTTTAGCTGGCTCGGCCGGCCCGTGAGTAGGCCTTTTTTTTTTTTTTTTTTAAGATTTTATTTATTTATTTGACAGAGAGACACAGCGAGAGAGGGAACACAAGCAGGGGGGGAGTGGGAGAGGGAGAAGCAGGCCCCTTGCCGAGCAGGGAGCCCAGTGATGCTGGGGATCGATCCCAGGACCCTGGGATCATGACCTGAGCCGAAGGCAGACACTTAATGACTGAGCCACCCAGGCACCGCCCCCCGCCCTGTGGGTATGTCTTTAGAGAAGCATGGAAGTATGGGCACAGCTATTCTACTTTATGGCAGATTTAAGGACTTTTCAAGCATAGTTTTTATTATATGTGATTCTCACCATATGCGCTAAGTTAAAACTGTATCTGCTTCTTGGGGGGGGGGGTGCTAGGGGAGTTGGAACCACCATCTTCCAGTAATTTGCCAAAATGACCAACACAGAGGGAGAGAGGAGAGGTACCCATTGCATGTTCTTAAGGCCTTTTAGGAAGCATGGAGTTATTTGTTGGGCCACACACGTGGGAATCTACAAGAAGGGGGATACTGTCACTGTCAAGGGAATGGGCACCCATCCCACAAGCTCTGCTGTGGCAGAACCGGAAGAGCTTACAGTGTCACCGAGCTTGCTGCTGGCATCATCATAACAAACAAAGGCATGATTCTTGCCCCCCAAAATTAATGTACGTATTAGGCATATTAAGCATTCCAAGAGCTGAGGTAGCTTCCTGAAGTGTGTGAAGGAAAATGATGAGAAAAAGAAGGAAGCCAAAGAGGAAGGTACCTGGGTTTAATTAAGAAGCACCAGCCTGCTCCACCCAGAGAAACACATTTCTATGAGAACCAACAGAAGGACCTGAGCTGCTGGGATCCATTCCCAATGAATTCATGGCATAATGGCCTTAAAACAAAACAAACAAATTTTAACAATCTCATGGACGAATTAACTCCATTTTTTGTTCTCAGCATGCTTGAGGGTAGAGGACAGAAACTGAATTCTATTTCCATCACAGCCCAATCCCCCTGCCCCTGGAGTATTTGACAGAGTATTTTCCTGGGTCTTGAATCTATGTTTCAACCTGAAAATAAACATTTCTGTGTCTCTGGATATGGATGTCTGTGTGCATGTGCGTGTGTGTGTGCTTGTAACTGGTGGCCTTGTTTTTATATCAACTTGGAATCATCTCCAAACTCCTGAAGTGAGAGGTTATGTTCATTTTTCAAAAAAGGATTTTATTTATTTATTTGACACAGAGAGAGAGATCACAAGTAGTCAGAGAGACAGGCCGGGGGCGGGGGGTGAGCAGACTCCCTGCTGAGTAGAGCCCGATGTGGGGCCTAGATCCCAAGACTCTGAGATCATGACCTGAGCCTAAGGCAGAGGCTTTAACCCACTGAGCCACCCAGGCGCCCTGGGTCATGTTCATTTTCACAATAATATGAGTATTTATAAGGGTCTCTTTGGTTACTTGATAAATACTTGTGAACCATTTGATTCCCTCTGCTTTTCTAACTTCACACATTGTAACTGCAGTTTAATTTTATTTAAATTTTATTTAAAAGGATTAGTTAAACACCCTTGGTGCACAAATCTCCCCTGTGGAAGCAGCACAGAGTTGGTGAAACCATCCTAGGAGGTCTGTGCAATAACTGTGTCACTAAAGTTACTCAGGCTTCTCTAGCCTTAACTCAGGGTCTAGGTGATGGACATACTGGTTGGGGGAGTGATACAAACAGGGCTTAATCCTTATACCTTAGATTTGCTGGGCACTGGATGCATTTCATGGTATTTTGACATGCACTATCTTCCTAACCAGGCTGGAGGTACATATATTGCACAGACATTATCCCCATTTTCTTGCTCAGAGAGGATGTGAGATTTGCCTAAGACCATATGGTAAATCAATAGCAGAGTTGGAACAAGGACCAACAGCCATGGACAATCAAGAAGAAAATCTAAAGAGTTCTCATGAAAGCATTCATCAGATAAATAGATGAGGAAGGCAGCCATAATTTATTGAGTACTTACTACGTGCCAGGTATTACAAGACATGTTTTATGTATATTATAACATGTAAGGTCATAGAAAAGTGGGGTCTTAGATTGTGTGGGGGAACAAAGTTTTATTATCCCAGGATGAGTGATATGCTCAGTATACTCAAGTACTAAAGGAAATCCATTCACCACCCCTTTTATAAAAATATCCCAGAAGGTAGGGGTGATCCAGCCCCAATCATTCCTCAACCGTGGCCTCTAGTTCCTTCTTAGCCTCCACCCTCTTATTGCTCTTCATTTATTCTCAATCATAAACTCATTTTCAGTCTTAATTTCATCTTCTTCTCCCCAGGATGAGGGAGAATCAGCTTCAATGAATAGTAGTTGATGTGAAGGAATTCCATGTTTCCTGTGTGGCCCCACCTATTCTCCAACTTGCCAGCATGATTTCTGACACGCCATTTTTCTCACGCCAGTCTTTACAAAACTGTTCTCGAATATTCCTATTGAGTAAGCTTGTTTATTGTTTCCTCCATTAATTTGTAAGCTCCCTCAGGACAGGAATTATGGCTATTCTTTGCTCTCTAGACTAAGAAGATAGCACGGTTGCATTGTGGGAAGTTAATATATGTTTGCCATTCACGATGATGTGATTATACTTACAATGGGTACACAGAATTTCTTCACTGATCATTTTCATTTGCTTTTTGTATTGAACCCAGAAGTCCATCACCCTTTCTTATTTTCATTACACATTATTACCATTACCATTAGATTTTTTACTAATTGTCTTCATTTATTCATTCAACAAACACTTTTTTTGCTAGGTAACAGGAAAGAAACAAAAAGCAAGACAATCTCAGACTTCAAGTCCTGAGGCATCAACTAATAAACAATATAGCCAAATTTACTCTTACAGTTGGCATCTCTGCATTTCTCTAGCATTCAACCATACTCCTACAGCTATTGCCTTTTCATGAAGAAAAGCTTAGGTCAAAGCTTAGGATAAAAGGGGCCCCAAAAGTAGTAAGTAGTAAAATGCCAAAGACACATTTGAACAACTTTACCAAATGAGAGAGAGAGAGAGAGAGAGAGAGAGAGACTGATCTTTTCATGATTCATGATCTTTACTCTATAAGGAGATTTATTTACTACCCTAAGATACCCCATCTACAAATAGTTGTGAGATGTCCATGGTCAGGGAATATGACAGATTGGAATTTTAGGATTCTGGCCAGATTGAATCTTGGTGAAGGTCACTATAGGGACACGTGCTGCCCTTTTTCCTCAGTGTGCTGATTTAATACTGGAGTAAGTCAGTGTATGGAAGAAAAGAGAAGTACAGGTTTCCCTATCCTAGAACTTTCTAATTAGTAAGATACATTGTTGTATCTTTTAGAAGACATCAAACCGGATAAATTTTGTTTCTGAGAGCATTAAAAACTTCGCGGTACCTCTTCCCTACATATAGCATCCAACAGTGTAACTGTCTGAGTGTATTATTAGTGTCTTAGTTTTCACTATCCAACATAGTTCACTACGGTGGCTTTGTAGTATAGACCAGAGCAATTAATATTTCAGAATATTGGAGTATTGGATACAATATGTGGGACGTGCAGGTAAGAGGTTGGTGAGCATCCTTCACCTTGTTTCTTTACCCTTTCTTATCTCTTTGTTTTTCTAGATCCTTCATAACCAGAGGTTCTCTTATCTCCCTTAACTTATTTTCCATATGGTTCCTCAATCAAAACCCCTCTCACAGGTTAAGTCAAGTTTCCTTATTTTCATCCCTCCCCCACAGGATACAAATCCCTCCCTCAGTTCCCCGAGGGAGGAATGGCTTTTCTGCTTCCCAATCCTTTCCTTCCTCCAAGGTCCACTTTAGACCAATGTCCTCCATCAAAGTCCTCCCTGACAGCTCCTGCCCAGTTCCCTCTTCCTTCTCTGACCTCCTAGTACACAATGGCATGGTTTAATAATAGCCCTCTCTGGCTCAGTGGTTGACAAAGCACTGCACTCCCTTGTGAATTTCACAAGCCCCTGAGCTTGGTAAGGAGAACTTTCTCGACCCCTCAAGAGAGAACGAAACACCATCCCCAGACCCCACTGCAAGTGGCAAAACTGAGATGTCAGCTCAGGTCCCGGAAGTCCAAAGCTTTTCCACTAGAATCTTTTGTCTTGTGCTCACACTTCCATACCTCAACGGTACCTGGTTCAGAGCTGAGAAAAACGAGGCACTCTAATAACTATATGTAAATGGTTCTGTTGATCTTGTCAAATCTTCTTCTTTCTTCCTATAGCTCACCTGCTCCCAACCCAAAGTGATTGCTCCTATTTTTTCATGAAGCACAAGTCTACAAATCACCAGAGGTAGAAGTTCTCCCCCCGCCCCCCCGCCCCGCTTCATCTCTGTATCTGGGGTCTCTTCTTCAGAGATGCCATCTGTGAGGGGCATGGTCTCCCTGAAAAGCTACGGTTAGGGGGTATCTCTAAATCATGGCAGAATAAGGACATGATCTCACTTGTTTGTATGAGGGTTTGTTTTTTTTTTTTTGAACCAAAGAAAAGAGGTCTTTAAAAAACACTGGCAGAGAAAATCTCTCCCCTGTGGCTGAGTGACATTTCATGCCTGTTGATATCATTATGTCAGTCTTTGAAAAATGAAGAGCTAAAGCAGTCTCTTTCTTCACTAGACAAAAGGAAGAGCTGGGTGTTTCCCTGGTGGGAAAGCCAAACGTGATGAGTGAGGCACCAGGATTGAGACTGAGTCACTGGCACTGGGAGGGTGGGGTGGGCGGCAGAGCTCCCTCCCAAGTTTCTAAAGCCAGCAACTGTGCTCAGGGACATAGTCACACACACCTGTTGGCTGCAGCCAGCACGGGCATTGGCAACACCTGGGACGTGGCTCAGGGGAAACCTTCAGCTGTCTTTAGTTCTTGCAAAATGACCTTCCCCAGATCATGTGGGCTAGTATTTCAGTTTTTAACAACTTAAAAAAAATAGCCCTTTGGGGGGACCTGGGTGGCTCAGTCGGTTAAGCGTCTGACTCTTGGTTTCAGCTCAGCTCGTGATCTCAGGGTGGTGAGACTGAGCCCCGCTTCAGGCTCCGTGCTCAGCGTGGAGTCTGCTTGAGATGCTCTCTCTCCCTCTGCCCCTCCCACTCGTGCTCTCTCTAAAATAAATAAATCTTTAAAAAAAAGTAGTACTAGAGGACTCAGAATTAGTTGCAAAGTGGTACAAAGAATTCCTGTGTACCCTTCACCCAGCTTCCCCCAATGGTAATATCTTCGTTACCATAGTTGTTTTTGATGCAGCATCTAAGAACAAATGATTCATTACGATTGACGAGCTCGGTTGGTGGTTCTCCTATGGGGTTCTTTCAGTTGCTACCTGCTGGCAGCTGAGGAGGGCGCCAACACGAAGGTGAAGCTGGGCTGGTAAGGCATCTCTTTCTACACACGGCTACTCCAAGAGGGTAGCTCCCTCTTTTTAGGAGCAGGGCAGTCTCTGGGGATTCAGATTTCATATGGTATCTGGCTGGCTCCAGAGCAATTGTTCCAAACAAGTGGTCTGGGTGGAAGTTGCAAGGTTTCTTAAGACTTCACCTTGAAAGTCCCAGAATATCACTTCTGTATCATTGTATGCGTCAAGCGAGTCACTCAGGCCAGCCAGATTCAAGGAAAGAGGAATTAGACTTCACATCACAACAGAAATAGCAAAAAATCAACAGCTATCTTTAATCGACAGAGTAGTTGTGGTGGTCCCCAAGTTAACAATCATGGTAAGGAAGAACTCATTAGAAGTGATATTTATGTCACTGGGAGGATAAGTCCTCATGTCTGAGAATTTTCATCCCCGTCATAGTATCACAGCACCAATAAATGTTGTCTGATGGGGCAATTGAATCACCTTTTAAACCCATACATAGGAACTAGAAGTAAATAGGGAAGTAGTAAATATCTCTGTGGACTTCTGGGTAAACCTGGAATTGGCTTTGTCCTGGTATAGCTTCCATTCTCCAAAGAAGCTGGAATCCATCAGACATTTTTTGCTCTATTTGTGTCTGTTACAGAGTGATCTGCCTAGACCAGTTAAGATGTTGCGCTAGGTGCTATGTGGGATCCCAAGATGACTGAGGCATGGCTCCTCCTCTCAGGAGCATTGATAACAAGTCCTCCCTACCTTTCTGTTGGGGGTCTTATTTTCCCCAGGCTAAGTGTTAAGCACGACTGGAAAAGTGGAGAGGCTCTGGCCAGGCAGGAGAAAAGGCCATCGGTAGAATCGCCTGAATTGTTGTGATGGTCCAACAGGTTATAGTGGCTATTCCATGAGAATAAGAATGGGGATTGGCACTTTGGATCCTGACTTTTTTCCTAAAACATTTACCCTCTTCTATATCTGGATGTCAAATTATCTAGAGGACAACTCTTTGAGCATGCACTGTCTGGGTGGAATGAAATCTTCACCAAGGGGTGGGGAACACCCAACTCACAGCGGGGAAGTCTTTTAGGTAGGAGCACAATGGACCTTAACGGAAGCTGGTGAAGTGAGCTGAGAGCTAAGAATGAACCCATGCACGGCTTGAATTGAGGGAAAGGCGCAAACTGAGCAGCTCAACTGGTTTGTGTTTTAAACACACTTCCTGTGATCCTCTTCCTCAGATTAAAGATGATTATAGTTCCAGTGAAGGAAATTCAGTGAAGAGGAAATTAGTTGGGAATCTAAAATAGGTGCGTCTGACAATAGCAGAAGAATCCAACGAAAGGGCTCCACCTGGTGGTAGCAGAAAAGTGAAACCCGGTGGGGGGTGTCTGGGCAGTAGTCTCGGGATCTTGAAGAGAGGAGGAGGGTTCTTCACCCCATACACTCGTAAAGAGTGGCAGAATTGTGGAGTCCTGGGTTGATAGAACGGGCTAGAAGAGAATCGTGCATGTCTGACTGAACAACGTAGAGGGTTATTAAGTGCAAGGGGAAAGGCTGCCCTAAGCATGGGGTGGAGGGAGGGAGAAGCCCTTAGACAAATGCCAAGGGTTGGGCTGTGGGAAGCCCCTCAGATTGGTATCGCCAGTTCTCTGAATGTGCCATGCTCTTTAGACCTCCATGCCTTTGCCTGTGTTGCTCTTTCTGCCTGGAGTATTCTCCCTTCTTCCTGGGCCTGAATGATATGAGGTTTTTAAGATTCAATGGAAGATTCAGGACCTTAGGGGGACCTCTTCTGATCATTCACAATTTGGAATAAGGACCCCTTCTCTGTGTCCCAGATGATTCGCGGTTTCCATTGGACATGAGCACCATGAAGTTGGGACTGTGTCTGTCTTGTTTATTGTAACATTCCTGGTGCCTAAAACTTACAAATTCTCAATCAACATCTATTTATTTAATGAAATATCTCTGTGGTAGCAGTCATCATATGTATGGAAAATGAATATACACCTTATACACCTGTCTGACTCTCCTGCCAGAATATGAGCCTCCTGAGAACAGGGACCTGGCTTGCTTATTCTCATTTCCCGAGCACATTTGCACAGAGTACGGGAAATAGAAGATGGCTTATCGGTATTTGTTGAATGGATATTAGAGGGGGAGCGGGCAATCGGGGAGTACACATGAGGCTAGTCTGTGATTCTAAACTCTGGTTCACAGTAAGATCACCAGGAGAGCTTTAAAAATACTGATACCTACACACCCCACCAGACTAATTAAAACAGTCTCTTGGGGTGGGGTCCAGGCATTGGTATTTTTTGAAGCTCCATAGGTGAATCTAATGTTGGAAACCTCTGGGCTAGGCTCTAAAGGAGTCTAAGAATCTAGGGCAGCCAAGAGAACTTTCCAGAAGAGAGTCCCTTTCTATCCGAGAGAGTGAAGTTTTCGTTTCCTTGCAAAACTGTGTAAGTACTAGAGCAGAAGATTCCATACTAACAATCAATGGATTTTCTTTGGGAGAAAAACTGAGATAGCAAATGTGCCCTGTATTTAGAAAGTTAGGACCTTTCCAAGAATGGTCTTCACCATAATTCCCAGGACCAGCAGAATCATTACTACCTGGAAGCTTATTAGCAATGCAGAATCTCAAGCTCCAACCCTCCCAAACCTACTGAATGAGAATTGGGAGTTCCCCCAGGTGATTCATGTACTCACTGAAGTTTGAGAAACATTGTTCTAAAGCAATTGTTCTCAACCGTGTGGCATACCAGCCCCTTCTGAGCTGAGGGGTTGGGGTGGGGGTTGCCGTTCTCACACTTTAGTTTGCATCAGAATTACCCTTCTGGTTTCTAATCTCAGATTGTTGGGGCAATTCACAGTCCAAAGGGCATCTGTGAACCCATAAACCACCTCCTTCAGTAGGTTTGAGGTGGGGGAGGAGAACTTGCATTTCTAACAAGTTCCCCGTTGATGTTCATGCTGCTGGCTCAGAGACCACTCTTTTTTTTGTTTTTGTTTTTTTAAAGATTTTATTTATTTATTTGACAGAGAGAGAGAGATCACAGTAGGCAGAGAGGCAGGCAGGGGGTGGGGAAGCAGGCTCCCCGCTGAGCAGAGAGCCCTATGCGGGGCTCCATCCCAGGACCCTGAGATCATGACCTGAGCTGAAGGCAGAGGCTTTAACCCACTGAGCCACCCAGGTGCCCCACAGAGACCACTCTTTCTGGCAATTTACAAATAAGGCTGTTAGGACCATTCATATATCATTCTTTAGATATGTATTTTCATTTCTTT
>CM053617.1:46145436-46176723 GCA_028646535.1 Procyon lotor | reverse complement strand
GACTGAGCCACCCAGGCGCCCCATGTGTCTAAGAAATCTTTACCGACCCAAGGTCACAAAGATTTTCTCCTATGTTTTCTTCTAGAAATGCTATGGTTTTAGGTCTTACATTTAAATTTAGTATTCATTTTTTAAAAAGATTTTATTTATTTATTTGAGAGAGAGCCTGAGCCAGGCGAGGAGCAGAGGGAGAGGGAGAAGCAGACTTCCCGCTGAGCAGGGAGCCCCATGTAGGGCTTGATCCCAGGACTCTGGAATCATGACCTGAGCCGAAGGCAGACCCTTAACCAACTGAGCCATTCAGGTAGCCCTATAATTCACCTTTTATATATGGATATCTAATTTTTTCATGATCATATGTTGAAAAGACAATCTACTGAATTGCCTTCGACCTTTATTGAAAATCAGTTGTCTTTAAATGTGTGGGTCTATTTCTGGACTCTATTCTGTTTCATTGATCTGTTTTACTCTCATACATTGTCTAATTACCATAGCTTTATACTTAAATAATGTTGGTCCTCCTACTTTTGTTCTTTTTCAAAGTTGTTTTGACAATGCTAGGTCCTTTGCATTTCTGCATGAATTTTGGAAGCAACTTTTCAAATTGAGTTTTCATTTTCATTCAGTTAAAAATATTCTCTAATATCGGGGTGCCCGGGTGGCTCAGTCGTTAAGCGTCTGCCTTCAGCTGGGGTCATGATCCCAGAGTCCTGGGATCGAGCCCCACATCGGGCTCCTTGCTCTGCAGGAAGCCTGCTTTTCCTGCTACCATTCCCTCTGCTTGTGTTCCCTCTCTCGCTGTGTTTCTCTCTGTCAAATAAATAAAATCTTTTAAAAAAAAAAATTCTCTAATATCCATTTTGGTTTCTTCTTTGATTCATGGGTTATTTAGAAGTTATCATTTAATTTCTAAATACTTGGGGATTTTCCAGAGATCTTCTGGGTTTTATTTATATCATAATTCATTGTGGTCAGAGAATATACTTTGTATAACTTGAGTTCTTTTAAATTTATTTAGACTGGTTTGGGGATAAGTGTATGATTTATTTTGATGAATGCTCTATTTACACATGATAGGAATGTGGATTCTGCTTCTCTTGGGTGGAATGTTCTACAAATGTCAATTAGGTCCAGTTGATTGATAATGTTGGTTAACTCTTCTCTATCCTGATTTTCTTTCTACTTTTGATAGAATTGATAAAATCAATCATGAGAAAAGGATACTTAAATATCAAACTAAAATTGTGCATTTGTCCATTTCTTCTTACAGTTCTGTCAGTTTTTGCTTCATATGTCTTGAAGCTCTGTTATTAGGTATATCAATGTTTAGAAGATTGTTATATCCTTTTGATGACTTGACTGTTTTATCCCTGGTAATGTTCTTTGCTCTGAAATCTATCCTATCTTAAATTAACATAATAATGCCAGGTTTCTTTCTTTCTTTCTTTCTTTTTTTTTAAGATTTTATTTATTTATTTGACAGAGACACAGCGAGAGAAGGAACACAGGCAGTGGGAGTAGGAGAGGGAGAAGCAGGCTTCCTGGTGAGCAGGGAGCCTGATGCGGGGCTTGATCCCAGGACTCTGGGATCGTGACCTGAGCCGAAGGCAGATGCTTAATGACTGAGCCACCCAGGCGCCCCAATAATGCCAGGTTTCTTATGCTAAGTGTAGTGTGGTGTGTCTCTACCTACCTTTTTACTTTTAACCCATTTGTAGCTTTAGATTTGAAGGGCACTTCTTATAGAGCATATAATTGGGTCTTGCTTTTTAAAAATGTAATCCAATCTAATGATCTCCGACTCTTAATTGAGGTATTTAGACCATGTACATTTAATGTTGTTATTTATATAATTAGGTTTAAGTCTACTATCTTGCTAAGTGTTTTCTACTTGTCCCTTCTTCCCCTTGTACCCCTTTCTTCTTTTTCCACCTTCTTTGGGATGAAGGAAATTTTTAAATGACTCCACTTTGTCTTTGTTGATTCATTACCTATAACTCTGTTTTATTTTAGCATTTGTTTTAGGGTTTATAATATACATCTCTAATATATCACACTGTACATTTAAATAATATTATACCACTTCATGACTTGTGTACAATCCTTACAATAGTATACTTTCATTTCTCACCACCTAACCTTTGTACTATTGTTGCCACCCAAAAATATGTTATTATTTTTTAGACATTCAATTAGCTTTCAAAAAGACTTAAATAATAAAGAGAAAATTCATGTATTTAGCCATGTAGTTACCATTTTCAGCTTTCTTTATTACATTGTATAGATCTGTATTTCCATCTGTTATCAATTTTCTTCTGCCTGAAGAACTTCCTTTAATAATTCTCTTGTATGGATCTGCTGCTGATTAATTCTTTTAGCCTTTATTTTAGAAGGATATTTTCACCAGATATTAAATTCTTGGTTGAGGGACCCTTGGGTGGCTTAGTCGGTTAAGTGGCTGCCTTTGGCTCAGGTCATGATCCCAAGATCCTGGGATCTAGTCCCACATTGGGCTCCTTGCTCCGCAGGGAGCCTGCTTCTCCCTCTGCCTGCTGCTTCCCTGCTTGTGCTCTCTCTCTATGACAAATAAATAAATAAATAAAATCTTTTAAAAAAATTCTTGGTTGACAATATTTTTCAATACTTTAATGATGTTGCTCCATTATCTCCTTGTTTACATTATTTCCCAAAAGAAATCTGCCATCAACCTATCTTTGTTCCCCTGCACAGTGTTCTTTTTTTCTTTTTCTGGCTTCTTTTAATATGTTTTTTTCTTCATTCCTTTTGAGCAATTTGTTTTTGACGTGCCTTGGTATAGTTTTTCATGTGCCTTGTGCTAAGAATTCACTGAGCTTCTTGGATCTATGGGTTTTCTTAATGTTCAGAAAAAAATTTTGCCATTTTTTAAAAACGTATTTTCCTTCCTCCTCTCCCTCCTCTCCTTAGAGAATTCTAATGACATGTATTTTAGACTGCTTGAAATTGTCCCACAGATTGCTATCATTCCATTTTTTTAAATTACTATATTTTCTTTTTCTTTAAAAAATTTTTTTTATTTAAATTCAATTTAGTTAGCATACAGTATATTATTAGTTGCAGGGGTTATAAATTACTAAATTCATCAGTTGTATACAACACCCAGTGCTCACTGTATCAAGTGCCCTCCTTAATGCCCATCATCCAGTTACCTTATCTCCCACCCACCACCCCTCTAGCAATCCTCAGTTTGTTTCCCATGGTTTGGAGTCTCTTATAGTTTTTCTTACTCTCTGTTTTTGTCTTATTTTATTTTTCCTTCCCTTCTCCTATATTCATGTTTTGTTTCTTAAATTTCACATATGAGCAAAATCATGGTATTTGTCTTTCTCAGACTTATTTCATTTAGCGTAATGCCTTCTAGTTCCATCCACACCATTGCAAATGACAAGATTTCATTCTTTTTAATGGCTGAGTAATATTCCATTGTATATATACACCACATCTTCTTTATCCATTCATCTGTCAATGACATCTGGGCTCTTTCCATATTTTGACTATAGCGGACATTGTTGTTATAAACATTGGGGTGCAGGTACCCCTTTGAATCACTATTTTTGTATCCTTTGGATAAATACCTAGTAGTGCAATTGTTGGGTAGTGGGGTAGATCTATTTTTAACTTTTTGAGGAATCTCCATAGTGTTTTCCAGAGTAAAAATTAGTATATTTTCTTTCTGTTTTATTTTGGATAGTTCTATTGTCTCATCTTTGAAGTCCCTAATCTTTTTTCCCCATGTCTAACAAGCCATTAATCTCATCAAGTATATTTTTTCATCTCACACATTGCTGTTTTCAAGTCTACAAATGTAATTTGGATCTTTTTCTTTTCGAAGTGTATGTTCCTCTTACAACTCAACAACAACAACAAAAATAATAACCTAATCAAAAAGTGGTCAAAAGATGTAAATAAGCTTTTCTCCAGAGATGATATACAAAATGCCAATAAGCATATGAAAAATGCCTAACATCACTAATCATTGTGAATCAAAACCACAACAAATTATCACCTTACATTCACTGGGATAGGTATTATAAAAAGGCAACAACAGAAAATAAGTGTTGGTAAAGATCTGTTGAAATTGGAACCCTTGTGTGCTATTGGTGGAGATGTAAAATGGTGCAGCCACTATGGAAAGTAGTAAGACAGCTCCTCAAAAAATTAAATATGGAATTAGCATATGATACAGCAATTGCACTTCTGGGTATGTATTCAGAAGAATTGAAAGCAGGATCTCAAAGAGATGTTTGCACACCCATATTCACAGTAGCACTATTCATAATAGCCAAGAGGTAGAAGAAAACCAACTGTCTATCGATGGATGAATGGATAAACAAAATGTAGTATATACATAAGTGGAATATTATTCAACTTTAAAAAGAAAGGAAATTATGACACATGCTACAACATGGATGAAACTTACAGACATTATGTTAAGTAAAATAAATCACAAAGACAAATACTGTCTGATTCCACTTATATGAGGTATCTTGAATAGTTAGATTTAAAGAAACATAAGTAAAATGGTGGTTTCCAGGAATGGGAGGGAGGGAAAAATGGAGAATTGTTATTTAATCAGTATAGAGTTTTAGTTTTGCAGGATGAAAAAGTTCTGGATATTGGTTCTAATACAATGTGAATATATTTAACACTACTCAACTGTATATTCAGAAATAGTTAACATGGTAAATTTTATGTTATGCATTTTTTTACCACAATAAAAAAACCCGCAGCAACATACAAAATAGATTATAAAGCAAAAACATAATAAACAAGGAATCTATTAACATAATGCCAAAATATTTTTGGAAAAAGTAAAATATTGTTCATCCCTGTAGTCAATTTTAAAAAGGTGTTCTTTCTAACCATATAATTAGAAAGAAAACAAAAGGTATTTGTTTTTTTAAAGAAACATATCTTTCATGTCTTTACTTCAGTTTTGAAACATGTGTAACACAGTTCTAATTGCTTGAATATCCTTCCCTCCTCAATCTAACATCTGTATCTATCCTGTATCAGTTTCAAGTGACCGTTTCATCTCCTCCCTGCGGATTGTACTTCCTGCTTTTTTGTATGGCTAGTAATTTTTTTTTTATTGGATTCTAGGCATTTGGTTGTTATTTTGTTGGGTGCTGGATATTTCTGTATTCTTATAAATATTCTGGAGCTTTGTTCTAAGATTTGGTTAAATCAGCAGGAACTAGTTGGATCCTTTGGGTCTTGTTTTTCACATCTGTTAGTCAGGACCAGAGCAATGTTCAGTATAGGACTAATTAGCCCTTACTACCAAGGCAATACTCTTGTGGACACTCTTTTTGCCTCCCTCCCCTACTCCCTACCCCCACTCCCCATGAATCTTGAGGTTTTCAAGTCTGGCTGGTGAGGACAGACACTGTTTTCAGCCCTCTGTGAGTGCCAGTCAATTACCTCTAATCTTTTTGGTTCTTTCTCTGTCCTCAGATAGTTTCCTTACATGTATGTGCTGATAAGTCCTCAGCTGAATACCCAAGTGGGAACCCTCTGAAAACCTCCAGAATTTCCTCTCTCTGCGCCATTCTCTCCTTTCTTATCCTCTGCACTAGCAGCCTTGGTCTCCTCAGACCCTCAACTTTGTCTTCTCAAGGCATTAAGTTTGCCTGGCTCGGTCTGGGATCCCCCCTCCTCCGCACTGTGACCTGGAAACTCTCTCAAGGCGGTAACCAGGGGTAATTGAAAGGGCTGACTTCATTTGTTTCCCATCTGGCCGGGATCACTATCCCTTGCTTAATATCTGGTGCCTTTCAAACTGTGTTTCAGATACTTTGTCAGCTTTTTCGTGTGTTTCAGATGGGAGAAACCAGTCTTTTTTTTTTTTTTTTTTAAGATTTTATTTATTTGACAGAAACACAGCGAGAGAGAGAGGGAACACAAGCAGAGGGAATGGTAGCAGGAGAAGCAGGCCCCCTGCTGAGCAGACAGCCCGATGCGGGACTTGATCCCAGGACCCTGGGATCATGACCTGGGCCGAAGGCAGATGCTTAACAACTGAGCCACCCAGGCGCCCCGAAACCAATCTTTTATCTTGGCCAGAACTGGAAGTCTGCATTTAAGTTTCAAAAGGTGCTTTTATCCTAAAAGTTCTTCATCCATTTAAAAGAATTAAAAAGACTTGATGCGTGTCTTTCTCAACCAAAACTCTAGTTTTCTTCACCTGAAAACCAATCCTGACCAAGCAAATTGCCCTTCACTATAGTAGCAACCCCACCACTCACTCCAAGTTGTTGGAAGAGCTGCCTCTGAATTTAAACTAGGCTGCATTAAATCACTGTGTGTGTACTTCACAATGACCAGCAGAACATGACTGTAGTTCTAGGTAGAGCCACTTGAACTAGAGAAGCGGCACTAAATCTTTGCCTCACTCGAGTCTGGCCATTCTGCGGTTTGCTTTACAGTTGACACGTCAAAGACATTATGAAGAAGATGAAACTCAAAGGTAAGATTTATAAACATACGCTCCCTGCTCTTAGATTAAGTGTCCCTAAAGACTTCAACCTAAAGTGGATCTCTGTAAGTCAGATTCCTTGCACGTGCACACCCTGAGGTCTTCTATTTGGACACCAGTGGGAATTGCTAAGTAACTATGTAAATCTGACGATGGAGAAGGACAAGCACTTATTTGACAGTGTTGAGTGGGGGGAGGTGCAAAATGTGAAGCAGTAACAAATGAAAAGGCCCTGGAGATGCGGAGGAAGGACACGTACTGAAGTATGAAAGCGTAATTGCGCTCTAGAAATAAGGCAGACTCTGGGGCCTGGGTTCGAGTCCTAGCTGAGACACTGAGAGTTGTATCAACGGGAGAGTCAATCATCCTTCCTGTCTTAATTCCCATCATACTGCCTCATAGTGTTGCTATGAGAATTAGATGAACTCATATGGGTAAAGCACTTAGAACAGTGTCTGCATAGAATGAGCTCAATATACCGTTGGCTGTCGGTATCATCATCATCATTATTGTTGCTGTTTTGAGAATTGCATATACAGGAGCTGGAGGGATTGTAGACTAAAGAGCATTAAGAACAAGGTCTCCTTGAGAAGGCAGAATAGGAGCTGGGCTTTGAAGCGAAGAAAGAACAATGGAAATGAGCAGTGATTCTGGGGGTAGGAAAGAGAATGAGCTGACGTCCAACGGTAAAAAAGTTTGAGATATGAGGAAGTCGAGCCGGCCTGTATGGTATTGCTGGGCAGTAGAGAGTGGTAAGCCTGGAAGGGAAAAAAATTACCAGGTTTGGCAACTGTTTAGATGTGGCAAGTGAGGACGGAGTTATCTTATAACCCAGATAGAAGCTGGACATCCACGCGACCCAGTCTCAAAGCAACAATGAACTGAAACGTCTAGCAAACAAAACTATTTTAAAACTAATGAAGAATTTCGCTTGCCATTCTCCAAGAACATTAAAAAGCATGCAATTTGGGGTTCCTGGGTGGCTCAGTAGGTTAAAGCCTCTGCCTTCGGCTCAGGTCATGATCTCAGGGTCCTGGGATCCAGCCCCGCATCGGGCTCTCTGCTCAGCGGGGAGCCTGCTTCCCCCTCTCTCTCCGCCTACCTGTGATCTCTCTCTTTCTGTTAAATAAATAAATAAACAAAATCTTTAAAAAAAAAAAAACCAAAAAACCCATGCAATTCATCAGCTTTAGGAACAATTCTTAAGCATCGCTTTCCTTTTCTCAGCAATCCTTACATTTCATTAGCTCTGGAACGAGTTCACCCCTCACTTCCCATTTCTTCTGCCCTGAACCTCTCGACAGTGTCAGCCCATGAGACCCCGTCTCTTGTCCTCCTCCTCCTTTCTTTCCATCTCGTCTCTGTCTTTCCACTCTCTCAGTTTTGGGTCATGTGGCGCAGGGGCCATCCTGAGAAAGGCAAAGCCATCAGAGACAATATTCTAGCAGATCCGACCACACGGGCAGAGGAAAACCCTTTAGGGGCCTCTCTCACAGCTTTGAGCCTGGAGGGAAAGTAAGCCTCCAGAAGAAAATTGAGGTTGGGAGGGCATCCTGTTTTCTGAGGGGCTGAAGGTAGGGAAGCCTGACTCCCGGCACGGCCCCCTCCGCCGAGCTCCCAGCAGCGTGGTCTGTGCTGTTGATGAACTGGTGTGGAAGTCTGGGCTGCGGTGGCGAGCCTGCCAGGGCTGATGAGGACACAGCATTTGTGGGAATTCTGTGACTCCAGAAGGCAAAGGTCAGTTTCTTTTCATTGACAGTGTTCTCGTTGCCCGAGGGTTTATCTCCAGGAATCTTGACTGGTTTCCAGGGTCAGGCTTCACCTCCATTGTTATCAGGAAGCACAGGAACAGCCCTTTTGTCGGCCAGACTGGGCCACACATTGCACCCCGTTCCCCACGGCTCTGGAATCACGCCCTTCCCCCCCCATTAAAGTTCTCTCATCTTCCAGAACAGCTGGAAGAGGGTTTTTAAAAACACTCAAACCTGCTCACGTTCCTCTCAGGCACACACATTTGTGCTCGATTTCTACTCCCCTCCGTTTTTCCTCTGGCCTCTGGGCACCGCAGAACTACCCCCGAACGCGACCCAACATTGGAATGCGCTCCGGAGCTCGAGGACACGCCTGAAATCCCCTGCAAACACTTGTCTTTCACCCCTCCTCACACACGGAAAGGATGTGTACGTAGAACCCCTGAACTCACACAGGACTCCAGCAGCCCACAGCCACACTCCAAGTGGGTTCAAGTTACACGGGTGCTTGTTCACACGGCAGCTCGCATATGCCCACCTGGAGGGGAGTGCACACGGGCCTGTTTGTTCCTGGCACAGCCAACATCTCTGCTCAGAGCCGCATCAAGAGCCCACCTCCGGGTTCCTAGAGACAAATGGCAGCAGAGAAGGGAAACAGGACAGCTAAGAGAATGGCCCTGCTCTTTCCTCTTTCGTCCTGAAGCAAAACCACCAGGATCCTTTGGGCTAATGTGGGGTGCCGGGCCGCAGTGTAGACTCTTACCACAGGCCCTGATGTGACTCCAAGGCTAAGAGCAGCAATCTCCTCCCCAGCCGAGTCTGCTGGGTGCCTCCAGCTGTCCCGGGGGCGGCTCTCCCTAAATGCAAACTATTAGCATTTCCTGTTAAAACATTTCTAATAAATAAATGAATACATCATCTTCCCAACCCGAAGCAGGTCTGAAAGCTACTAGGAGCTCCTCTGGGCTGAGGACAGACGTGGACCACCCAGCACCAGCCCACTGGCTTGGGGCCAATGCTGCTTTTGTTTGAATTCCTGTATGAGTAACTGCTCTAGCTGACGCCAGCCAAACTCAGTGAAATATTATTTTTAATATTAAATAAATAGATGGTGGGATGTGTTGATCTTTTTTTTTCCCAGTAAATTGCAGCATCACAACATAGAAGCCGACTCTTGTACCCAGATTTCCTCAGATAGCCGCAGGAAGGTTGAGACTGTCTCAGACCTTCCCTGTGGAGCACCGTTCCCCCAGGAGATGGGAAAGGCCCCGTTGGTGTTGACAGGACCCTATCTGGAGTCAGCTGGGAGTTCAGATCATAGCAAAGCTTATATAGGATCATCAAATACTTTCTTTAGTTTTTCTAACTTACTGTTTCCTCCCAATAAACAAAAAGCCCAAGCTCTTTATATAAAAATCAGAAAGCTCTGATCAACAAGAAGAGGCTGAAATCCCATTATCCATTAAGAGATAATTACTGCTAAATTTTGGTGGATACTCTTTTCAACTTTTACATATTCGTATGCATATATACCACTCATGAATGTTGATTTTACAAAAATGGGCTCCTACTGTACATATATATACATATATGCTTTTTACGTGGAATTCATTTGGGGCATCTATTTTATACTTCCCTGAAAGTCTACTTGTAAGGGCTGCATGTTGCCCTCCATTCGAATCTGCCGTAGGCTCAAGCAGACTCCCACTGTCAGATGTCAGGCCTCTTTCCAACTTTTTACAATTACAAACAACACTCCAGTAAACAAATCCTTGTAGCTAAATCTTTGCTTACATCCTTAATTATTTTCTTAGGATAAAGTCCCTAAAGTAGCATCTTGAGACTTTGGCTAGGTATCGTCGAATTGCAACCTGAAATGGTTATACCAATGTACAGGGCCACCAGCAGGAAATCAAAACCTTCCCCTGCTTGTTACCACACTGCATATTATCCTTCAGAAACCATTTCTGACCATCTGTTAGGCAAAAGACAAAAACGAATCCACCTTACACATTTAGTGTAAGAGGTGAGCTGTATGGAACTTTTCAAGTCTAGCTGGCGGATGGTGGTGGGTGACTGCAGTGTTGGGCAGCCAGGGGGACAGACAGCAAAGGACACCCTGGTTGTGACGGCCTTGAGGAAGCCTCAGACAGGAGAGAAGACTGTTTGACATCTGGCAAGCCTGGGTGAAGTCAGTTCTCTGAAGCCCCAGGGTGAGTCAAAGATAAGAGGCTCTACCATGGGAAGATTCCCAAAATGTATTCTCAATGAAATTCATTTATTTGGAGGGATATCAGCCCTTTGTCTGTAGTGTCATTTGCAAGTATCCTCTCCCATTCCATGGGTTGCCTCTTTGTTTTGTTTGGAGGGAAAGACACTGGGGTAAAAAGATTTTGGGAATAGTGGTATAAACCAGGTTAGACCAGTTTCTTCATAGCAGGGTATCACCTGTAAAATGCTAATGAGGGATGCTGAAGCTCCAAGGTGTGTGTGTTGGGGAGTAGGGGGGAAGTGGGGGAGGCAGTGGTTTCTGAGCTTTATATTTAAGCACAGATCCGGCCCCCACTCTCATCTTTTTTATTTTCCACTATGTATCTCATGGATCTAGCACTTGGTAGAACATCTTTTAAGAACCACGGTCTGGTGCCATAAGTAGAAAATGGTTTTCCCAGAAAGGGCAGAGAATGGGAGCTAGGACAGAAAAGAAAGGATGGGAGAAGAGAGAAAGAAGAGGACAGGAAAGCGAGAGAAAGGAAGCAAAATTGGAAAAAAAGGGACAGAAGAGAAACACAAAGGGGAAAGGAAACAAGAACAGATGCAAAGTGAGAAGGGAAAATTTTAAGAGAAGGAGGAAAAGAAAGAGTGGAGCAGGGAAGTATCAATAGAGAAGCCCCTTATCACTGCTTTTAGGAGAGACCCAGAAGCCTGTAATCTCCTCCATGCTCAACTCCCCTAAAGGGCACCCCAGCCCTGAGCATGTCATTCTTTACGGTGGGTTTTCTATGACATTGTTACCCATCTTGCAGGCCCTTGCCTGCTTAAAATGCAAGAATTCATGAGCAAGGGAAACTCAGAATATAGAAATAAATGGTGGGCCCTAAAGAAACCTAGAAAAAAAACCACATGGAATCAGAAAATCCAAAAATATTTAATTACTACATCTTTTTATTGATGCCATGTAGCTTCTTGTAGCACAAAAGGACATGACCAAAACTAAACAAACACACTCTACTCAGCCAAGAAGTCTAGCTGTCTAAAGAAATTGACAGCTTTTAAATGCCATCTGGGCCTTTCAGCCAAGAAGGCCTGCTTTCAAGCAAACTGAAAGTACCAAAGTGGTAAAATAAATCCCTAAAAGTTTAAAGGCAGTGCGTGTACACAGAGCCAAACCCTTCAGAATTCCCCAACAAAAAGTTATTTAATTATCAAGTGAAAGCTATTTGCTATTTAAAAAAAATCTCAAGTAACACATGCTAAGATAGAAGTAGGTATTTTGTTTTTTGTTTGTTGGTTTTTGTTTTAAAGATTCTACTTATTTATTGGAGAGAGAGAGAGAGAGAGGAGAGCACACCCTTGCGTGCCTGAGCAAGATCACAAGCAGGCAGAATGGCAGAAGAAGAAGCAAACTCCCCGCAGAGCAGGGAGCCCAATGGGGAGCTCCATCCCAGGACCCTGAGATCATGACCTGAGCCAAAGGCAGACGCTTAACCAGTTGAGCCACTCAGGCGCCCCAGAAATAGATATTTTGAAATAAACTATGGAGTCATCCAAATCTGAAACCCCTAGAGTTCTCAGAAATATAGGATAGGATTTGAAGCAGTTTCATTAAGACTGATGTCAGATTTCATTAAAACAGTGATTCCCAACCTCTCAATCATTAAGCTTTTTGTTTTTTTAATTTAACTTAAGGATTATTCTCTGCCGTCACTTATTTTAGGTCTTCACTCTGTTTATGTCCACAATTACTCATGGGTTCAATGCAGGACTGTCAAGTCAACCAATAATATCCCAAAAATTTCTGTCATTTCAACAAATTTAAGTCACAGTGACTAGTACGATACACCCAGGGTCAGTGAAGAGAGTAGATACTATTCTATCCAAAAGAAAAGTAACTTGACATTTAGTTAACCTAGTCAGTCTCATCAGAGACATGGAGTTGGCCTTCGTACCATTAAAAAATAAGACATAAGCCATTATTACTGATTTTATAAATGCCCTGGGGATCCAGGACCCCAAGGATAAAAACCCTCACATTTGAGATTTTCCTGGGAACCTTCCAACTTTCAATATTTGCTGTATATTTAAGAGTTGTCTCGTTGTAAGCCTATAAACCAGGGGTGGCGAGCCACAGCCCAGTGCTGCTCTCCTCACTTTCTGTGCCTGTGGCAGGCATCTCTAATCAATCTCTACAATCTTTCCCATTGAGTGATTTTTTTTTTTTTTTTTTTACTTCTTAATACGACCAATTAATCAGAGCTGGTGTTGAAGGTGAAACCAACTTATTTTTCCTGCTCTACCCTATACCTTAGGAAATTTATTCATAAGGCAAGTGCATAGGCTACAGACTCAGGATTCCTCTGAGTAGGGAAACCCGAGATTCCATAGTAAAGGAGGAAGACATAGAAATGCAGAGAACTAGGACAGGCCAAGTCACATGAGAATAAGATGACTTTTCTCTCATCCCCTTTGGCAACTGATTATAAATAGCCCTTCCTCATTCTTTTTGCTCTCTGTTCTCCTCTTCCTAATGCAGGTGCAAGAATTGGACAAACATATCAGAATGAACAGGAAAGTTTGGTCCAAGAATGGATTCGTTTGGGCTGGGGAAACTTCCACAATGGTCTTGGAATAATACTAATACGACCCTACTGGGCCATGGGGTCAGAATTTCCTGGTCTCCCAAGTCCTTTCTCTCCTATTAATTCCTTGGAGCTTGCCAGCCCTGTGAGAAAGGCAGAGAAGATGTCATGTTCCCTTTTGTTCAGGAAGCAAGAGAAGTTTAAAGGTGAGTGATTTTGCCAGGTCATTTGGCTAGGAAGGTTTGGAACTGGAAAAAGAATCCACAGTAGAAAACGCAGAGACCAGCACCCTTTCGATGCTCTTATGCTACTCCCATTGGGGTATGTTGTGCCAGAGTAGACAGGGCAGAGCCAGGAGATTGTTTCAAAGATTTGGGATAAAATGGCACTTCTCGAGATTTTTATGGAAACATTTTAATATAAAAAAATGTAAAGACATATTATGAAGTAGAATGCAGAACATGCATGACTTTTTATGATAAAAACACAAGATTTTGAAGATATTGGCACTAATGTGGACCCTTTGTGGCCCGGCCCCAGACCCGTGATGGTTCTTTCATTGTTCTCTGCTCTTCTGGTGGGAACGAGGGAGATGAAGGGCCCTTCATCACACTGCTTCTCTCCTCTTCTTTCTTCCCTCCTCTTCCTCCTTGTTCTTCTTGTCCTTTGTATTTACTTAAGTGAGGTTGCCATTCTCAGAGACCCCCAAGGGCACCTTGCTTGTGATTCGTCTCAGAGCTATGGGGCTGCCGTGGTCAGGTTCTGATGAGCTCACTTCCTGGCTTACAGACAGCTGCCTTCCCACCGTGTCCTCACGTGGCAGAGAGAGAGAGAGGCTCTCTGCCGTGTGTCCTTCCTTTTTTTTTTCTTTCTTAAAGATTTTATTTCTTTATTTGAGAGAGAGAGAGAGCATGAGTGGGGGAAGGGGCAGAGGGAGAGGGAGAAGCAGACTCCAGGCGGAGCAGGCAGCCTGACTCAGGGCTCTATCCTGGGACCCTGCGATCAAGACCTGAGTGGAAGGCAGATGCTTAACCTACTGAGCCACACATGTGCCCCTGCTGTGTCTTCTTATAGGCGCACTACACCCATCATGGGGCTCCACCCTCATGACCTCGTCTTAACCAAAGACCTCATCTTCAAATACTCTCATGTTGGGGGTAAGGATCCAAATTAATTTGGAAGGAACACAATTCAGTTCATAGTGATCAGTTATGGCATGGACCGAGTCCCAAACCCATCACTATGGCTAGTGGGAAGGACTTTGCTGATTCACTTAAACCAAAGTTCATTCCAAAAGCTGGAAGGAAGGAAGGAAGGAAGGAAGGAAGGAAGGAAGGAAGGAAGGAAGGAAGGAAGGAAGGAAGGAAGGAAGGAAGACTCAGCCCTTCCAAATTTCACAACTGCCTCATAACCTGGGAAGAAAGGAGAAAAGACTCTGGTGCTCACTATAATTTCCTCTTTAAAACTATCCACTCTAAACTGTTGGCTCTGGCTGGCACATGGCAAGTTCTAAGTAAATATCTGCTTAACTGACCATCTGCCTGCTGATTAGGAGCTAGAGTGACCATTCTAGGAAGGGGTAATAATGATCTTACAGGACACATGAAGGGAAATGCTATGAATATTATGGGCAACACCCCACTGGACTCTTATATTGTGGTCACAAAAGGGAATTCAAGAAAGGGTCTCTGTTCCCTAAAACTGCATTTGGGGTTTCACTAAGTCCACACTTCAACTCCATGCCCTCCTTCCTCCAGGTCTGGGAAGAGTCATCTGCATTTTTCTTCCACACGGAAAATGGCATTTTATCATGCTAGCCTGGTAGGATCTGCATTTTCAGTTTGTTTAAATCACTTTGCAAATGATTTCAGAATACATATATCTATGTCTATAGAGATATTTAGTTTATATATATAAATATATATTTATAAATGTATATATAATATAAATATATATAATAAATTTATATATATATATATCATATATGGCTTAAGAGTTGGGAACCCATTATACTGAGTAAAATAAGCCAGCCACAAAAGGACACATACTGGATGATTCCACCCATCAGGTAGCTGGAGTGGCCAAATTCATAGGGATGGACAAGAGAATGGTGGATGCCGGGGGCTGGGGGAGGGCAGAAGGGGAGTTAGTGTCTGATGGGGACAGCATTTCAGTGTGGGAAGAGGTTCAGAGATGGGTGGTGGTAATGGTCACACGACAATGGGAAGTTATTACCACCATTGAACTGTATGCTTAAAAATGGTTAAGATAGTAAGTTTTATGTTAAATGTATTTCACCACTGTTTTAAGAAAAGGAGTCACACGTGGGTTTTCCTTTCTTTAACTTTATCTTCACCATCATTCTTTAAAAGCTCTCTTTTCTATTCTCATTATTAACATCTTACTTGAACGGCCAGCGAAATGGTTTCCCACCTCAGGCATCAGGACTTTTTTTTTAAATTTTTATTTTTATTTATTTATTTTTTTTAAAGAATTTATTTATTTGACAGAGAGAAACACAGCGAGAGAGGGAACACAAGCAGAGGGAATGGTAGTGGGAGAAGCAGGCTCCCTGCTGAGCAGAGAGCCCGATGCGGGGCTCGATCCCAGGACTCCAGGATCATGACCTGAGCCGAAGGCAGACGCTTGACGACTGAGCCACTCAGGTGCCCCCAGGACTTTTTTTTTAATGGTTAAATTTAGACTTTCTATTGAGGTACTCAAGATTTTGTTCTAGATTTACAATGTATTTTCCTTTCTAAGATGTGCCTTTCCATTTCCCCCCTCTCCAACAACAGAGTTCTTTTGCAGCTTTTTTTTTGTTTTCTTTCCCAAATAGACTAACTCCAGTGAATTTTTGCCTGACCCCATTTTGGGTAAGATTCAGCAAAAGCCAAATTATACCACTTATCGAGGCTATAGCTTGAATGTTGTATTTTCCCCAGGCACTCGCTCAAGGGGCACCTCCCCTGGCAGGCCCTTTATGAACATAATTGCACTGGATTGCCCAGCCTCCCTGAGAGGTGGGGGGATCATCTCCGTTATACACAGGGGCACCCAGAGAGCTTCCATAACTGAATCAAATCTCACACCCAGTGTCTTTGGCTCCAAAGCTTTGGAACGTCTTTCTTTCTCTACTCTACAGCCCGCACCTTGTCTTTTCCTTCTACTCCAAGGCATTGGGCATCTCTATTTCCAACCCCCTGGAGCACTGACTGCCTTCCGTGGGGGACTGGAAAAGCCTGCCAGTGGGAGCTGGCAGTGGGATCCCCTGCAGGAAGAGACGAGTCATCACAGTTTTCTGACTCACCTCCAGTCTCCCCTCTCTAGCTGCCCATTTCCCGGCACCTTCCCTCCCTCCGCCCAGTTCTCCAGCAGCCATCACCACATCTAACCCAAAGGACACTTCCGTCCTCTCCTTGAGCCAGCCTGGGTGGAGACAGATCCCCTTCTTCCCTGCTTTGAGCAGAAACAAGGAGAGCACTTATCAAAAGTAAAGGTGCATTTACTGTGAATTTAAGATGAAACCAAACCAGACTGCAAGCAGGAAAGACAAAAGCATCATAGTAGATGTCCTGACTGAAGGGGGACCTTTTTCCTGATGTAATGGAGTCCTTCCAGAGTGGCTCAGGGTTGATCCGGCTGTAGTTCTATGCCCCACCTGCACCCCCAGATCTCAAGGGGAAGGAAGCCGAATTCTGACTCCTTCATCCTTCCTGGGCCAACAGTGGGTCTGGGGGCCAAATGGATCATTGCTCCTAGAGCCAGAACCTTCACATTTCTCCAACATTCAAGTGACATGATACCTGGAACCTACTGTCCTCTTTGGTGGGGGCGGGGGGTAATGGTAAAGGAAACTCACATACGGAGCGGTGGTGTGAGAGGAGCACGCACGCGTGGGTGTGTCCGCAGACAGGGTGTTGTTAGGTGTTGTAAGGAAGAGTTAAGAGTGTGTTCGGGTTCCAGCAGGGTCCATCACTAGTGGTGAGACCTCAGGCTGGGCAAATCATCCCACTGCTCCACATCCCATTTTCCTCTCATGTTGGGTATCGGGGAGGATTGAAGAAGTAAATGCACACAGCACTCAGTAACATCCCCAAATGGTCGCTATTATCCATGACCTTATGCTCTAGATGTCAGTGCCCCAGTTACACTGAAGAGTAATGCAGGTCTGCTGTGCTCAGGGGCCGTTCTTTCCATTTCCCCATCCGTGGCCCTCATATGCCTACTTGTTCTCCTATTGTCTTGCACCATTATGAAGCAGCACATTTGCGGAGGCCGTAATAGCCCTAAGTAAACAACTGTTTGAACTGAATGCATGAATGCCCATGTTAGTGAAAGGAGAGGAAATGACTTGAATTTGAGAGACAGAAAAAGCATGTATACCAGAAGTTAATAGATTAATTCATTTAGACAGCAGTTGGTTAATATTTACTGAGTATTCACAGGATGCCAGGCCCTGTGATTATAGGTTGTACCATTTTGGATGCCTTGGAGGGAGTGGGGAAGGCAGGTTTGGGGGGATTGGAGGAATAGGGAAGTTGATCTAAAAAAAGGGAAAGTCTGAATTATAATATTTAATATTACATTATTGTTTTCAGACAATTGTCATCCTCAAACTGGGCTAAAAAAGTATTGTCAGAGGAAGTAAAACTAATAATGTGACTTGTACTCACTGTATTCATAGTTATTATATGAAAACATTTCTGTCCTCTTCTATTCCCAAATCCTGGTTATATGAATGCTTTGTGGATAATCTCCCAAGACCAGTGATTTCAAATTCGAAATGAGCAGAGAGCCCAGGCAAAGGTTTTGATTGGACTGTTGCAATGGGCAGAAAGTACTTGTGAAGAAGACACCGTGCCTTGGATTGGAGGACAAGAGTCTCAAGAGCAGCCCTTCATGTCTCAAAGGAGGTTTATGTTCCTCGATTCACTAATTTATGAAGAGAACAGGCAACAAGTAGGAGCCCCAAAAGTCAGAGGCTTGTGCGGTTAGTTGGGGGTAAGACCACCATTGTTGGAAAGACTTGATGTAGTTGAGGTTGTGGGTGGACTGGTGGAGATGCGGGAAGAGAGGGAGGAACCCGGGCCAAGGACCCCTCAGTGTGGGCCCCCGCGGGCTCAAACAGGTTAGCTCACAGGCAGGTGAAAGCAGGTTGGATCACAGGTGACACAGTAAAAGGGCTCATGGGAGTGGCTCTCCAGCATGAGTCCTCGAAATGAGTGTTGAAATAGGAGTCCGATGAATTTGGGAATCTCACTCCTCTTGCAGTCAATCTGAGTCACTCAATGGATCTTGGTGGAGGCAGAAAGGGGACCCTCGAAGGCGGTGTAATAAGGTGCCTCCAAGCACTGTTTGAATCCCAGTCTGTCACAGGCTGAGTGATCTTGGGGAATCATTTAATCTTCAGGCTTCCACTTCCTCATCCATAAAGTGGGGAGGACAACAGCCCCTGCCTCACTGGGATGTTCTGAGGATGCAATACCGTGATGACTGTCGCAAGCTCATCATTGTGTACCCAGCACCTCGGTGCCCCGGACCGGGCAGTGACGAGCACTATGGAACCGTCGAGACTTAGGGCTACCACTTCTGGGCTGGGGGGCCCTCACGGGCAGGTTCTATGGTTTTATTTTTAAGTACTCATGAAGTTACTCGGTTCCTCATTGTTATCGTCGTTAATAAAATAACAGCTGTTTGGAAACATGGCTTCTGTTCTAGGGGTGTCTAATACCTGATACCAAGCAACCTCTCTGGAATCAACTCTTTCAGCTCTTTTCTGCCAGAAAAAAAGAGATAGCTGAGCAATAGCTGTATGGTTGAGCCATCGTGTGAGTTGTCCTCGCCCCACGGCTTCTCCTCACTTTGTTCCCTAAGCCCCAGAGCCCAGCAAAGGAGACAGCATCAATAGAGAGGAGAAAGAAATATGAAAGCAAAAATGGAGAATTTTTGACTCAGGGGGTTGGAAGGCATTAACAATCCTCCAGACCAGCGCCCCCCAGAGTCAGTGAGCAGTGGTAACTGATGTCAAGAAGGGAACAGGAGAGAGGCGAGAGGAGGGAGGAAGGGAGCCCTGCAGAGACAGGCGGGGTAAAGGCTCTGATGTGGCTCTACAGAAGCTTTGCCTTCTTACCATATTGCCAACTGGCCAGTGTTGTGTTGCGTAGGCTGAGATCCCTGGCAAGTAGACAGGCCATGGCTTCTCCCAATCCTGAGGTTCTGGCTAAGAATCTCTTTCACAGAGACAGTGCTCAATCGTCTCCTGCAGATACTCTCACCAGATAACCTAGGTTAAATTATAATGGACTTCTTTCTTTCTTTTTACCCTAATCACTCTCTCCTGCTCTGATTTCTTAGTACCTGATGCATCTTACCATCTTTCTTTGCGATCCTCTTCCTTCGGAAATGTCTCTCTATATCTTTTATTCCGAGCGCAGACTTTGTTTAAAAAAGTTCCTTCACTCCCTTATTTTCTCTCCCTCTGCCTCTCCAACTCTCTATCTCCTGCCCTTTTGCCCTTCTGTTCTGGTTATTTATTTACTTCTCTGTCTTACTCCCCATTCATCTTGCTCTAACACCACATATGAGTTTCCACTCAACTTCAGCCAAACTTTAGCCCAACTCCATCTCTTCAGAGAGGGAGGAAGAGCTAGGAAAGATCCAGAGCTCTAGGTGTGGCCCTTCTCTCACTGTGTGGCTCTGTTATTCCCTTAGTGCTTTCAGTTTTCAGTTTCAGCATCCACAAGAGAGAATGAACTAGGATTTTGCTCGGTACCGCATTCCACGAATCACATTTCAACTAAAGGTTTAGAAGACACAGCTTCACTGGTTACGATGCAAAATGTGCCAGGCCGATGTTATGCCATTGACTTACGGGACAAGGTATTCTGGTTGAAACCCAGCCCCAGCTACTCTAGAGCCCACAGGCATTGGGACACTTTGTAATTCTTGGTTGACTTTGCTTTGGAAGTATGGAGACTTTTGGCAGAGAGCCTCTTCGAAGTCAATGTAGTCCACTGTGTCATGTCACCTGACATCTGCATCCCTGAATCCAGGGAAGGGGACACTCACTAATTGCCACGGCAGCCCGGGTCCCTTTCACGGCCAAGTAAGAAAGCTGAATTTTCAAAGAAAACATTCTCATGTTTGGTCATGGTGGTGGTTTGCTTAGCAAACTATCCCTCCATGAGTGACAATTAGTCTTCATTCTCAGTAGCCACAGGTCATTCCCCTCCAATCAGGGTCTTTGCAAGAGAAAGGGCTTTAAAGTTATCAGAGTAGGGGTTGTTTGTCTTCTCAAAATTTACAGATGTAGAGATAAAAATGTGTTTGTAGCACCTGGATTCGTTCTCATCAGCCTCATCATCAGGCATAATAATAACAGCTAACACTTCCATAGATTTGCTCATGCCAGGCATTATTCTAAGCGTTTTGTTTACATGAAATCAAGAAAATTTGATTTCTCTAAATAACTTTTCCTCTTTGCTTTCCTAAAAGGATCTAGAATATAATGGTACATCAATGAGAGAAGGAGTCTCAATCTGGTCCAAGCCCCAACTTTGCAGGTACATCCCAGAGAGGGTGGGTGCCTTACCGTAGGTCACACAGGTATTAGTGGCAGAGTGGGATCTCAAAGGTCTTAATAACAACAAGCTCACCATTCAGAGCTAGGATCAAGTAAGGTATTTTAGGGACCTGAGATTCTTTTGTTGAAAGACTCTGCCTCGGGTGCCTGGGTGGCTCAATTGGTTAAGCAACTGCCTTGGGCTCAGGTCATGATCCCGGTGTCCTGGGATCGAGTCCCACATCAGGCTCCCAGCTCCACGGGAAGTCTGCTTCTCCCTCTGACCTTCTCCCCTCTCATGCTCTCTCTGTCTCTATCTCAAATAAATAAATAAAATCTTTAAAAAAGAAAGACTCTGCCTCATTTTGCTTTCTATATGGCAAGGACTCTGCCATAAGGTGCCCAAATCACCTTTCTATTTTTCCTGCCTTCTTATCTTTCACAATAAACCCTTCTTTGAATTCCCTTTCAGCACTTGTATCCTCTCTCCTTTCATTTCCCAGTCTACTTAAAAACTTTTTCATGTAGCCAAGTGCGTTTCTCCCCAAATGAGAGTGAGATTTCTGACTTGGGAACAAAACAATCATTTCAACCTCACTGCCATTGGCTTTTACCAGAACAACTGACAAACACAGCTCACGTGACCGATTCAAGATCTGCTGGATCTTTTTCCTTGCGTGGCTTGTGGTGAAGGATACAGGAAGCAGTGGGAGAGCAGGTGTCAGGGAAAGGAGATCTTTGGGTAGAAAAGGAGAAGGACATGCTGGTTGCATGTTGAACAGACATCCCTCTGGCAGGAGAGAAGTAAGCTGGATCCCTGGCTGTCTGCTTTCGTGGAAATCCATCTAAATTTTGCTTCTGGGACAGCTCGCAAGCACAATATGGAAACTCCTGTCCAGTTCTGGCTGGGAACCTTTCTTCCCAAGAGGCTCTGTCTATGTCCAATCCACATTTGGAACCAGGTCTGGCAGCATTTGGAGAGAGGAAAGATTTCGTGCTCTCAGGACATAGGAATATTCTATGTCAGGAGCTGCCTTTCTTTCTTTCTTTCTTTCTTTCTTTCTTTCTTTCTTTCTTTCTTTCTTTCTTTCGAGTTTGGTACATCAGCATGTGGGCACATAGAATGTTTTAAAATCATATTTGCCTTCAAATAATGATAGCTTTATAAACAGTATGGACACGGACAGATGAACCAGATTCAACTTATCACTAGTACTAAGGCTATTCCCAAACTATTTTATTGTCACAGAATTATTGTTCAAAATGTTTATTGGGTTTGAGCTTCTTTTATTTTTTAATATAGATATAATTATAATTTTATTTGTTGGGAAAAAATACTAACAAGAGATTGGTTGATTTTTAATCAGGTTTTGGGCAAAAGTGTGTTTTCCTTAATTATCTGAACTTTTCTTTACTTCCTAACTAGAAAGGTGGGGTTTGTATGGATTTTCGGGTCACACTCACGAGGGGCTGAATCTTCATCGTACCACTTATAACCGTGGAAGCTTATGTATGAGACTTAACTCTCTAAGTTTCCACTTCCTTCCATGTAATAGCACTTCTCTCACAAACCAATGTGAGTTTCAAACAAGATATTTGAAAAGCACATAGAATAAGTTTGCATAGTGCTGAGTATATAGACGCTCAGTAAATGTTAGTTTCCTTCTATCTGTGCGTGTGTGTATGTGTGTGGGTAGCTGGAATGAAGAGGAAGAAATAAGTTGAATATAAATTGGAAGACCACTCTAGGAATGAACGATCTGTAAACAAGCAAACTAACAAAACAAATCAAACACAAAACAGAAAGGATCAGAGGTGAGAAATGGAAAGAACATTTAGAAAAATGCCATCAACAGGAATAGACTAAGCACCTGCTATTGATACATTTAGATCCTCTACCAGGTGACAAACATGCAGGGCCCAAGGATACTTCTTGTCCTCAAAGAGCGTACACTACATTTGAGGAGACAAGATTTATTCATTTGTAAAATAAATAATGACAATGCAAACGAGTTGTTCCTCTTGATGTTGAGAGGAGAAAGCAATCTCTGTTTATGGTATCTTTGGAGACCAGAGAGTTCAGTGGTGCTGAGGGTGGGAGACGAGAGCAGATGGTAAAGCCCTGACGTGACCAGCCATTTGAGTCTGATGACAAAGGCTTGGGAATGGCTTAACCAGGCGAGACTGCTGAGCTGTTTTGTTTTTTTTTTTTTTAAATAGCAGTGGTGAAAAATGATCTTCATATTCTTTGGAACAACAGAGAATCCCAAAACAAACCTAAATGGGGCCGGGTAGTCTCACTGCATTTATGCTAAGGGGGAGGGGGTGGGTGGACAAGCTGAAGCCATCCAGCGCTGACTCCTGGTTTCCTTATTCAGCCTGAGAGACACCCGCACCCTTTGTTGAGTTACTTATCCGGATCCTCCTTAAGCTCCCTTTCTTTCTTTTCCCAGCAGATCCCGGGAGAGATGGCCTTTCAACCCTGTGTCTCTGCTAAATGCCTTTTGGATCCCAGCAGTGGAGCCCACTGGATGGTTGGACTAACTCAGAGACTTCCTGAGGCCTCTTACGGCTGGCAAAAAAGAATTCTAGCCAAATCGGCCAGGTTAGAAGAGAAATGACAGCAGCCCCCAAAGGGATTCCCATGATGGAGCACAGCCACCATCCCCCAAAGGGTTAATGTCCCCCCCTCCCCCTGCCCCCCAACTTGCTGCCAGAGATCAGCTAATCTGATAATTACAGCAACAAACACAGTTTAGACAAACAAGACCTGACCCTGAGGGTTTGGAATGAAAACATTTACTCTCTCCCTCCCCAGAGAGACGGTGCCTGGAGCATACACACAGAGACACTGGGAAAATACCCGTGCGCTGCAGCGGCAGGGTGAAAACATCTGTGTTCCTGAGCTGCTGGAGGAGATAGCGTTCCTGGGGCTGGGGGTGGGGGGGTGGGGTGGAGGAGGCAGGGGAGCGGGCAGGGGTGCGGCGGGAGGGTGTGCATGCCGGGAGCAGATGGAACGCATACCCATAACCGGTGATGGAAGCCAGTCGGAATTGATTTTACAGCAGAGGCGGAGCGTGGGCGCGCAGGAGACTCAGAGACGCAGAATTCCAGTGAAAAACCTGCAGGGTGACTAAGTGGGGAGAACATCCTACCACACAAAGCGGGATCTCTTCCTGAGAGCTGGAGGGGAAGGATAGTCGAAGTAGCTGGTCTTTCCAAATGAAGCTGACATCTGCCCCGCAGCGAGGGAGGGGCTCATCCTTTTCTCATCCCCCAGTTTGGCTTCCAAACCAACATGCCCCTTCCCCTCCCTGCCGGCCTCAAAACGTGTCAAGCTACTTCCCTCCACTTTTACTTCTAAAATGCAGGTTCCTAGAAGAAACCCTTTGTGGGTTGCGTCAGCTGCAGAGTCTGACTTGGTTTGCGCTAACCTGGAGGTCTAGCGGGCACTCCCTCCCGGACGCACCCACCGTTTTGTGCCCAGTATCTGCAGTTTTAGGGCCACACATCTTTCTTTCTTATACTTGGCTGGTGGTGTGTCCACTGGTAAACACTGCCTGCCCCTTAGACCTCTTGAAATTACCTCCAGGCATCGCAATCCTTGGGGGATTGCAGATCACATATAAGGATTACGCCGAGCTAAGAGGAGTAACTGTGATTGATGATAGGATCAAGGTTTAAAATGAATTCCATAAGGTGAAAGATGGTCTAAAATCAATAAGATAGGATGTACGAGGAATGTGAAGCTCTGCATTTAGGTCCAATAATCAATTGTGCAAGTATGAGACGGAAAGATCAACAAAACAACAGCTTATAGGGAAACAACAACAAAATATTTTTTAGTCAATAACTGGTTCGTTATGAGGCCAAGAACGTCTCTGCTGAAAGGTGAAGATGATCATTGTAGGTAGTAATGACAGTCTTGCAACCCCATTAACATTTTACTGTGTTCTTAACAAGGACTGAACAGATCTTTCTTCTTCTTTAAGTATAGCTGTTGGCTGACCAAGCACAGTGCAGAACAATTTTGTTTGTGCTTTAGCTTAATTTCAGATTCAAGTCCCCCATTGCACTCTATGACAGGGTTGACCTTGCCAGTTGTCAGTGGTGCCCATACCCTGTTGGGCGAGGTTCACCCGCCCCATGGTTTGAATCTCATGCAGCCCCACTTAGGTGCCCCTCTGCTGGCCTGTTGGAGAGTCCCTCACTCCTCAAGGACACATGCTTCCTCCCAGATAGGTCAGTCTTCCCACAGTTCCTCACACACCCCAGGGTCATGTGCTCATTCATTCATCTGTTCTTATACCCACCGGCCATCCACCATGTGCCAGGCGCTGTTGAAGGAACCAGGGATTCAGGAGTGAACAAGGCATGGTCCTTGCCCTGGTCAAGCTAAGGTTCTCATGTGGGTTGGCAAATCCTAAACCAAAGCTAAAAGAAGGTCAGATTAAAAAAAATACATATCAACACTTACCAGGTACTTGAAAAGCCTTCCACCTTCTGCCTAGACTTCTCTGAATGTCATCTCCTGCCTCCTAGCCCAGTTCAAGTGCTTTCCCCTGGAAGGCAGAGAGCTTCTCCACCTCTCTCTTCCCTGAACTCTGTTACCCAGAGGCTCCTAACGCAGAATCACAGAATTAACACTCAACTGCTCTCTAATTGTTTCCTCAGTTAATTTTGCTTCCCAACAGACTGTAGGAGAACTAAGCTCTTGGAAGTTATAGGCCATGTCTTCGCTTTAAATATAGTCAGTCCATCTCTGTCTGGGGTGATCTTTGAAAGGAAATGAAAAGCACAGTTCAGACCTGAGGAGGTTTTTAAGCTGATTCCCAGATAACAGGTGAACTCTTTCCAGTGTCTCCAAAATCCTCTAGAATAAGAATGTAAAGTTAGGACAATAGTTTGTTTATTTGCCGAACTTACCTCCTCCATAGAGTCCTAGACTCTGTAAGGAGATCTTTTTTTTTTTTTTTTTCCTGTAAGGAGATCTTTAAAGCAACAAACAAACATACCTTACACTGAGTAGTAGTCTGATTAGAGGGAACAGCAGGAGAGAAGCATCCCCCAAGCTCAAAAAGGGAGGAAACACAAGGACAAACAATGGCAAATTCAGAAAAATGATCGGTCCAAAGTTGAGACCAAACAACATTCTTTTGGGGCCTTCATGCTCTGGAGAGTAAGAGCAGGCCAAAAAATCCCCAGAAAGAATACAAAGGCCATCGGTGGAGGACTGGTTCAGAAATGATGGCACCTTCAGACCGTGGGTCTACAGGGAGGTAATGTGATCCTTTTCATTTAAGAACTCTCTGTATGTGTAGAATAATGCACATAGAGATATATATTGAATTGGTAACAATGTATCTCTGGGAATGGGGTTGGAGGCAATGGCCTGGAGGAGACAGGCAGGCAGGAGAATATAAAAGTTTATTTTCACTCTAACTTCAGAACTGTTGTATATTCTGCATATCTATCTATCTATCTATCTATCTATCTATCTATCTATCTATCTATCATCTATCTATCTATCATCTAGATATAAATTTCTATAGCTATATATTTTTTTAGGATGAGCATTCATTGCTTTAATAAAATAATAAACAGTTAACTAAAGCAGCCAGAGTTTTCGTTGATCTGTCTTTTGGAGAGGACACATAAGTGGTCGGGAACAAGATTATTACTAATGTTTGGTTTACACCTTGGAGAATTCTGGATGCCTGAGTGGTTCCTGGGTTTGTACAGGGGCCTTGGTGCCACACAGGTAGACCTCTGAAGAGAAATCTTAAGCCTTTGCCCATGGGCTCTACATGACTATGCCCTAGGAGATGTTCTTAGGTAGAACAAAAGGATATCCAGGCCAAGGATATGGTGGGACACACCAGGAGAGAGGCGAGGAGGCAGCGAGAAGCCTGATTCATAAGTTTACTTCCATAACACAATTCGAGGATCCAGTGAACCAATTTCTTGACAAGTTTTTGTTTGTTTGGTTTTGGTTTTGTTGGGTATAAATGTGCTACTGGAAAAATATGTATAAATAAAATTTTAATATCAACCATAATTTTAGGTAGTAGAGGAAAACAATATTTAAGAGATGTAAAGGTCAAGAACATGGCTTTGGAAAGATAGAGACATTTTGAATTCTGAGTTTGCCACTTACTAGCTTTGTGATCTTGGGTAAATTGAGTCACCTCTCATTGTTTTCCTCTTATACCTCCTGAATCTCCTCTGGGGGTCCTCCTCCTCTTTCCAGCCCTGGAATGTTGGTGGTCCCAAGGCCTCTAGCTTCTCCCTTCCCTGGGTGATATGACCTCCCTGTAATTTGCAAGTCAATGGTTGAGGCCAAATGGCTCCCCTGAGCTCCATGCTCTGAGGGACACCTTTTAATGGATCCCTATTTTCCCCACAATAACGTCCTTTAACACTTCAAAACCTGATTCAGATTTATCTCTCCAATCACACTGTTCACACATTCCCCTCGTCATCCCTGCTCTCATTTCCTTGACTCCCCGCATCATGGACTCACTTAATGTCAGGCCTTCACAACTACTCTCCTCAGACCTGACTCTCCTTTCAGCTTCTCTTTTCTTGGCCAATGCATACTCTAGATTTTCACTCATACCTCGCTTTTTGTGAGAAACCCTCCTTACTCCTCCAGGACTAGGCTCTGTGTCTTATCCCCTGAACTGCGATTTCCTGGTACCATGCTCCTCACACTGCACTGAACAACTTGTTCATACATGTGGATCGTTCAGCAGATCATGGGCACTGTGAAAGCAAGAGCCATATTTGTCTTGTTTGTCACTGTGTACTTAGAACGTAACCCCCAATACTGGTACTTTTTTTTTTTCTAAATGAATTTTTTTTTAAGTATTTATTTATTTGACAGAGAGAGAGAGATCACAAGTGGACAGAGAGGCAGGCAGAGGGAGAGGATTCGGGAAGCAGGCTCCCTGCTGAGCAAAGAGCCCCATGTGGGGCCCTATCCCAGGACCCCAGGCACCAATTAATAGCCTTATGATAGGTATCTGTTGAATAAAGCACTATTATGATTAATATGAGCAAGGTGATAAAATGGTTAAGAATTGGTTTCTGGATTCAAATACAGCCGTAATGCTTCACAGCTGTGCAATGTCTGACAAGTAAATTAACTTGCTTGTGCCTCAGTTTCCTTTTCTGTTACTCCATCTAAAATGCTTAAGTGAAATGATAGATAAATGAAATAATCTTTTTCATTGCAAAGCAAATGCTCAATAAATGCTAGTTGTTTTAACATTTCAGCTTTTATTTACTCACTTAAGTAATCTCTACACCTAATGTGGGGCTCGAACTCATGACTTTGAGATCAAGACTCCCAGCTCTTCTGACAGAGGCAGCCAGGCACCCCATTAATTTAAGATTTAAAAAAATGCTTAGAGGAGTGCCCGACACATACTAATAAATGAATAAATATTAGTTATTATCACTATATTTTTGTCATGACAAAAATAATCTTTAGTTTTAAAAGTTTGGATTTTTGACTCTAGGTTTTCTTAAACCGCAGCATATTGGTACTTAGCAAGTCAGATAGTCTAGTAGCTATTTTCCTCTAGGAAAGTATTTGAATACTTGGGTGGAAAATTATTAAGAGACATTAAGAGAGCAAGGAAGGAGAACCAATTGTATTCAGTGATAATAATGTTGTAGATTTCCGGGCACCTGCGTGTAGCTTAGTTGGTTAAGCAGCCAACTCTTGGTCTTGGCTCAGGTCACTATCTCAAGGTCCTGGGATGGAGCCCTGCATTGACTGGGCTCTGCACTTAGCAGGGAGTCTGCTTTGGGATTCTCTCTCTTCCTCTGCCCCTTCACCCCTTATCTGAAATAAATAAAGATGGGGCTAATCGCCCAGGGTCCTGGGATTGAGTCCTTCATCATCAGGCTCCCTGCTCAGTGGGAAGCCTGCTTCTCCCTTTCCCTCTCTCCCTGCTTGTGTTCCCTTTATCGTTGTCTCTCTCTGTCAAATAAATAAAGAAAATCTAAAAAAAAAAACCCCAAAAACTAAATGAATGAATGAATGAATGAATGGATAAAGAAAGAAAGAAAGAAAATAATGTTTTTGATTTCAATTTTTACGTTACCATGGCAGGAGTTTTATGATGCGTTTCTTCTGGATGACGGTTCTCAAGCTCTGGTGTAAATCTGCATCACCTGTTAGCTTGTTAAACTACCTATTCAACCAGCTCCATCCCAGGGGTGGTTCTGGGATGGCGTCTGGGTCTGTGGACTTTAGTGAAGCTACCCTGGTCATTTCGATGCACACTGAAGTTTAAAAGCCTGTGATCTAATAAAAATCAGTTGGTTCAAATCAACCACTAGGACCATGTGGCAGAGGGGGGCTCAGCGCTCTTTGTTGAGTATTGCCTTCTGCTGGGGGCTGGCAATGATGGGTCTCAGAGATGCGGCTCTGCTGGGAGTGGCCTCTGGGGAGTATTGTTACCCAAAGGAGAAGCCTAGAAACAGCTGGCTCCACTTCCGATGCAAACAGCTGCTGGGACCCAGCTCCAGCCTTGCTGGCCAAGAGGTGTGCTGGAGGCACCATTACGAGCCCTGGCTGGGGGTGTCGGCACTGGTAGCAGCAGCGTTTCTCAAAGTGGGGTCCCAGGATCACCTGCATCCAGAATCCCCTAGAAAGTCTGTAAAATGCAGATTCCTTGGGCCCACTCCAGACCTTTTGAGTCAGGATCTGCATTTTAAACATTCAGAAATGTTTCCGAGGCGGGTTTACCATCGGAGAGCCCCCAGTGTGTTCTCTCCCCGCAGTCTGGAGCACAGCGGTTTCCTCACACCGCCCTTTCTGGTAATTTGGCAAGGCTGGAGTTCCAGACATTCTGCTCGGAATCGCGGACAGACTTCTCAGATCTCAGATGGTCCCCAGCCCTCAAAGAGCACGTGGAGGGTGTAACCCGGAAAAGACTTTCGTAAATCAAAGCGCAACTGCCTTGGAGTCATGAGGTGTTACGCACTTTTCTGGGGACTGCAGGGGGCATTTGGTTTCCAGGAACTGTCTGGTTACAATGATTTTCTTCCGAGAGAAATCTCAGTTGGGGTGGGTGGGTCCTGTCGGGATCCCTCCCGCAGGGCCTGTCCCGGCACTCGTCTCAGGTTGAGCGAGACGTTTTGTAGGTGACACGGACCCTCCTCGCCCGTCAGGCACAGAGAGACTGGCAGGGACCTTGGTTGCCGCAGGGGATGTTGTTGCCTTGTTTTCCCCATCAAACTGTCAGACTCTGTAACTTGAAGAAATGAAAGAGGGCTCGGGAGAGAGACAGTTTCTAAGGAGCTGTCAGCAGGGCCCCTTCGGGGCTGGAAGCCTTGCTCTTTGTCAGGCGGCCTCTGAGCTGACTTTATTCCAATGCTATTAGTGTAAAATCCTTCAGTTTCTCTCGGAGAATGAGAAGTGGCCTGGGGCCGAGAGGGACAGATGCATAAGCAATTTCTCTCATTATACACTTCCAGGGCTTACTCACCATTTCAAAGAGGAAGAGCCATCCCAGCCGGCTCGGGGACTCTTTTCCTAGACAGGATGCACAGCCCTCACACTATAGCTTCGTCTGCCTGCTCTTCCCCATGACCTAACATGGAGGAGGCCCAGCTCTCAGCAAGGCTGAGCTGTATAGGTGGCCTTCCGTCCTTAGTGACTTCTAGGGCTGGGCAAGGGAGAATTTACAGAGTGCTAATATAGAGATCCTTCTAGAAGTGGGATCTGCTTCCACGGGGGAGTTCTTACTCAAGGAACTAGAGCGGTCGTTAGGGTCACTGCCGAGTAGAACATCGGAAGGGATGGGATCTTGAGAGGTCAGGACATAATTCCAGTCATTCCCGAGTTGAGAAGTGACAGGTCGGATACCAGAAATGCTCGGTGTCCCAGCAGTGTTTGTGTTGTGTGGGTACTATAGATTTGTTTTTTGTCAGCCGCTGTACTATTTATTATACGATTATATTCAAGATTATGATATTAAAATAATAATTAACTAGTCTATTATCCAGGATTACAGATGGTATGACAGTAATGTAGTCCTGGAATGTAGTTTGAATACTTACACAAGGAGCGCATGGATACATTCTTGTAAAATATTTAGAAGTTTACGCAGTGAAAAGTCCGCTATTCAGCCATTTGTCTTCCCAGAGGTAAGGACTGTTGGCAGTCTGGTGAGTAGCCTTCAGTGGTCTTTCTAAACTTTTCCATACCCATGTATATATATATGCACACTTGTTTTTTCCCACAAATGAGATCATTTATCACATATTGTTAGGTAACTTTTAAAAATTTAATAATGTATATCTTGGACATATTCTCATGGCAGGAGATATGTCTTCCTCATTCACTTTAACATTAGCACAGTATTGTATTATATGAATGTGTACTGCTTATGTGATCATTCGCTAATTGGTGGACATTAAAATTGTTTCCCGTATGTTTGTTCTTACAAATAATGCTGCAACGAGGCTCTGTGCACATACCTCTTTGTACACATATTCGTGTAGAATGAATTCCTAAAAACAATTGCAGTTGCTACTTCTATGTTTGTTTATTACACCATAGGTCTAACTCTCCTCATCTCTCATTTATTTCCATCAATGATTGTTAACCCTAGCAGTACCTTAGATTTACCTGGGGAA
>CM053617.1:46104511-46144936 GCA_028646535.1 Procyon lotor | reverse complement strand
TTCTTACAAATAATGCTGCAACGAGGCTCTGTGCACATACCTCTTTGTACACATATTCGTGTAGAATGAATTCCTAAAAACAATTGCAGTTGCTACTTCTATGTTTGTTTATTACACCATAGGTCTAACTCTCCTCATCTCTCATTTATTTCCATCAATGATTGTTAACCCTAGCAGTACCTTAGATTTACCTGGGGAATCTTAAAAAAGTGCATCTGGGGGCTCCTGGGTGGCTCAGTCGTTAAGCGTCTGCCTTCGGCTCAGGTCATGATCCCAGGGTCCTGGGATCGAGCCCCACATCGGGCTCCCTGCTCAGCAAGGAGTCCTGCTTCTCCCGCTACCATTCCCTCTGCTTGTGTTCCCTCTCTCGCTGTGTTTCTCGCTGTCAAATAAATAAAATCTTTAAAAAAAAAAAAAAAAGTGCATCTGTCCAAGCTGCACCGTAGACCCGCTAAAAACCAGAATAATCTTTGAGAGTAGGGCTCAGGCTTTGGATTTTCAGGAAAAAAAATCTGAAAATTCTCATGTGCAGGGAGGATCATTGATCTATACATTACACAAAATAAAACAGAGCGCTAGGGTATTTTAAGATAGTGCAGCCAATTTTTATAGGAACAGAGTTCGTCAAGTAGGTCAGGAGTAATCTTTGTTTCCTCTGAAAACAGGTTTAGTAAATCAAGTTGTCTAGGTGAAAATAAATAGTGTTAAATTGATGTTTAATCGTAACATAGCATCTCTTAAAAATGCCTTTCGTTTTGTTTTTTGAAATCTCAGAGCATCTTTAATTCAAAACTGTGAGCAAGGTGGGCCAGGTAGGAATGACTCTGTCCATTTTACATTCTTGAAAGCTAATAGGGATAAAATGATGCCTCTCCATTTGAATGTGCTTAGAAAAAGTCTGGGGATCTTCTCCGTATGCAGATTCTGCCTTAGTAGGTCTGGGGTGGGGCCAGAGATTTTGCATTTCTAACAAGCACCTACATGACACTGACGTCACCGGGTCCGGTCCGAGGACCACACTCTGGTTAATAAACATGTAGGTAAAGGGTAATGAGCTGAATACAATGGAGAACCCAATCCAGTAGCAGACATAGGGTGTCATCAGACTGATGAGCACTTGGTAAAGCAACGGAAAGCATGAAGGGAGAAGGGAATACAGGGTGGGTAAGGATGTGAGGGCAAAGAAGCCTCTCTTCTCCATCATAACCCAGGGCACTCTCATCCTAGAATCCCATGCCCTAAACGGGCATGTTCATGAATCATTTAATAAAACCAATTCAATCTTTAAGTTAAAAAAATACATCTTACTAATGGAAATTAGATTTTTAAAAATGACGTTTTGTGTTTTTATCTTTTGGAACAAAAGGGCTAGAAGCAATAATGAAATAATAGAGGTATTATTTTTAATGGGCCATGTTCTCTTGAATATATTGGCTGCCAAAATGGATTCCAGAAATTGAAGATTAATACGTGCTGGCTATAGGATCTAGGAGATGCTGCTGGGTCAGGAAGTAGAAGAGGAATAATATCTATGCTGGAGGGAACATTCTGAGAGGGATGGATTGGCCTCAATGAGATTCATGCTCCCTCTCACATACTTCCATGTGCCTTTTCCATGAAGGTATGTAGCCCTTCTCGTGGCTGTGATGTTCATAATTTCATTTATGCAGTGTTCTTGTTATCTGTCTTCCCCATCAGATTAGAGAAGCCATGAGGACAAGGACTTTTTTTGTTCACCATGTTATTCTTAACACCCAGTGCTATGCCTGGCATATAGTAGATGGTCAATAAAGAAATATTAGTTTATTAATTAATGGTCAATAAATATTTATTAATATTAATGGTCAATTAATATTAATCGAATGAATTGAATACATGGATGAATAAGTAAATAAATCATGAAAAAGAAGCAGTGGTATGATGTTATGAGATGAAGTTAAATTAGGTTAAAACTAAAACAAAAGGCTCTCAAGAAGTCTACAAAGCCTCACTACAGAAGAAAGATTCCTAATTGGAAAAAGTGGAGATCCAATGCATTAGTCACATGGAAGATTACAACTCACACCCCCTTACCCCTTTCAATACTTTTGATCTTGTTAGACAAATGTTCTCTGTAAGCCCTTATGCCTCTTCCATTTCTATGTCAGGATGTCTTTCTGCTCAGGACTTTAAACTGTTGTATGGAAATTCTATGACATCAGAAAGCAAGCACAGTGACTTCATCGCCAAGAACAAGGCCTGCCCATGGTCTTTTCAAACACAATTCATGAACTTGTAATACGTTTTAAATGTTTTTAAAATATGCTCTCCCTCAAAGGGAAGCTGCAAGATTAACTTCTAGGTATGATTTAATATAAATTATCCTGAGCTCCTTAGATTAAAAGCACAATATAATTTCTAAAAGCAGTAACATTCATCCTTTCATTGGATAAAATCTTCTCACATGACCAGCGAATGTGCACAGTGGGGCAGGGCCCCTGAAGCTAGACTATCTGCGTTCATATCCTCACTGTTGTCCAGTGGTGCCAACTTGGGTGAATTGCTCAATTGCTTTTTGCTTCAATTGCCTCATCTTTTAAGTGGGATAATAAGACCAGCTACTTCAGCTTCTTGTAATTTGAATGAGTTAGTGTTTGTAAAGCACTTAAAACAGTACCTGGCATATGGGAAGCACTACATACATGGTTTTAAATAAATAAACTCTTATAATGTGCTAGGCAATTATTAAGCACCAACAGGCCTCCAGGAAAGTCATGAACTCTTATCTAATACTTGGGTAGTTTTGCATCAAGTCTTAGGCCAACCCTGATGGAAGTGTCATTGTCATTCATTCATTCAGCCAATAGTTATTGTCTAGTAGATGCCAGGAACTGTTTTATTTAGGTCCTGGGATACAGAGTCTGGGATTTATATTTTTAAAAATCACTATTTTATTAACAAGTGATTTTTGATAGTTCTCTCGATTTCCAGATTAGTTCTAAACTATAGCACAAAACATTGTTCTTTTTTTTTTTTTAAAGATTTTTTTATTTATATGACAGAGAACACAGCGAGAGGGAACACAAGCAGAGGGAATGGTAGCGGGAGAAGCAGGCTTCTTGCTGAGCAGGGAGCCCCATGTGGGGCTCCATCCCAGGACCCTGGGATCATGACCTGAGCTGAAGGCAGACACTCAATGACTGAGCCACCCAGGCGCCCCAAAACATTGTTCTTTATTAAAAGTAGTTTCTCATATCTTCTGAAGTTTTAAATGGTAACATCTGTAGAGCTTTGGACAACTATTTTTCTTTCTGTTCTAATTATTGTTAGATACTATCTGAATTTTCTTGCGAAATCTCTTTCAAATCTCATTTTTTCAATAAAAACTTGATTTTTTACATTCTAAAATAACATATTTGTTGGAAAGTCTGTCATTTAGTATTTTTCTTCTTCTTTTTAAAAAATTATTTATTTGACAGAGACAGACAGAGCAAGAGAGGGAACACAAGCAGGGGGAGTGGGAGAGGGAGAAGGAGTTTCCCATGAAGCAGGGAGCCCCATGCAAGGCTCAATCCCAGGACCCTGGGATCATGATCTGAGCCAAAGGCAGACGCATAATGACTGACCCACCCAGGCGCCCCTAGTATTTTTCTATTAAAGCAATGTTACAATGCACAACTGTTTACCTATGTACCTACCTATTTTATCAAACTTGTATGAACTTCATTTGGATAGATTCCTAGAGTAGAACTTGCTTGGTAACATGATATTTCCATTTTAATTTTGACCGATACTGGCAAAATGCACTGTAAAAAAGCATTTCATTCATCAACACTCTCACCGATAGTGCGCGAGAGTGCCTTTTCTCCTGCACTCTCAACAACATCATTTACCAATATTTTTAGTTTTTATCAGTCTGATGGACAAAAATGGATGAATTGGTGTGATTTCAATTTAATAATAAGGATGATTTTGGTATGTTTATTGGCCATTTGTATTTATTCTTTCTTGATTGATATTTTTTATATCCTTAATTCATTTTTCTATCAATACAAGGAAGCACTGAGCATGTAACAGATGTGATATGCATGATAGACAATCTCCAGTCAGTTTTTCCAAGTCATCATATTTTTATTTATGGTATCTATCGCCATACAAAGTCAATTTTTTTCTTTATGGCTTCTGAGATTGTGTCATGATTGGGAAAGTCTCTTCTACCCTAACACTGTTTTTAAAAAATCTCCTTTATTTTTCATAGTTTGTTCGTCGCTTAAAATGTTTACATACTCAATCCACCTAGAGTTTATTTTTGTTTTCACTTAGTGGAAAAGAGAAAACCAAACTTTTTATCTCAAATGAATTTGATATGATAATCAGCAGTCACTTTAGATGGTGCTCTGTGCTTGAGAAGATGCAGTTTCTAAAACCACGTACTGAGAGTTCAATATTGTCACTCTCTCCTGAGAGCCCTAACAGCACATAGATCGATAGCCAAAGCAGGGTCTTTTTGGAGGAGTTTCCCCCTATACTCCAATCCTCCCCATACCAGCTAAATTAAAGTGTTACTATGATACCATTAATGATCTAAAATAGTACTTTATTTTCAGTAATTAATAAAAGTCAGATATTCTGAAAAATCAAATAATTGGCAAGTGTAGCTATTGTAATAGAATCCTTTCCTTCATATAAATGTTTAATTGTATGTTAGATGTAAATGACTCGTGAACACATTTTATAGAGGCATTTTATAGAGGCACTCCCTTTCTGGCATATGTTCCCAAGTTTACAGAAAATAACTTACCCGTGGATTAGAGAGAGACTAGGGCAGAATCTCGATGAGGGCGGGAAGGATTTAAAAGAGTAGAAGTCTTTTGATAAGCGTGTTCCATACATGCCTAGCCACAGCGGGAGAGTCCTATATTTTTTTCCTATTTTTTGCCCAGTCAATAAAGAAGCACTTTGGGCACCGTGAGATGTAGAAGAGAGTTATTAAGAATAACTAAACTGAAATAGAAATACCTATGACGAAAAAGTTCTAGAAAGCTATTGCTTAACAATGTGCATATAGTTAACACTACCATATACACACTTTAAGATGGTCAAGATGGTAAATTTTATGTGTGTGGTTTTTTTTTTTTTACTACGATTCAATAAAAAGTTAAATCTACGTTGTGGTTTTTGCTTTTAATCAAGCAGTGTGTATTTGAGTACCTGTTTTGTACCAAATATATTCTCATAGAGGATACCGGGAAGTATAGTCTATGTTTTCAGTTCTCGAGGAACTAACACGCAGTCTAGTTGGAGGAAGATGTTAAGTACCCGTGAAAACGAACCATCTCAGGTAATATAATGTTACCACAGGCGGGGAAAAGACACACCATCTTATATTTAGAGAAGGCAGGAATCTCTTTGGGCTACAGTGATAGAAATGTTCGTTAGCTACTTCAGTGGCTTTCAAAGCACTTTAGTAGTTTCTAAATTGATCCTTTTACTAGATCTAGGAGGCATTATCTGTTTAACAGATGAGGAAACAGAGGCTCAGAGGTTATAATTTTTCCAAGTTCACACAGAGAGCTGGGAACTAGACTCTGTCTTCCAGCTCTTAACTCCTGGTAGAATTTGAATCGGCACTGAGGATTTGCTGCCAAAGAAGTTTTGAGGGTTAGAGCAGAACTCAAATGTGCTAGGGATACTATGGTTATGTGTTCGCTAAAGTTAAGATTATTCTCTTCTCTCTGTCATCCTGCCAAGGAGCATCAAGTAACTTTTAGTACAAAATAACAGATTATTTTTTTCTTGCTACTTACCGGACAGACAAACTCAAATCATAGTGCAATAAAATGAGGACTAGCACACAAGCCTTCAGTTTCACTGCTATATACATACAGTCCCTTAGCCAGCTACAGTCCCATGAGAGACATTCCTTACCATCATGTTTGACATCATTCTTTAAGGCCATAATACAAGTAGTATAGTTGAGATAGGTCTGATCTGACCCAGGTCTGACAGAGAGGAAATCTAACACAGACAGCCAAATAAAGTCCGTGAATCAGGATTTAAAACTAATTATCAGGGCTAAGACCATATGAGTTACACACATTTTTTTTTTAAATATTTATTTGACAGAGAAACACTGAGAGAGGGAACATAGGCAGAGGGAATGGTAGCGGGAGAAGCAGGCTTCCTGCTGAGCAGAGAGCCCCATGCAGGGCTCGATGCGGGGCTCGATCCCAGAACCCTGGGATCATGACCTGAGCTGAAGGCAGACACTTAACGACTGAGCCACCCAGGCGCCCCGAGTTACACACATTTTTAAAACCACATCCTGCTAGTTCAGTAGATTGACTTCTACCCAGAAAGTGCAGGAGAATTAGGTCTGTTCCTACAATAACCGTATCTGATTGCCCAGGGTCAAGCTACTGTTTATCTTTGCTAGACAGAACCCATATCCTGAGCATATTCCGTGTTTTTCACATTTACTTCGAGGCAATACAGGCTCTGACGTTCTTTCTACCTAATCACCTAAACAATACGAAAAAGACTCTAAAAGTTTCTTTTTCTAAAGCATTAGGTAAAAGTAAACACACAGACACTGTGGTCAAGAGTGTCTTATTTTCCTTCTTATGAGCACTCAGCATTTTGCAAAAGAAGGGCAGTGCTGCCCTCTACTGCTAGATGTTGAAATTTAGCAATGCACTTCTATATCCTCAAGAGCTATGTGGAATGGATTAGGATAATATATTACATTGCGTTAGACTATCCCTTTAGGAGTTGTTTGAAAGAAATTTGTTTTTGGAAAACCCATTTAATATGTTCCCTTCATTATCTCTTCACCTACCTTCATCCTGCATCAAAGCATAGTACGTTAGGACATACCCAACAAAAAAAGGATATCCCAGCTTGGAGTGGGAGGCAGGGAAGAAAGCTTAAGACCTTGCTCAAGAAGTAAAAGGCTGTATTTGTGATGCATTTAGGGAGAAACAGGGCAAGCAGAGGAACTTTTCTTATGACTTAAGGTCTTCAGACTTCCCATTCTTCTGTTACTTGAAGTGTTTTCATTTGCTTTTTGCTAAAGCAATCCATTTCTTTTGTGTGTTTCTTGATAGGAGACAACAGTCACCTTGAAATGTTGCGAGAGTAGTGAAATAGCCTTTCTAAAACACCTTCTACTCTTCAGAAAGAGATAATATAGAAACACAAGGAATTATTATTAACATTGTTATATTTTAATTATTAATTATGTTGTCTTGTTACCTTTAAATCGCTTTGAGGTTTAACAGATCTCTACAAAGACTTTTTGGAGGACTCTAAATATTTAAGAACTTGTGTTCTCTGCTTTCTTTTTCATCTTTAAAAAATTTCAGAGTATATGCCTGCAAGAGGCCAGGGCAGAGAGATTTTGGTAGTCTATAGCTACCCAGGGACCAAAGTGTAATCTCTATAGTAATCATCATCATCACCATCAACATAAAATAATAGCAATAATTTCTCAACTGTGTTAAAGGTGTGTGTGTCAACACTAAGCAAAAATCTTTTTTCTCAATTTAAGTAGCTCATTCCAAGTTTCAAGACTAGTAAGAGGACTAGTTGACTACTAATCAAACTAGAATTTGACTGTAGGTGCAATGCACATGCATTGTTTTACTAGGCAGCTCTCTTTCAATGAACAAACTAAACAAATCTCAAAGTCAAGTGCTTGTAAACATCTGTGATGATGATAATGATGATGGTGATTGAGAACAAATTGAGTACTTATTAAGTGTCCTGTACAATTCAAAGTGTTTTTCATTAAATCACTTAATTCTGGGGCACTTGGACATGAATGTCCAATTCTTGATTTCAGCTCGGGTCGTGATCTCAGAGTTATGAGATAGAGCCCCGCATGGGGCTCCACACTCAGCGGGGAGTCTGCTTCTCTCCCTCTCTCTCTAGCCCTCTCCCTGATCATGCTCTTTCTCTTTCTCAAGTAAATAAATAAATAAATCTTTAAAAAATACGTCATTTTATCCTCACAGCAACCCCATGAGGTAGAACTGTTATTATCCCCACATTTTAGATGAGATGAGGAAACTGAGGCAAACAGAGGAGACTAGTTCCAGAGGCCAAGCAATACTACTTCTTAAGTACAAAAACTCTACAGCACAACAATTTCTTTTTTTTTAAGATTTTATTTTTAAATTTTTTATTTTATTTTTTTAAGTAGGCTCTGTGCATGGAGCCCAACATGGGGCTTTAGATCAAGATCCTAGGATCAAGACCTGAGCTGAGGTCAAGAATCAGCTCCTAACCAACCAAGCCACCCAGGTGCCCCTTAAAGATTTTATTCTTAAGTAATCTCTGCACCCAGTGTGGGCTTGAACTCAAAACCCCGAGATCAGGAGTTACATGTTCTGCTGACTGAGCCAGCCAGGTGCACCAGCACAGGAATTTCTAAATGTGCCCTGGAACTGAGTTATGTTCAGAAAGTAGATAAAACCACCAATATTGTCATCCTATTGATATCTCTGTTATGCAAAGTTCTCAGCAGCTTTAAAAAAAGTTCTGCCCATGTGGGTGCCCGGTTCAGAAACTAATGTTAGCAGCTGTCTACTTCAGGCCTCATTGCACATACCCTTCTGTGAGCTGGCAAGGAACGACAGACCCTCACTGGGACCCATCCATGTGTGCCGCTGAGGAGGAATCCTACACGCAGGAGGAAGGAGAGAAGTGAGAGAAGAGAAACAAAAGGAGATGATAGCTCCCCTAAGGTATGCCCAGGAAACAAGCCAGTTAATTTGAAGGATGAGGTTGATAAGTGATCACCTTTCTCAGCAGGAGTAAACAACACAACAAGAGATCGACAACACCACCTTATGGGCTTTATGCTTATCTTATTGGTCACTATTTAGCCACACAGTGATTCTTGAACAGATCTCCTCTTGCAGGTTTGGCTGCTAAAGAAACGCTTGTTCAGCACACACGTCAGCTTTTGAATAATATCCTGCCCTTAGTGACAGCATACACCTGAATGTAACTATTCTGAGGCACTTTGCCCTTGAGTGCAAAGTGTGAAAAACTCCTCCCTCTTTCGACTTGTTCCTAAGTTTAGACCTTCTGGGTATCAGGGGCAAAACCAAATACAATAAGCGGGTTTGGATTTGGTTAGAGGTCCGTGCAATGTCCATGGCTGAGCTGGCCTGGCCTGCCTCTTATGCCTGGGGCAGTGCGGCTCAGCCCTGAAGGCTTTCCGATTTCCAGGGGAGTCTATTCTAAAGGAATTCATTCCAGATGAAGCTGTTGCTGTCTGGGTTTCCAGTTCCTCCCTCCCAATTCTTTTGAAGAAAAAGGGAAAGAAAGAAAGCCAGAAGGGAGATGGTAGGGAGGGTGCCATGACAGATAGAGCAAATCATGAGGCAAGGAGAACACTAGTTCTTCTTTCCTTTGACCCTATTGCTCTCTCCCTGTACACTCACTTTACCTGGTTGCAATGTTTGCCTCTAAAGGGTCTTTTGCTTGTTCTATCCATTGAGCAGGGAGGCAGCGTTGCTCAATTCCAAGTCAAAGTGTTAAAATTAGCAATGCCCTGGAAAGCATTTTGTTTATTTCAAGATTGACATTTTGCATAGAGGGGTAGTGTGCAGGGCTCAAGACAGAGGGAACTGAATGTAATCTCCAACAACCTAATATTACCAAGGAAAAAAAATTGAGACTTGGATCCCACATAATAGGTACTTTCCCTCCCTACTACACCCAGTTAACTGTTTGCCCCTTTCTAAAATTTAGAACAGATATTATGAAGACACGAAGAAAAACTGCATATGTCACTTTCTTTGCCCCTATCTCCTTGACTTGGTTACGGAGCTGCTTGGATTGTCAATAAATATTTATTTGGACTTAGCTAAGTTCATCATGTTTAGGTAACCATGGGTTGTTTTTCCCCCAGGGAATGACGTAAGAAATGACCATGATATTGTTGGCCAATGCTGTGAAGATCATCCTTCTCAAACTCTGAGAAGGCTGGGCTGTAGAACACCCCTCTCAGGAATTGCCCTTTGCCTCTGCTTTTGGAACCACTAACAGTTCATTGTCATCTCACCTTCAGTTTTGAACTTGCAATCTTAGGGGAAAGCATTGATAATGGAACACCCTGAGCAGTTAGCTTTAAAAGCCGAGGCAAAGCTTCTAAAAAAAAAAAAAAAAGCAGGCGATACGAAGGTTGGCAAGTGTTGCCCAAAGTTTCTCTGGCTTGTATTCATTACTATGAATGGAAAATTCACTTTGAGATTTGTCGTATTATCAGTGAACAGAGGTTGAGGTATTGTTTTCTCCTGGAACACCAAGAGAATGGATTTGTCCTTCCACCATTTATTTTTGACTAAGTGCAAAAAACTAGGGGTTACTTACACAGGGTAAGATCTCTAGCCAAAAGAAGATTACCATCTACAAGGGGTGTGGCAGATGCGCAATGACCACAAGAGCTAAGGTTTAGAGGTGCTTACTATATGCAACCAAACACTTTATATGTATTAATCCGTATAATCCCCTAAGGAAAATACTATTATCTCCACTTTACAGAGCAGCAACAGAGAGGTTAAGTCACTTGCCTAAACCTGCCTAAGTCAGTAAATGACAGAGCCGGAATCTAAACCTAGGTGTTCTGGGTCCAGAGCTAAATTCTTAACTAGGGCATTTTCTGAAAGGGTAATATTGCCAACAAGGTACAGAAGCACAGGAAAAGAGAAGCAGATTTGGACCAGAGTGGGGGTTAAGGAGAGTCCTTATGAAGGAAGCATTTATTTACCCTGAAGCTTGAAGGTCACCAGGTGGAGAGAGGAGCTGGGCAGGAAGGAACAGCCAGACTAAAAGAAGGGGCAGTTTGGGTACCAGCCAGATGATGACAGCAAGATCTGGTTGAGCGCGTACGGGGGAGCAAAGCTGGAGAGGGACGCCCTGCCCAGATCCTGAAGGTCCTTAAGGACCAGGCCCCTCTTTGTAAGGAATGGGGGAGGGGGGGGAGGCAAAAATGTCAAACTCTAAGAGCGTCAGAAAGGAATTCCAGGTCACTCCGCCACTTTTAGCAGGATGTCCCCCGCCTGAAACCCAGGCAGGAGGCCCACCCGTATTTCCTTCAGGGAGAACAGACCCCAGGGACGGTCAAGGTCGCCGCGCGGGCTCCGGAGCTGCACGTTCAGGCCAAGGACTTTTCGTCCCGAGCGCGCAGACGCCGGCGATCTGGCTGCCAGCCCGGGTCAGGAAGGCGCGCGCTGACCGGCCGGGCCCCGAGAACGCCCGCTCGGTCCTCCGGAATTCCCGCCGGCCACCTCCCTCCTCGCTGGGCTCTCGAAGGTCAGGGAGGCCGCCTCCCTCGCCCCCCGGCCTCTCGGCTCCTCCCCGCAGCCCCGGAGGCCCCAGGAAGAACGCCCTCAGCCATAGGAGTCCGCTCTGCCAATCAGCCCTAGTCCGGTCCCCTCTCAGCCGGCGCCCAGTGCATTGGTTGCATCATGACTGGCCTCCGATAAGATTCTCTGCTTGGATTGGCTAAGAGCGTCCTCTCCCTCCTGTCCTTTCTGCGTCAGAAGCTCCCGATTGGTTAGCCGCGTTGCCAAGTGTCGGACGCAGCTAGACCATTGGAAGCCGCGGGCCCGCCCCTGCCGGCTAGGTGAAGGTGAGAGTCTCCTCCAGTCACCGTGGCTAGACCGGACCCGGTGGCTCCAGACGCAGAGGGAAAGCTCTCGGCTGTCTCGAGTTCTCCTGCCATGGCGCCCCCGTCTGTGTTCGCCGAGGTTCCGCAAGCCCAGCCGGTCCTGGTCTTTAAGCTCACTGCCGACTTCCGGGAGGATCCGGACCCCCGCAAGGTCAACCTGGGAGTGGGAGGTAAAGATGCAGCGAGTAGGAGCCACCTGGGGAGTGGAGCGGACCTAACGCGGGCGGTGGGTGCGGTGGCAGAGGCCGAGGCTCAGCTTGGCGCTGGCTGGAGAGGAAGCAAGAATCACGAGGCTGTTTTTTTTCAACCTGCCCATTTTACAGATGGGCATGTGGAGTCCCTGGGAAAAGGACATGTGTCCAAGGTCCACAGTACAGATCTAGCAGCCAGGACACAAACCCAGTTTTTCCGATTCCCCATTCTGTGTTCTTTATACTACAGCCTTTCGACAGTTAATAAATGGGGAGGCCAGAGGTCGTAAGGGGAGGGAGGAAGCTAGGAATCCTCATAGGTGTGATGTCTTGGTTGCTGGAGAACGGATAAAGGAGAATTCTAAGCCTTAGGAAGCTCTGGTCTGGGTCAGTGAACATTTGAGTGACTACCAGGTAGGTCACAATCAATGAGCACTTACTCAAGACCTGTGGGGGGAAACACTGAGGCTTACTTTTGGTCTCAAGGATTTTAACATCAAGGTGTGATATAATAGAAATCTAAAATGCTTCTGAGACAGGTTAATGCAGCCTAGGAAGACCTGGGAATAATATTCTGGTCCTCACAGATGTGGTAGGAATGGATAAAGATGGTAGGAAGGAGTGGAAGGAGTGGAAAGAAGTAGAAGCTCACTTTTTGCACATTCTTGTCTTCAGTTCTTGCTTGTATTTCTTGGTTGGATGGCTCAGCGCGGGCATCAGTTTCCCCTTCTCTAAGAGAAGGGTTTAGACTGGAGTGCCTCAGAATAACTTTAACCTTTGGTGAATTTGTTATTTCTTATCACTCTAATTTAAGTGTTTGAAGCCCCAAAGACACTTGACAACACACAAAGACCAGCCAGGTTTAAGAAAATATGATGATGTTTGGTGCTAAGGAGCAGATTTAGAGTAAAAGGACTAGAAATTTTGGAAAGAGAAAATCGAACTATTTTGTAGTGGATGGTGGTGAGAAGGAGGTTCAGAATCAGGCTTCCCACAGTGACTGTACATAAGACTTGTTAAAAATAAGTCTTCACTAAGGGGAATGGGAGAAGGATGAGAAAAAAAGCCATTAAAAAGTATGGTTTGTTTAAGCTAGGTAATGGGTACATGGGCATCCATTATATCATTCTTGTGACTTTTGTGTGTGTTTGAAATTTTCCATAATAAAGCATTTTTTTAAAAAGTAAATACCACATAGTTTCAGCCATGGAGAGTAAGTGATGTTTTACTGAGTGGGAGAAGTATTGAAAGTTTGCCTTGAGTTGAATTGGAATCGAGCACCATTCAAGCTTTTAATTTAAATCCAAACTAAGTCCTCTAAGTATTTATTTAGGGCCAGATATATATGTTGATGTTGAATTATACATCTTTTAAAAATGTCCCTTTTTTTTTTTGGACTCAGTTGCCATTAAACTATCTTACAGGGTTTTTGTGAGAATCAAATACATTTCAAGTACTTAGAATAGTGTCTGGCAAATAAGTGGGGGTTATGTAAGAGTTGTTTTGGCATTTCCTTGGGTAGATTGCCCAGAAGATGTTATATAAAAATTTTCAGCTTAAGAAAACTGCGAAATGAAAATATTTCTGACATTGGTTCAGAAATAAGCTGCTCGTGCAGAGAAAAAGCACCCTGCCAGCCCAGGCCAGAAGTGATTGGCTCAGAAGTAGAGTTTGCAGTTCAGGTGGTCACCTCACCTGTGACGGTGCCTTTGTCATGTTTCCCAGGAACCCAGGAACGTCCCCTCCTTACCAGGAACAAATAATTTATGCGTGTAATCTTATTTAACATTTACAAGGACTCTGGAGGGTTGTAGACGTAAGGAAACTGAAGCCCAGTTGGATGAAGCTGTTTGCCCCAGGTCATATGGCTATTTGGTGATGGAACTGTCCTCTCCTCTATTTTGGGTCCTTCAGGTGGTCCAGAGGCTGCCAGTGCACTGTAGTGGGAAGAACTGGGAGATCTAAGTACGGGCCGTCCCTGCAACGTGACCTTGGAACTCAGTCTGTTAAATAAGGAGTGGGGATGGAATGCCTCTCTTTCAAATTCTACTCAAAGATTCACTAGCACATTACATGTAGTAGGATAATGATGTTATTTGCCTCATCAGTTGGCTAAGGATTAAATGAATAATTATGTGTGAAATGTGATATATAAGTGAGAAGTGTGATATAAATATTATTTTTTTTATGGTCTTTTTTTGTGGGTGGCAGGTGCTCAGATAAGGGTCTGATTAGAGTAGAAGGAGAGGTCTCCTTCTAGCTTTTTTTTTTTTTTAAAGGATTTTTATTTATTTATTTGACAGAGAGAGATTACAAGTAGGCAGAGAGGCAGGCAGAGAGAGAGGGAGAAGCAGGCTCCCTGCTGAGCAGAGAGCCCGATGCGGGGCTCGATCCCAGGACCCTGAGATCATGACCTGAGCCGAAGGCAGAGGCTTTAACCCACTTAGCCACCGAAGCGCCCCTCCTTCTGGCGTTTGTATGTTCTAGCTGTAGTTAATACACATCCCCAAGTATATCCTTTGTGAAAGAAATGTAATTAGTCACTGACTTTGGGGAAGATACTCCCCCCCCCCCCATTAAGATAAAACCCAGGGGAGATTATCCAGCTCAAGTTCTAGTGATGTTGGACATGTTTAAAATAAGCTGCAACTATAATTTCACTACCTAGTTTCTACTTGCTGAGTTTCTCCAGAGACATTCTTGCTGGGACTATTTCCTTAATTTCCTTCTAGTTAAAGCAGAGTGTCATATTTAAGTATGACGTGCCCTGAGCTGACCATTTGGTGCTTCTCAGAGTTTGAGACGAGTGGCTTCAAGGACAGGGGACACCTGGGTCCAGCCTGGTGCGGCCTGAACAAGACATTGCTTCATGGACTCCAGTCTGTTTATTACGTGAATTGAGCTTCCTTTGGCTCCAGATAACCTGCTCATATTTTAATATTTATTGTGGTTTTTAATGGGGATTTCTAGCATCTACACATAAAATTGTTGGATATATGTGCTGTATCAGGTGTTTCTGAATACTCCCTCGCCCTCGTCCCATGACTCTAGTTGGAAAAGGGCCTTAAGAGGCATACGTATGTGCAGGGACACCTGAGGCGGGGGCTGGGGGGTTGGTGGGGTGGGTGCAGGCTTTAGCGGGTGAGGGGATGAGGGAACTGGAGATATTCAGAGGAGAGGAAGGGGACGGTTTGATTGTTTAATTCTCTGTGTTCTTCCTTTCTTCTGGAAAACAATACGCCTGCACTCCTCTGAAACTTGCGCAATAAAGAGGCCCCTCACACAGGCCTTTGGGGCCTGCTTGCTTCAGGCTTTCTCTTGCTCTTAGAAAAAACTACTTGGATGCATGAACTTAATAGTATGACAGCCTAGCTCTTATAATCTACTTGATCTTGGGCAAATTATTCAACTCTTCTGACCTCAGTTTCCAGATCATAGTATCTATCTATTTTGCGAGTCATTATAGGAATTAAACGGGGGTTAGAAGAAAAAGTAAAGCACTCAGCACAATGCCTCGTAGGTACTAAGTATTCAGTAAGTCCTTGTTATTACGATGGCTCAGGTACTGTCGATGTCTATAATTATGGAATCTTTCTTTCCATCCTGTACTTCTTCCCTGAATGCCAGACCCATACTTGGTACAGTTTGCTAAACACATCCCACGACGACCTCAAATTCAACATGTTCAGAAAGCAACTCATCATTTCCACCTTCCCCTCAATTCTTTTTTTTTTTTCTGCTTATGTTTTATATCTTAGTTGGACTCCTTCTCCATCCCTTGCCCCCCGCCCCCACATCATCACCAGCCTTTATCCAGACTAGAGAGACTTTTGAGTCATTTGTCATCTTTACCCTGATCCCATGTCAATTTATTTTGTCATTAGGTTCTGTATTTTCTACCTCATAAATCTGTTTTGAGTATCTTCTCTTTTTTTTTATCTTGCTGCCACTACCTGAATCAAAGACTTCATTATTGCCTCTCTGAATTATTGCAGTACCCACCAGACTTAATGATCCATCTCTGTTCCCCTTTGCAGTTTATTTTCTATCATGTCACTCAAATAATCCTGTTAAAATGTACTACTGTCCACATCACCCTCTTCTTTAAATGCTTTCAGTGGTTTCCCCATTGAAACAATGTTTCTTAGACCAGGATGTCCTCCAAGACTCTTTGACCCATATTCCTCCATGGGTCCTATGCCTGAGCCATGAAGATACAGATTGTCAAAAGCCTCATGTCTCCAAGCCTCTTGAACCTTCAGACAGTCATTCCCTCAGTCTGGCGAAGGGAAGCAAAATGTAACCCCCCGAAATAGGCTCTAAGCTGGTTATTAATTTTTTATTTTATTTGCAAAGTTTTATTTATGTGTAAAGTTTTATTTATTTATTTGACAGAGAGCACCGGTAGGCAGAGCGGCAGGCAAAGGGAGAGGGAGAAGCAAGCTCTCCACCGAGCAGAGAGCCTGATGCGGGGCTCAGTCCCAGGACTCTGGGATGAGGACCTAAGCTGAAGGCAGCAGCTTAACCGACTGAGCCCCCTGATGCTTCCTAAGCTCGTTATTTTTAAGAAACTGTACATACAGGAGAAGCTCTGAAAGCCAAGAAGTTACTTTTTTATAAGAAACATTTATATTTAGGGCGCTGGGGTGGCTCAGTGGGTTAAAACCTCTGCCTTTGGCTCAGGTCATGATCCCAGCGTCCTGGGATCGAACCCTGCATCACGCTCTCTGCTTAGTGGGGAGCCTGCTTCCCCCTCTCTCTCTGCCTGCCTCTCTGCCTGCTTGTGATCTCTCTCTTTCTCTCTCTCTGTCAAATAAATAAAATCTTAAAAAAAAGAAAAAGAAACATTTATATTTATAAGGGAAATATACATTTGTAAGACTGTCAATCTCACTGTGACTCTAAATCCGAAGGAGCTTATCAATGGAAAGGCGGGGCTTAAATCTGTGTCTCCACCTTTCTCTTGTTTCCTGTGCTTTTACTGGTCACCTTCCAGAACTGACTCCCCACCCCAACATCTTTTGTCTTTAGCTGAAGGCGGTATTTAAGGTGGTGGCTTTGGCCACTTTGGGGAGTTACTCAGTTGTCCTGGGTCTCTTCCATGTATACAAGTGGCAGAAGTTATTAAACTTTTGCTTTTCTCCTGTTAATCCATTATGGCAATTTAATATTAGGCCAGCCAAAGAAACTGGAAGGGCAGAAGGGAAGATTCCGCTTCAACGCTGGAATGCCCTTCCCTTGACTACCTTTTTTTTTTTTTTTAGATTTTATTTATTTGACAGAGAGAAACACAGTGAGAGAGGGAACACAAGCAGAGGGAATGGTAGCAGGAGAAGCAGGCCTCCCGCAGAGCAGGGAGCCCGATGCGGGGCTCGATCCCAGGACCCTGGTATCATGACCTGAGCCGAAGGCAGACGCCCAACGACTGAGCCACCCAGGCGCCCCCCTTGACTACCTTTTAAACCTTACTCACTTTTCATCCTTCACTCTCTGTAAAGTGAAAGTGACTTCACTGAAGTCACGAGTCACGAGTCAGGGACTCGTTACAAGAGAATTAAGGGCTGTATATTCTGTTTCCTCCAGGGTAGACAGTATCTTATTTTACCTTGCCCATTTCTGTGTAGCTACTTGTAGCCAGTGTCTGATTCTTGGTAGATTCAGTAAGTCCTTGTTGAATGAATGAGTGAAGGAAAACATGAATGAGAAACTCCTGGGTCTGATAAACAGGAATGAAAATCCTCTGGGAGAGCAGGAATCAGAGTTGTTAGTAATGCTTGACCTCATGCTCTAATCACCAAGAGCCTTCTGTTGTTCTGCCTCATTGGAGCAGGTAGGCAAGGCATGGGGAATAAATATGGAACTGAACCTGGGAGAAACTGGACAGTGAAGGAGGCGGGGGAGGTACTAGTTGGCCAATTTCTCCATGGTCACAATATAGATACAGTGCCTCCTTGCATCTAGTCATGTGACAGGATTTTTTAGAGTAGTACAGAATATACGGTATGGGTAAGAACAGCGGTCCTAGGATTTTTTTTTGTCTTTTCTATTTATTTATAATACACGGTTTACAAATGATATGTTATCATAAATATAATACATATGGCATAATTATGTAATATTCATAACCTCCAAACAGATGTGAGGCATAACAGAACTGGTTTTTCTATGAACACTCACATTGTACATCTAAATAGTGTCCCCTCTTGGTGCTTTAGAGATGTGTTTGCCCTCGCTGCAAGTTCCATCTCCAAAAATCAAATTTACTTTCAAAGGACAAAGATTTGGCACCACTGAGGATATTCAAAATAATGAGACATCCTGTCTAAAAATAATTCCAAAAGAAGAATTCCAAGAATATTATGAACAACGTTAGCATTGTGATCATTTCCTTCAGGGACAACTCTTACTCAGAAGTGGTTATTTTGGTATCTCTTTAAAAAACCACACCAGAGGTGCCTGGGTGGCTTAGTTGGTTGAGCAGCTGCCTTTGGCTCAGGTCATGATCTTGGGCTCCCGTCATCATCCCAGGGTCCTGGGGTTGAGCCCTTTATCGGGCTCCCTACTTACTGGGGAGCCTGCTTCTCCCTCTCTTTCTGCCTCCGCCCTTGCACACACATTTGCACACTCTCTCTCATTTCAAGTAAATAAACAAAATCTTAAAAAGAAAAAAACCAGACCCAAATCCCACCTGACAGAGTAGGCTTTATGACTTCTTTGGAAGGGATTTGGTAGGTCAGGGGGTAGCGTGTGAGTGTTGTGACCCTATTGTAAGTCACAGCCACCTACCCAGGGACTTGATTGGTTAGTGGCTGTGTCAGCCTGCAGCTCTGTCTATATTCTTTTTTTTTTTTTTTTAAGATTTTATTTATCTATTTGACAGAGAGATCACAAGTAGGCAGAGAGGCAGGCAGAGAGAGGGGGGAAACAGGCTCCCTGCTGAGCAGAGAGCCCAATGCAGGGCTCGATCCCAGGACCCTGAGATCATGACCTGAGCTGAAGACAGAGGCTTGACCCACTGAGCCACCCTGGTGCCCCTCTCTGTCTGCATTCTTTTTTTTTTTTTTTTAACTTTATTTATTTATTTGACAGAGAGAAAGAGATCACAAGTAAGCAGAGAGGCAGGCAGAGAAAGGGGGGAAAGCAGGCTCCCTGCTGAGCAGAGAGCCCGATGCGAGGCTCGATCTCAGGACCCTGAGACCATGACCTGAGCCGAAGGCAGAAGCTTAACCCACTGAGCCATCCAGGTGCCCCATCTGCATTCTTATTACTAGTTTGAGATGCTTATCAGAATCGTAGATGACACATTCCTAGAAGGTAGAGTTTATTGATAAAAGACCCCAATCAAAATGATCTTATAAAGTCTTATTTGTTATATGAATTTGACTGTAAAAGTTTTTTTTTTTTTTTTTTTTTAAGATTTTATTTTTATTTGAGAGAGAGAGATCAGAAGTAGGCAGAGAGGCAGGCAGAGAGAGAGGGGGAAGGAAGCAGGCTCCCCGCTGAGCAGAGAGCCCGACGCGGGGCTCGATCCCAGGACCCTGAGATCATGACCCGAGCTGAAGGCAGAGGCTTTAACCCACTGAGCCACCCAGGCGCCCCTGTAAAAGTTTTGACTGTCATAAACTTTTGTTTATGACTTTTGACTTTTGATTTTTTTAAAAGAATTTATTTATTTGACAGAGAGAGATACAGTAAGAGAGGGAACACAAGCAGGGGGAGTAGGAGAGGGAGAAGCAGGCTTCCTGCTGAGCAGGGAGCCCTATGCAGGGCTCGATCCCAGGATCCTGGGATCATGACCTGAGCCGAAGGCAGACACTTAACAATTGAGCCACCCAGGTGCCCCTTGACTGTAATTTTATATCTATGAAGTTTATTCTAAAGGAACACTCATGAATATATGTAAAGATATAAGAACATTTATCACAGTGTTTATAATATCAAATAATCAGAAGCAACACAAATAGTTTCAGTGTTTCAGTTTCAAAATTGCAGAAGTGCGGGTCTGTCGGAGGCCTAACATTCCAGCAGAGTCAAATGACCCCTGTGAGGAATCTGCTTGGGTGCAAGCCACAGCCGCTGCCCTCTAAAGCCATAATCCTGAGATAATCATAGGGTACTAAAGGGGGAAAAAGTCAGTGATAGGATAACGGGACCAGAAATACTTTTAGTGCCAAGGTGCTTAGAAATTTGCTGTAAGCAGGATTAAATATTATGAAGTAGATACATTTAGATCAATAAAAGTGTGGAACATGAAGTAGAAAGAACCATCAAAGTGGTCAGCCGTGGCAGAGAGGGGACAAAGATGTGTGCAGATGTCACGTAGGTTGTCAGGCGATTGTGTAACCTTCTGCTGCAGTCTTCAGCCCCGGGGCCTTTGCTCATGATTTGTCCCAGTTCTGTTCTTCCAGGACAAGAGGAGGAGGTAGGCCTTCTGCCACCCCCTCTCCACATTTTATGTTTGAAGTTGCAGCAGTCGTGTGAGGTAGCATCCAGCACTTTTCCAGAAATCTCTTGGGGAGATGCAGAAGGAGGAAGATTCTGGGCTTATGGCTTTACAGACCTCAGTGGGCTAGCACGACCGACAGGACCACTGCAAGGTGTTCCTGAGTGTGCAGAGGGCTGTCTCGTGCACTCTTCCTGTCTGTCAGGCTCTGCGATGTCCCACTGTTATTTCAGCGTTCTGTCTTTTTGAGGTCACATATTTAAGAGCTCGAGTATTTGTAAGGGTGGGCACCATGTCTGTCCTGCCTGCCCTAGCGTCTCGCCCAGTGCCTGGCCCGAAGCAGACGGGCAGTCAGTTTCATTTGGCTCCTTGTTCTGTTTGATGGAAAGAGGTGGAAGACGCCAGTCGTAGTGCCTGCTCCTACTTGAATGAAGCCTCTTCCTTCTTATGTGCTTCTTTGCGGTGTTCCAGCTTATCGCACAGATGACTGCCAGCCCTGGGTTTTGCCGGTCGTGAGGAAAGTGGAGCAGAAGATTGCTAATGACAACAGCCTGAACCACGAGTACCTGCCGATCCTGGGCCTTGCAGAGTTCCGGACCTGTGCTTCCCGCCTAGCCCTCGGGGATAACAGCCCAGCTATCCAGGAGAAACGGGTGAGTTTGGGTCCTTGAACAGTGTCGGGGTTAGGGGTGCTGACTCCATCCTTATGGAGTCCTTATATTACTTATATTACTATTGACTCCCCTAAAGCTGACCTGCGGGTAGGCTACTAACGACCTATGGATAACCCGAACAGTCAGTTAACATGTATTTTGTATGCGTTCTTACAATAAAGTGAGAGAAAAGAAAATGGTATTAAGAAAGCCATAAGGATGGGGATATACATTTCCAGACTGTACTGGATTTGCGGGAAAAAAACAGTCCAGGTGTACGTGGACCCGTGCAATTCAAGCCTGTGTCATTCAGGGTCAACTGTATTTTCTTCAGAAACTGCAAAGGTGAGAAAAGGCTGAAAACTCAATTTGGTTTAAAGTGTTAGGTGTTATGTCTGTTGAAGTGTTGGTGAGTAAGGGTTTAAGTAGTGTGATCTTGAGGCCCAAGTAGTGCATATGGTGTGGCCTGGACGGCAAGCCCTGCTTCTGTGGCTGCTGGGTCGTGTGCCATAGACGATCACATCCCAGCTGCAGGGTCAAAGCTGTTCGCAGAAATGCCAAGCCAAGGGAGTTTCACAGAATGATCAAGAGATCAGGGTCTGGACCCAGACTTACTCCTTTGACCATGGACAAGGCATTTACCCTCTAAGCCCTACATCTCCTCTATGTTAGGAAAGGACTGTTTTGTGGTTCGTGGTCCCACAGGGAACACTTGCATAGGGGATTATTTAAGGGGCCTCTGAACCCCTTAAAAGATGATTTTTTTTTTTTTTTTTTTGAGAGAGTGTGTGCAAGTCAGGGTGGGGGCAGAGGGAGAGGGACAGAGAGACTCCCAAGCAGGCTCCCACCCAGCTCAGAGCCCGATCTGGGGCTCAGTCTCATGACCTGAGCTGAAATCAGGAGTTGGATGCTTAACTGACTGAGCCCCTTGACACCCCCCACACCCTGACATTTTATGCAGAATTCTGCGTGTATGTGTCTTTCTGGGGAGAAAGGGATTCAGACGACAGGGATAGTGGTAGGGATAGAATTGGGATGTGAGCTGAACTTTGGGGAATGAGCCCAGGACACTGGTTCCCAATTCCGGGAATTAAGTTCAGAATAGTATCACCTGGGGGAGTTTTACATACACACATACAGGTGGGTGGACCCCAGTCCAGACCAGTTCAGTCAGAATCGTGGAGGGTACTGCTGTTCCCTGCCTCTTCACTCCCTGTCCTGCTTGCCCCCCCTGCTTTTTAAAGATTTTATTTGACAGAAAGAAAGAGAGCATGCAAGCAGAAGCAAGGGGAGCAGCAGGCAGAGGGAGGGGAAGAAGCAGGATCCCTGCTGAGCAGAGAGCCCGATGTGGGGCTCAATCCCAGGACCCTGGGATCATGATCTGAGCCAAAGGCAGACGCTTAACCGACTGAGCCACCCAGGCTTCCCCCCACTCCCTGCCCTTTCCCTCTCAGCCTCCCCTTCCTCCCCCCAGTTCCTTTCCCTGCAAGGGCATAGTTTTAAAAGCTCCTCAGGTGACTCCAAAGCATAGCCAGGATTGGGAACCACGAAGTACCCCCGAGGGAGGGAAAAGGAGAGGTGTTGGAAGTGTGGGAGTGCAGGGTCAGGGAATGTAGGGACAGTGGGTCTAGGCAGAAGAGAGACCTGCCTGACTGGAGTTGGGAGCATGTCCAGGCTGGTTTTGGCACCTTGGACAGGGGAAATCACCTGAAGGTTTGAGCAGAGGAGTTACCCAGTCCAAGTGTTCAAAGAAGATAAACCTGGCTGCAGGGGGGTAGGCAGGGGATGGGCTTGGGGTTTTGCAATAGTCCAGGTAGGTATTGTGTGACTTAAGCCAGCTGCCCTCACTGCTCCTCTGGGCCAGCATCGTCGTGCAGCCTTTGTGATGGAGGGACCACGTCTTGGAATCATCTGATTTACTCTCCATATGCTGTTATCCTTTGTAAACAGGGGAGAAAATGAGGGGCACACAGGGAGGTTCCGAGTGAAAGTCCTGGAACTCGGGTCATGATTAGGGAAGTAATTAATGAGGTTTGCTAGAGGAGAGTCCCGATGAAGTTTGAGAGTGGAGGACCTAGGCAACTGGGGTTATCTCGAGAGACGCTGTGGATAGACTCGGTGGAATTCCACTGTTGACAAAGAAAGACAGTTTCTGTGTTGGGGACCTTCTTCCTCTGGAACTTTGTGGTTTTTATACACTTAACTGACCATCTTGGGCAGGTGCTCGTTCCTCTGCCCAGTGCTCCTGTTTTGGTCATTACGTTCTGTAAGACTTGTGGAACATGGCCCTCCCTCTTAGTCTGCTTCGTCCAGTGTTGTGTTTTTGATCAGAAAACAAATTTAGATGGCAGTCTATAAATATTTGAAGGCTTTTTTGGGGGAAGGGGCTGGGGGATGGCTTAGGATGCTGCCTTGGCATCTGCATCACCTTAGGTCCTGGCTGGTTCTGAGCTCTGAGTATTTCCTTTTCCCCCAGACATCCTCACCATCCCCAAGCTGCTGTCTTAGTTCAGCCCAGCATCCTCTCATTTGGATTCTTGTGACAGCCTCCTGCCTCTAGTCTCCTCCCATTCTACTGGATTCTGCACAGTGCAGGGGCGCCTGGGTGGCTCAGTCAGTTAGGCATCTGCCTTCCGCTCAAGTCATGATCCCAGGGTCCTGGGATGGAGGCCCACATTGGGCTCCCTGCTCAGTGGGGAGTCTGCTTCACCCTCTGCCTCCTCTCCCTTGCTCATACACTCTCTCTCTCTCTCTCCCTCTCCCTCCCCCTTTCTCTCGCTCAAATAAAAAAAAAATTAGTGATTCTGCACAGTGCAACTAGGATGATATTCCGAAGCAAAGAAAGCTGATAATCATGTCACCTGCTCATGGTAGCCCCTCCATTATCTACAGGGCGAGTCTAGACTTCAAGCTGGGCGCATGTGGTATAATTTGTAGCCAGCCTTCATCCTGTCCTCCAGTGACTCACAGCCCCCATCCCTCCAGTGTTCCTGCCATTCCAGGAGCCTGTAAGTTGTACAGGGCCCAGCCAAGGGTCACTTCCATGCTGAATCCTTAGCTCTCTCAGGCCACACTTGAGTTATCACAGGACTTTGTTCACAGCTTAGGAATAACTGTACTTACTGTGCTTATTACCATGATGTATATAATTTTAGTCTGTCTCCCACAAGATCATGACTTCCCTCAGGGCAGGGATGATGGCTTACTTCTTTATCTCATAGATCGTCAGCATTTAGCTCCTCGCTTGGCAGGTCAGAGATTCGCAGATGTTTGAATTCAGTCAGTCAGTCAGCAGATGAGTGCTTACCTCTAAGGGTACGCTCGGGACTGTTCTAGAAGCTGGGGCACAGTGGTGAGCAAAAGACCCAGAATCTTGTGCCCTGACTCACAGGTTTGTGAGGAGAAGCCAACTGTAAATGTAGTAGATAAGGTCATGATAGAGTGGATTGAAAGAATAGAAATGCTGTGAGAATAGAGTAGAAGAGGCACATTGGGGTGCCGAGTGTGGGAGTTGGGGTAGATATGGTTTTCACCAGGGTGGTCATGATAAAAATAGAAATGACATTTCAGCCAAAACTTTTTTTTTTTTTTAAAGATTGATTTATTTGGGGCGGGGGGGGGGGTTGCGCGCGGTCACACAGGAGGGAGAGGAGAGGGAAGAAGTAGAGAAGTCTTAAGCAGACTCTGTGCTGAACGTGGAGCCCAATGCCGGGCTTGAGCCCGTGATCCCGAGATCGTGACCTAAGCCAAAACCAAGTGGGACGCTTACCCGACTGCGCCACACAGGGGCCCCTCAGCCAAAACTTGAAGGAGATGCGGTGTGAATGAATGAATGGACCGGAAAACAATCAGTAATCATGTGTTCCCTTAGATTTGTCTTCTCCAGATTTAGCATTACCAGGTCCATCAACCATTTTGAGGAGACTTGCCTCTTACTGCTTTCTGTTTTCAGACCTTAAGATCCAGACCATATGTCAGTTTTCACCTCCTGCATTGTAATATTTCTGCTTCGGAAATTCCTGAGTTGCTGCCGGTAGGAGGGCTTATGGGCCATGTGATGCCATCCCAGGTCCTTACTTTGACTGTCACCTCTGGGAGGCTTAGGGCTTTCATTGTGGCTCATCCTTTCAACACTGTCTTCTTCATCTGCTTGGCCCGCGTTAGCACCGTCACATGCCAGAGATCTGGTGAACTGCTAGGGGTGCCCAGGTTCGTGCACCATGGTCTTGGCCATAAGCAGCTTCTGGTCCATTCTCCTGCTCCTCATATTGGCAAACTGTGGTCTCGGACAAGTGTTGTCAAGTCCCGCAGGGATTTCTTCCGTAGCTAAATCGGGAGTGTAGATTACCTCCTGGCGTCATGCACACTGTGTGTTACTGGAGTTTTCTGGTTCTGGACACCCGCCCAGGGCTAGTCGCCCGGCTCCTTTGGAAATTTACACTTGTCTCCTTCTCCCCAAACTCAGGCCTTCCTCGGGCTGTGGAACAGTTTGCCAAAATTCAGCTCACAGAATGACCAAACTGATACATTTTCGGTGTACCCCAGACGTTTCTCTTTTCACTGCTGACGCAATTTATGTTTCACCGAAGCTGTGCCGGGTTCAGTGTAATTTTTAGGGAATGAAAATTTCTTGAGAATTTGATGTCAAGTGTCATGTATGTCATGAATGTTAAGGATTAGTTTAATGTTGCTGAAGTGGGCTATTTCTTCCAAACACATTTTCTTTTTTTAAAGATTTTATTTATTTACTTGTCAGAGAGAGAGAGAGCACAAGTAGGCAGAAAGGGAGGCAGAGGGAGAAGCAGGCTCCCTGCTGAGCAAGGAGCCCGATGTGGGACTCGATCCCAGGACCCTGGGGTCATGACCTGAGCCGAAGGCAGCTGCTTAACCAACTGAGCCACCCAGCTGTCCCCCAAACACATTTTCAATCTAGTCTACTGACCTTCTGATTTCTTTTAGTTAATGATTTTGTGTTTTTAAGTGGGAGAGAAAGGAAATAAAAGTTGATACCTGAGAATGTTTGCACTGATGTCCACATACACCTGTCACATATCCATGATATCTGAAAACCAGGTTCAAGGGGAGCCTTGCTCATTTGTATAGAAGCATCGACATTCCAGAATTGCTTGGTGTTTGAAATGTGAAATAATGAATAAAGTTGACATTCAACTTAGCTGGTGACAAATCCATAAAAAATAAACGAGCATGTGGCTTAACATCACCTCGGTGTGGTGATTTTGTATGAAGATTCCAGATAGATGACATGTGAAGGCAAGACCTTGAAAATGGGGGTGCCTAGGTGGCTCAGTCGGATGAGTATCTGCCCTCAGCTCAGGTCATGATCTCGGAGTCCTGAGATCAAGCCCCACATGGGACTTCTGGCCCCGTGGGGAGTCTGCTTCTCCCTCTCCCTCTGCTTGTGCTCACTCTTTCTCCCTCATAAATAAAATCTTTTAAAAAAAGAAAAGAAAAAAAGACCTTGAAAGTAATTGGATGGGGCGCCTGGGTGGCTCAATGGGTTAAGGCCTCTGCCTTCGGCTCAGGTCATGATCTTGGGGTCCTGGGATCGAGCAGGGGAGCCTGCTTCCCCCTCTCTCTCTGCCTGCCTCTCTGCCAACTTGTGATCTCTCTCTATGTCAAGTAAATAAATAATACCTTTAAAAAGAAAAGAAAGTAATTGGAGGGGCCTGGCACTCAGCGGGTCACCCTGAAGGACAGGCGCATTGGTGTGCCCAGCCTGCCGGGCACCGGCCATCCGCAGTCAGTCCGCTGTCTTGGCTCGCCTGCGGTGTGCAACCCTGTGTGGCTCCTCCTTCCCCGGAGTGTCCACCACGCTTCTGTTTCACGTTTCAGGCAGTATTCCTTCACAGACGCTCAGACCTCCAAATACAAAGAGAACACTGGGGAGGAATAACAAATGGTCATAGCTGGTATTGCTGCCTCGTTCCTGGCTTAAAGAGGATTTCTGCCGATGTTTCACTCTTCATCATGAAGCTGACTTACTCATCACGGCTGAATGAATTTCTCCTGTTATTTTCAAGAAGTAGTCCATTATCTCCTGTTTCACTGAGTATCAAGATCAGGAATAGCTACGCTTTTAATCTGTTATGAAGATCATTTGGGTTTTCTCTACCTAGCAGCATGACACATTTTTTTTTTAAGTAGGCTCCATGCTCAATGTGGAGCCTAGTTCAGGGCTTGAGCCTACCATCCTGAGATCAAGACCTGAGCTGAGATCAAGAGTCCGATGCTTAGCCCACTGAGCCGCCCAGATGCCCAGCATGACACCTTTTATAATGTATTTCTTAATAATCTTGCACTCATGGGCTGACTGTCACTTGAGCAAGGGGGTATTTTTTTAGTATACTGTTGGATTTGTGCTATTCACTAATGTCTGTTTGGAAAGTGAATATCAATACTCATGAATGAGCTGGGTTTCCCCTTTTCCCATTTTTTTTCCCCTTTGTTATCTTTTAGCATCAGTGTTTTGTTTTTTTAAAAAAATTTAGAAGCTTTTCTTCTTTGTCTAGGAAGGGTTTTTTTGGACTATTTTTATTATGGAAAATTTCAAATATTTACAAAAGTAGATAGTGCAATTTAATGAACAAACCATCGTGTTTTATCTGTCACTTGGCTTCAACAGTGACCCGCCTGCCCCTGTGCCAAACGCAAATTATTTTACAGCAAATCCCAGACAGCTAAATATATTTTAGAAATTACTGGGGTGCCTGGGTGGCTCAGTGGGTTAAGCTGAGGTCATGCTTAATGACCTCATTAAGGTCTGCCTTCGGCTCAGGTCATGATCTCAGGGTCCTGGGATCGAGCCCCGCATCGGGCTCTCTGCTCAGCAGGGAGCCTGCTTCCCCTCCCCCTCTGCCTGCCACTCTTCCTACTTGTGATCTCTTTTTCTCTGTCAAATAAATAAATAAAATCTTAAAAAAAAAGAAATTATTTTATTTTTTAAAGATTTTACTTATTTGACAGAGAGGAGAAACACAGCGAGAGAGGGAACACAAACAGAGGGAATGGTAGCGGGAGAAGCAGGCTTCCCGCAGAGTAGGGAGCCCGATGTGGGGCCCGATCCCAGGACTCTGGGATCATGACCTGAGCCAAAGGCAGACGCTCAATGACTGAGCCACCCAGGCGCCCAAAAGAAATTATTTTAAAATTTGACAAATAATACATGAATATATTCTCCTTAATTTAAAAAATAACTTCTAGAGTAGGCCAGAGTCCCCCGACCACTATTCCCCCTTGTAGGTCCCTCCCTGGAGGTTGCCACTATTGTTAGATTGGTGTGCCCTTCCTTTTATTGAGGTAAACTTTCTCAGATGATCCTTTTCTTTCTTTCTCCTTAGTCTTTTAGACATATGGAGCAGTAGGCTATTTCTCTCCTGAAAGAGTCAGACCAAAGCCTACTAAGAATTGGGAGAGGGCAGAATTGGGACGTGTAGGCAGAACGGCGTAACCCGGGTGGGTGACTAGGTCTGAATCGGGAAGACCTCCCGGGTTCTTTTCCAGCTCTGCCGCTCACCGCTTTTCTGCCATTCCTAGCCTTTCGCAGACCACTTCTCTGAATTGATTTCCTCGTGTGTGAGTTGGGGGATTGAGGGCTTACTTTAGAGAGTTGTGTAAGAATCAAATGAGAATGTATGTGAAGGTCTTTTGTAAACGGGAAAAACCTAGGACTCTGTCATTGCCCACGTGAGGTCATTTCGAGGAAGGTAATCCTCATATGTCACCTTTGTTAGAACATATCTCTCTGGGTTAATGAGCCCGCTTTGTAGTGATGAGTATCACAGATTGAGGTCAATGGCAAACCAGAAACATTATTTCACAGGCTCCTGCTGGAGACTTAAATTCTGATCTTGGGATAGGTACCGAAGGGATGGGTTTGCCTTCTGGGTGGGCACACTCCATTGTGGCCTGGGTATGTCCTTGACCTGTATTTGGTTGGGAAGCTCCCCCAGGAGTCAGATTCCCAGACTTCCCAGGTTGAAGACCTGGCCTTGGTGCCCAGGGACTGGGCTGCTTACTGAGCAAGGTGCTTCACTTCTCATTGGCTCAGTTTCTGCATTTGTAAGCATGGGCAAATCATAGCATCTCCATGTGTAGTTGTGAGCTTTCCATAAGAGAATACATTTAAAGGGCTTAGCACAGAGCGGGCACAAAGTCAGTGCTCATTCCCACAGTTTTCCTGATAATCATCTGACTTTGCCATTACCAGCCAGTGACCCTGCTGCTGCTTCTCTTTCAGGTTGGAGGTGTGCAGTGTCTGGGGGGAACAGGTGCACTCCGAATTGGAGCCGAGTTCTTAGCCCGGTGGTACAATGGAACCAACAACAAGGACACGCCCGTCTTTGTGTCCTCACCAACCTGGGGTGAGTCCTTGAGCTGCAGCCAGAGGAGAAACAGAGGAGCATGGAGAAGTACCCTCATGACTCTCACTGTTGTTGTTGTTGTTGTTTTTTTTTTAAAGATTTTATTTATTTGAAAGAGAGAAACACAGCTAAAGAAGGAACACAAGCAGAGGGAATGGTAGCAGGTGAAGCAGGCTCCCTGCTGAGCAAAGAGCCCGATGTGGGGCTCGATCCCAGGACCCTGGGATCATGACCTGAGCCGAAGGCAGACGCTTAACGACTGAGCCACTCAGGCGCCCCTGTTGTTGTTATTTTTTTTAAGATTTTATTTATTTATTTGACAGAGAGAGAGAGATCACAAGTAGGCAGAGAGGCAGACAGAGGGAGAGGGGGAAGCAGGCTCCCCACTGAGCAGAGAGCCCAATGCGGGGCTCGATCCCAGGACCCTGTGATAATGACCTGAGCTAAAGGCAGAGGCTTTAACCCATTGAGCCACCCAGGTGCCCTGACTCTCACTGTTGATGCAGAAAATGTAACCCAGCCCCTGGATCAGTTGACATTTGGGAATGGCTGGAGCAGTGGGTTATGGCAGTACGTAAGTAACCTGATGCTCCTAGCCAGATTAGGAATCCTTGTTCTAAGACTTCTGGTAGACTTACGTTTTAGCCTATGTCAAAACTTCCCTGAGGAGGCCGAAAGTGTAGAAACAGGAAGTCTCACCATGGTAGGATGGAGGTTTAGCATGACTGACTGGTTGAACTTGTTCTTGGTGGTTGTAGTCATTCCAAGTCTTCACCCCTCACCTCAGTGTGACCCAGTGAATGCTGAGCCTGGGAGGGCCCCAGCACCTGACATTCGTCCCTTCTGGTTAGGCCTTCGTCTTTGTCAGAGCACTTAACTTTTTACCCTTCTGCTTACAGAGAATCATAACGGTGTGTTTTCTGCCGCTGGATTTAAAGACATTCGGTCCTATCACTATTGGGATGCAGCGAAGAGAGGACTCGATCTCCAGGGTTTCCTGAATGATCTAGAGGTGGGTGATTAGATGAAAAATAAACAGAGCCCCTTGGTATCAGGAGGAGCAGGGAAAGGTCTTTGGATCGGTTGATAAGGGAGAGTCTGAAACAGCCCTTCTCAAACCAAAATGGTGGTTTCTGAGTTAGCATATAAGGAAGAAATACACTGCCCCTTGCCCAGTGTGTCACTGACTCGAACCCCTGGATGTTCCTGCTAGCATCAGAGCTGATGTAGCTTTCTTCCCCTCAGAATGCCCCTGAGTTCTCCATCTTTGTCCTCCATGCCTGTGCTCACAACCCAACTGGGACTGACCCAACTCCGGACCAGTGGAAGCAGATCGCCTCCGTCATGAAGGTAACTGCCCTTTTCAAGCATCTCTTGAAAGATTGTATTATTTTTTTTATGTATTCAAAAGCAATACCTGTTTACAGAAGAGTTTGGAAAATGAAGAAAAAGCCCAAAGAAGAAAATAAGTATTACTGAAAGCTACTATTACTATTTTGGCATATAGAATATTGTTTTTTTTTAAGTAGTTACACATGTAAACACAGAGATGGCATCATTTTATCTATACAGTTTTGTAACATACTTTGTCTTTCATTGCAATTCCTTCACATGCCATTTAAAGTTCTGTAGCACAGTTCCCATGCATGGCTGTGGCACATTGGCGATTGATTAAATTAGTCAATGGACATTTAGATCTCAGGTTTCTTTTTCTTCTAAACAATTATGTATACGATTCCTTTTTATTATTTCTTTGGGATAATTTTCTAGGTTGGAATTTCTAGCTCATTAATGTGTTTAAAGAATACTCATTGAGAAACTGTTATGTGCCAGGCATGAAGGGGGGTGGAAGAGTGAGCACAGCAGAGACGGTCCCTGCCCTCAGAGAGCATCCTGCCTGTCTGGGGAGACAGCCGAGTACTGTGGCTGTGTTGAAGGGGTTAGGTGGAGGCGCAGAGGTTAGGTGGAGGCACAGAGCCCAGACTTCAGGAGCGTGTGTGTGTGTGTGTGTGTGTGTGTGTGTGTGTGCGCGCGCTCAGAGTACAGTAGTGGCAGGATGAGGACAGGTGGGGCTGGCAGCGATGGAGTGTTCTCTATCGGAGAGAGGAGTGTGATCCTTGCCCAAGGCGGAAGTCACGGCCCATTTAAGGAATTGGAAGTAATTCTCGGTACAGCCTAGAGTTCTAAGGTGAGTGAGTTAGAGGTAAATGAGGGCCAGATCCTGTGCTGAGGCATGGGACTTTATTTGGAGGGCAATGGGGAGCCCCTGAAAAACTTTGATATCATCAAAACTTTGTGGTCTTCTGGCTACATAGCAGGGAGTGGCTCAGAGGGAGGCAAGATTAGACAGGCCCAGAGAGTAGTGAGGAGGCTGTTGCCACAACCCGGGTAGCAGTGAGGAGGCTGTTGCCACTACCCGGGTGGGAGCTGACCGGGATCTAAGTGCGGGCTGTGCCAGGGGCAGACCTGAGAGGAGTCTCGAGCTCCCCGGAGATGGGTGATGGGAACTGGGATGTGATTGGGTGTAGCTGGATGCGGGGGCGGAGCTAGCAGGGGAGGAGTGCGGGGTGCACCCTGGCCCCTGGCTTTTGGACAGTTGGGAGCATAGAAGTGGTGTCCACTCAGCACGAGCCCAGTAGGAGGGGCAAGCTCAGTTGTAGGGAGTTCCTTGAGGAGGTCGGAGGGGTGAGAGCAGGGACTCCGAGGTCTCCGTTGTCTTGTGTGCCCATTAGACTAGCCCCAAATTGTTGGGGAGCCCTGGGGAGACCAGCCGACTAAGCGTATCACACCAGGAATTCAGAGGGAAGACTCCGCCAACACAGAACACTACCTCCATGCCTCACAAATAAGTCCTGTTGGCAAAGTGGCATCGTGACGCCCTAGGACAATATACTTAAAAAAATCAGGTTTACTGAAATTGTTAGATTTGTTGGTTGGTGTCCAGCTGAACAGAGAAACAGATGTAAAAGTGGTGGTTGAATGCAGAAAGGGAGAGCGAGGAGAAATGGGTAGTGTTAGGAATTCTGGGCGGGCACCAGCTGGGGAAGGAAAGTCTGGTGTCTCAGGTTGGTTCCGGAAGAATCTCCTGCCCTGACTCGCTTTCCTTCCTTGCAGCGCCGGTTTCTCTTCCCCTTCTTTGACTCAGCCTATCAGGGCTTTGCATCTGGAGACCTAGAGAAAGATGCCTGGGCCATTCGCTATTTCGTGTCTGAAGGATTTGAGCTCTTCTGCGCTCAGTCCTTCTCCAAGAACTTCGGGCTCTACAGTAAGTGCTCTCCCGAGTTTCAGCCCTGCCCCGCCCCACCCACCTCAGTGGCCCGAGCTGACTCTCCTCCCCTCTCTTTAGATGAGCGAGTGGGCAATCTGACCGTGGTTGCGAAAGATTCTGATAGCATCCTGCGGGTCCTTTCCCAGATGGAGAAGATTGTGCGAGTTACTTGGTCCAACCCCCCGGCTCAGGGCGCACGGATTGTGGCCTGCACCCTCTCTAACCCTGAGCTCTTTAAGGAATGGTAAGGGGCGTGGAGCCTGATAGATGAGGTATGGGAATGGAGAACAGAATATTTAACTCTCTCTCCCTTTGATTTTGGCAGAGGCAGGACAAAATCACTTTAAACTCTTGAGTCTTAGGCACTTCTGTAAAATGAGGCTGTCATCTACTCCCACGCATGTAACATACCTCTGTGAGTACACAGTGCAGGCCCAGAGGAGGAAGCATTGGAGGAATGGGGCGTTCTCCTCCTCCACGCCCCCGCCCTCCCAGCACTATGCTTCCTCCCCTAACAGTTGGGAAACACAGAAAGGAATTCCTGATGGAATAGATTATCCAACTGCAATTCAGTGGGACAATCTGGGGACTCTTTGTTCTTATTTAATTTGCATATGTTTTGCCTTATTTTGAAACAGTAACCCTTATATAGTAGCTAAATCTACGGTCTGCTTCATTATCCCCGGCTGAGTCAGTGCTTAGGTGAATTCTGGGTTAAAACATGAGTGGTATTACTGTCAGTAGACCCAAGAGGAGCACTAAACTCCCATCAGAAGCTCACTTCCTTCCTTCTGCCTCTGGCCTATTCGTCCACTCATCCGGGCACCCACATACTACCACAGGCAGGTCGTGATCTCATTTTCAGTGTATAGATTACATTACATTTTTGAAACCTACATGCTTCTGTGAGCTATCTGTCTGCCCTCTCTGGGCTGATATTGATATTGCCGTCCACTCAGGACAGGTAATGTGAAGACAATGGCTGACCGGATTCTGACCATGAGATCTGAACTCAGGGCACGCTTGGAAGCCCTCAAGACTCCTGGAACCTGGAACCACATCACTGAGCAAATCGGAATGTTCAGCTTCACTGGCTTGAACCGTAAGTGTCCCCCAGCCACCTCGAATGGTCACTCTCAGACCCAGTCCTCCTCTCCGTGCTCTTGGGTTTGACGCCTTTAGCTGTCACCTCTTTGGTCAGCCATAACTTTGGGCCAGGCCACTTGCTTCATGAAAGGTCTTTCATAAGTGCTCAGGTACCTTTCGCCTTTTCCTTAATCCCAAGTTTAACTATACCTGATCATTCAGGGACTGAATTTCTTAACAGGTTTTTCCTAGTCTCCAAGCATTGCCATGAAAGAAGAGGTTACAGAGTATCTATTTCATAAATAAGAACTTGGATCGGTAGTTGGAATTGAGAGCCCACTGAAAGTCTATGTGTGATCTTGGTCAGCCATCAGTGGGGCTTATCAGCAATCGGTTGTCCTTCTGATGACAGAGGATTCATTCCTTTAATAAGTAATTCCCAAGCAACTGCTGGCCAAGCCACGGGTCACCTGATGCCGATGTGGCTACTCGCCTATGTGTGGAGCTTGTGTCCCCATGGTTCTAGGGACAGTCTGGGCCTGGCGTGGGTAAGTAAGTGGAACATGAGAGGTGCTGGGCAGCACAGTAGACCAGGGCTGTCAGGGGGCCTGTGTGAAATGAGCTCAGAAGAAGCAGAAGGAAATATAAACAAGAAAGGTGGTGGCAACTGCATATAGTAGACCCCTAGGAATACTTTGGGGTAAAATGAGGCTTCCCAAAAAGTAAAGGGACAACTCAGTTAGCCATAGGTGTCCTCATGATTCTGGAATAGGGCGTTAGTCACTCAAATAAGTAAAATCATCCTTTACAATTTTTAGACTATTAAATGTAATGGAAATGGTACTTATTAATAATACTCTAAAGGTTCACAAGGTGGGAATGTCTCCCCACAAAATATCCATAATTATCCCACTCTCAGAGTAGGAAGTTAGTTTTATTATGAATTTAAAAATGTGTGCATTTTTAACTAAAAATTACATTTTTAGTGCACGGCACTATTTACCCTTTTAAAAAACACATTTTTTGTTTTGTTTTGTTTTTCCATCCCAACATTTTATTAGGGAAATTTTTAAAACAGAACAGTTGCAGGGATTATACCCAGCACCTTGGTTCTACCATGCTTCCGCTGCAGTGCTTCCTGATGACACTCTGTCCTTCCGAACAGGGGTTGGCAGCCTGTCGTCCGTGTCCTGCTCTAGCAGATCTGTGAAGCCCCTAAAATGATATTTGGAAAATGGTGTCTGTGTGTGTCGGCCTTTTTCTAGGGAAAGAGTCCGTAAATTTAGCTTCTGAACTGTGACGCTCCCCCTCCCCTGATAAAAGAAGAGAAGTTTCATTTTCATTTAAAAAAAAAAAAAGAGAGAGAGAAAGAGAGACAGGGCCAGGGCGCCTGGCTGGCTCTGTGGTGGAGCATGCAACTCTGGATCTCAAGGTTGTGAGTTTGAGCCCCACACTGGGTGTAGAGATTACTTAGAAATAAAATCTTTTTTTTTTTTTTAAGATTTTTTATTTATCTGACAGAGAGAGACACAGTGAGAGAGGGAACACAAGCAGGGGGGAGGGGAGAAGGAGAAGCAGGCTTCCCGCTGAGCAGGGAGCCCAGTGCAGGGCTCCATCCCAGGACCCTGACATCATGACCTGAGCCGAAGGCAGATGCCTAAGGACTGAGCCACCCCGGCCCCCCTTAACAATAAGGTTTTTCCTAGTCTCCAAACTAAAACAAACAAAAAACAGGTTTGGAGCCCTGGAACCACATCTGCCAGTGGGGCTCTTTGGCTTTACAAATACTGGTGTGCCCATGGCTCTGATGGTGTGAGATTGGGCCTTATCTCCTTGCCTGACTATAGTTCACACAGCTCACACTGGTCAAGGCTTGCAGGGGTCCATGGTAGCACTGGGTACAGGGTCCAGATTTTCCATTTCCTTACAGAGGCAGCTTAGTCTTATGGCTAAGAGTTCAGACTTGGGAGTTATACTTCTTGCCTTGAAATCCCAGACCTGCCACTGACTAGCTAGCTGTCTGACATTGGGAAGCTCTTCTAACTTCCCTCTGCGCCATCCATCCAATGGGAAAGACAAGGTTATTATCAAGATTAACTGAAGTTAATATGAAGTGCTTAGAACACTGCCTGGCACATAGTGTTTACTCCTGTGATTATTATTATTATTATTATTTTTAATTTAAAAATAAATTAGTTAAAAATAAAAATAAAAATAAATTAGTTACCCAACATATTTACCCAACCCAATCCAATCCACACCCAACCGAAACATCATTAGTTTCAGATGTGGTGTTCAGTAATTCATCAGTTGCATATAACAGTGCTTATCACATCATGTGCTCTCCTTAGTGCCTGTCATTCAATTACCCCATTCTCCTCCACCTCCCCTCCATCAACCCTCAGTTTGTTTTCCATAGTTAAGAGTCTCTTCATGGTTTGTCTCTCTCTCTGATGACTTCTCATTCAGTTTTCCTTCCCTTTGTCTATGATCCTCTGTGCTGTTTCTTATGTTCCACAAAGGAGTGAAACCATATAATTGTCTTTCTCTGATTAACTTACTCACTCAACATAATATCCTCCTCCAGTTCCATCCATGTCAGTGTAAATGGTAAGCGTTCATTCTTTCTGATGGCTGAATAATATTCCATTGTATCTATAGACCACGCCTTCTTTAGCTATTAATCTGTCGATGGACATCTTGGCTCTTTTTGCAGTTTGGCTATTGTGGGCATTGCAGCTGTCAACATTGAAGTTGACAATACAAGAAGTTGTCAACACAACTTCTGATCACTACATTTGTATTTTTGGGATAAATACCCAGTAGTGCAATTGTTGGGTCATAGGGTAGCTCTGTTTTTAACTTCTTGGTGAACCTCCATACTATTTTCCGGAGTGACTTTACCAGCTTGCATTCCCACCAACAGTGTAGAAGTGTTCCCTTGTTGTTTCCTGACTTGTTAATTTTAGCCATTCTGACTGCTGTGAGTTGGTATCTCACTGTGGTTTTGATTTGTAATTCCCTGATGCTCAGTGATGTTGAGCATTTTTCATGTGTTTGATGGCTATTTGGATGTTTTCTTTGGAGAAATGTGTTTTCATTTCTTCTGCCCATTCTTTTTTTTTTTTTTTTTAAGATTTTATTTATTTATTTGACACAGAGAGAGAGATCATAAGTAGTCAGAGAGACAGGCAGAGAGAGAGGGGGAAGCAGGCTCCCTGCTGAGCAGAGAGCCCAATGTGGGGCTCTATCCCAGGACCCTGATATCATGACCTGAGCCGAAGGCAGGAGCTTTAACCCACTGAACCACCCAGGTGCCCTCTTCTGCCCATTCTTGATTGGATTATTCTTTGGATGTTGAGTTTGATAAGTTCTTTATAGATTTTGGATACATGTCATTTGCAAATAGCTTCTCCCATTCTTTGGGTTATCTTTTGGTTGTTTCCTTTGCTGTGCAAAAGCTTTTTATCTTGATGAAGTCCCAATAGTTCCATTTTTGCCTTTGTTTCCCTTGCCTTTGGAGACAAGACTAGCAAGAAGTTGCTGTAGCTGCGGTCGGTCGAAGAGGTTGCTACCTGTGTTTTCCTCTAGGATTTTGATGGATTCCTGTCTCATATATAGGTCTTTCATCCATTTTGAGTCTGTTTTTGTGTGTGGTGTAAGGAAATGGTTCAGTTTCATTCTTCTGCATGGGGCTGTCCAATTTTCCCAACACCATTTGTTGAAGAGACTGTATACTTTCCATTGGATATTCTTTCCTGCTTTGTTAAAGATTAGTTGACCAGGGGCGCTTGGGTGGCTCAATGGGTTAAAGCCTCTGCCTTGGGCTCAGGTCATGGTCTCAGGGTCCTGGGATTGAGCCCCGCATTGGGCTCTCTGCTCAGCGGGAAGCCTGCTTCCCCCTCTCTCTCTCTGCCTGCCTCTCTGCCTACTTGTGACTTCTCTCTCTCTCTGTCAAATAAATTAAAAAAAAAAAAGAGAGAGAGAGAGATTAGTTGACCATAGAATTGAAGGTTCATTTCTGGGTTCTCTATTCTGTTCCATTGATCTATGTGTCTGTTTTTGTGCCAGTACCATACTGTCTTGATGATTATAGCTTTGTAAGCGAGCTTGATGTCCAGCATTGTGATGCCACCAGCTTTGGTTTTCTTTTTCAACATTCCTTTGGCTGTTTGGAGCCTTTTCTGGTTCCATACAAATTTTAGGATTATTTGTTCCAGCTCTGTGAAGAGTGTCAGTGGTATTTTGTTGGGGATTGCATTGAACATGTAGATTGCTCTGAGTAGCACAGACATTTTAACAATATTTATCCTTCTAATCTGTGAACATGGAATGTTTTTCCATTTCTTTGTGTCTTCCTCAGTTTCTTTCATAAGTGTTCTGCAGTTTTTAGAGTAGAGATCCTTTACCTCTTTGGTTAGGTTTATTCCTAGGTCTCCGATGGTTTTTGGTGCAGTTGTTAATGGGATCTATTTTTTCTGTCTCATTGGTAGTGCATAGAAATGCAACTGACTTTTGTGCATTGATTTTATATCCTGCCACATTGCTGAATTCCTATATGAATTCTAGCAATTTTGGGGGTGGAGTCTTTTGGGTTTTCCACATAAAATATCATGTCATCTGTGAAGAGTGAGAGTTTGACTTCTTCTTTGCCTTTTTGAATGCTTCTTATTTCTTTTTGTTGTCTGATTGCTGAGGCTAGGACTTTTAGTACTATGTTGAATAACAGTGGTAAGAGTGGGCATCCCTGTCGTGTTCCTGACTTTAGGGGAAAAGCTCTCACTTTTTCCCCATTGAGGATGATATTCACCCTGGGCTTTTTGTATATGGCTTTTATGATGTTGAGGTGTATTCCCTCTATCCCTACACTGTGGAGAGTTTTAATTAAGAAAGGATGCTGTTTTTCGTCAGATGCTTTTTCTGCATCAATTGAGAGAATCATATGGTTCTTGTCCTTTCTTTTATTAATATGATGTATCACATTGATTGATTTGCAAATGTTGAACCACCCTTGCAGCCCAGGAATAAATCCCACTTGGTTGTGGTGAGTAATCCTTTTAATGTACAGTTGGATCCTACTGGCAAGTACCTTGGTGAGAATTTTGGCATCCATATTCATCAGGGATATTGGTCTGTAATTCTCCTTTTTTGGTGGGGTCTTTGGTATCAAGGTAATGCTAGCCTCATAGAATGATTTGGAAGTTTTCCTTCCCTTTCCATTTTCTGAAACATCTTCAGAAGAATAGGTATTAGCTTTTTAAATGTTTGGTAGAGGGGCACCTGGGTGGCTCAGTCGTTAAGCGTCTGCCTTTGGCTCAGGGAATGATCCCAGGATCCTGGGATTGAGCCCCATATTGGGCTTCCTGCTCTGTGGGAGGCCTGCTTCTCCCTCTCCCACTCCCCCTGTTTGTGTATCCTCTCTCACTGTGTCTCTCTCTGTCAAATAAAATAAGTAAAATCTTGAATGAATGAATGTATGTATATTTGTTTGGTAGAATTACCCGGGGAAGCCATCTGGGCCTGGACTCTTGTTTGTTGGGAGATTTTTGATTAGTGCTTCAATTTCCATACTGGTTATGGGTCTGTTCAGGTTTTCTGTTTCTTCCTCTTTCAGTTTTGGTAGTTTATATGTTTTCAGGAATGGATCCATTTCTTCCATATTGCCTAATTTGTTGGCATATAGTTGTTCCTAATAGGTTGTTAAAATTGTTTGTATTTCCTTTATGATGGTTGTGATCTCTCCTCTTTCAGTCATGATTTTATTAATTTGGGTTCTCTCTCTCTCTTATTTTTTTATAACTTTGGCTAGGGGTTTATCAATCTTATTAATTCTTTCAGAGAACTAGCTTCTAGTTTCTTTGATCTGTTCTGCTGTTCTTTTGGTTTCTATTTCATTGATTTCTGCTCTAATCTTTATTATTTCTCTTTTCCTACTTGGTTTAGGCTTTATTTACTGTCCTTTCTCCAGCTGCTTTAGGTGTAAGAGTAACTCGTATATTTGAGACTTTTCTAATTTTTGGAGAAAGGCTTGTATTGCTATATGTTCCCTATTAGGACTGCCTTTGCTGTATCCCATAGGTTTTGAAAGGTTGTGTTTTCATTTTCATTTGTTTCCATGAATTTTTAAAATTCTTTTTATTTTTTTAAGATTTATTTGACAGAGAGAGAGAGAGAGATCACAAGCAGGCAGAGAGGCAGGCAGAGAGAGAGGGGGAAGCAGGCTCCCTGCTGAGCAGAGAACCTGACACGGGGCTTGATCCCAGGACTCTGAGATCATGACTTGAGCCGAAGGCAGAGGCTTTAACCCACTGAGCCACCCAGGCACCCCTAAAATTCTTCTTTAATTTCCTTGTTAACCCCTTCATTCTTTAGTAGGATGCTCTTGAATCTCCAAGTGTTTGAGTTCCTTTCAAATTTTCTCTTGTGATGGATTTCAATTCCAAAGCACTGTGGTCTGAAAATATGCAGGGAATAATCCCAGTCTTTTGATACTAGTTGAGACCTGATTTGTGACCCAGTATGTGATCTATCCTGGAGCATGTACCATGTGTACTCAGGAAGAATATGTATTCTGTTGCTTTAGGATAGAGTGCTCTATATATATCTGTGAAGTCCATCTGATCCAGTGGGTCATTCAAAGCCCTTATTTCCTTGTTGATCTTCTGCTTAGATGACCTGTCCATTGCTGTGAGTGGAGTTTTTTTTTAAATTTTTTTTATTTATTTTTTTAAATTAATTTTT